>CM077195.1:540009-692509 GCA_039654625.1 Rhinogobio ventralis
GTGACAATTTTAACATGCTATAAAAAAAATTATCTCTGGGGTATTTTGAGCTGAAACTTCTCATCAGAGACTTATTTTACATCTTGTAAAAAGGGGTATTATAAGACCCCTTTAAAACATTTTACATTTTTTTCCAGAAATAACGTTTCCATAACTAAAAGGGAACTTTAGCGAAACATTCTTAGAACGTATTTTTGTTAGGCGGGATATTGGAGTTTAGCCGGGGCTAGTTGTCACACTTTTTACTCCAATAAATCTAGGTGGTTTACTTTTAAAAGTCAGTTTCTGTATAGACACAAACCTAAAGTATTAAATACAAAAAAGGCTATTGAACGTTTCTACACTTATACAGTTATGGGAAGTGTTTTAAAATATCTCTAAAATCTCTATTAAAAAATAAATAAATAAATACATATATATACACTCACCTAAAGGATTATTAGGAACACCATACTAATACTGTGTTTGACCCCCTTTCGCCTTCAGAACTGCCTTAATTCTACGTGGCATTGATTCAACAAGGTGCTGAAAGCATTCTTTAGAAATGTTGGCCCATATTGATAGGATAGCATCTTGCAGTTGATGGAGATTTGTGGGATGCACATCCAGGGCACGAAGCTCCCGTTCCACCACATCCCAAAGATGCTCTATTGGGTTGAGATCTGGTGACTGTGGGGGCCATTTTAGTACAGTGAACTCATTGTCATGTTCAAGAAACCAATTTGAAATGATTGGAGCTTTGTGACATGGTGCATTATCCTGCTGGAAGTAGCCATCAGAGGATGGGTACATGGTGGTCATAAAGGGATGGACATGGTCAGAAACAATGCTCAGGTAGGCCGTGGCATTTAAACCATGCCCAATTGGCACTAAGGGGCCTAAAGTGTGCCAAGAAAACATCCCCCACACCATTACACCACCACCACCAGCCTGCACAGTGGTAACAAGGCATGATGGATCCATGTTCTCATTCTGTTTACGTCAAATTCTGACTCTACCATCTGAATGTCTCAACAGAAATCCAGACTCATCAGACCAGGCAACATTTTTCCAGACTTCAACTGTCCAATTTTGGTGAGCTCGTGCAAATTGTAGCCTCTTTTTCCTATTTGTAGTGGAGATGAGTGGTACCCGGTGGGGTCTTCTGCTGTTGTAGCCCATCCGCCTCAAGGTTGTGCGTGTTGTGGCTTCACAAATGCTTTGCTGCATACCTCGGTTGTAACGAGTGGTTATTTCAGTCAAAGTTGCTCTTCTATCAGCTTGAATCAGTCGGCCCATTCTCCTCTGACCTCTAGCATCAACAAGGCATTTTCGCCCACAGGACTGCCGCATACTGGATGTTTTTCCCTTTTCACACCATTCTTTGTAAACTCTAGAAATGGTTGTGCGTGAAAATCCCAGTAACTGAGCAGATTGTGAAATACTCAGACCGGCCCGTCTGGCACCAACAACCATGCCACGCTCAAAATTGCTTAAATCACCTTTCTTTCCCATTCTGACATTCAGTTTGGAGTTCAGGAGATTGTCTTGACCAGGACCACACCCCTAAATGCATTGAAGCAACTGCCATGTGATTGGTTGATTAGATAATTGCATTAATGAGAAATTGAACAGGTGTTCCTAATAATCCTTTAGGTGAGTGTATATATATATATATATAAAACATATCTGAAAACAAATATATAATTACACACTGATTTATGTATGTATAGAAATATTTGAATGTATATACTGTATAGAAATATTTTATATATAAATACAAAAAAATTCTTAAATATGTGTGTATATACATGTGTGTATATACATAACAATTGTACACAGTACACATGTAAACCATGTAAACACGAACTTTGATTCTGTATGCGATTAATATTCATGAGGCGTCGTTTAAAATCAGATGGGCGGAGTCTTGCTACATTCCACCAATAGTATTCCACATGAAACTCAACTGAAATTTTGTATTTCAGCAGGGACCAATGAGGCCGGCCGTTGATCCGCGCATGCGCGTCGCTGTCCAATGGAAAGTCTGTTAAAAATTTTAAACGCGCTCAGTCAGTCAGTCAGTCAGTTTCAGTAGCGCCGGTCAGTTTATCGTTAATGGATTGAGCGAAAATGGCGGAAGAATCCGCTGTAAAAGTGTGTGTGAGGGTCAGACCCCTGATTAAAAGGTAAGAAAAGATTTATATTTACAGCACTGAGGTAAATATGAGTTATGAAACAGTCTAGAGTTATTCCCGAGAGATTCACTGCGGAGGAGTGGACAGTTATTAGCCAGTGACATCATCATAAATCAATACAAACGGTGTTTTTGCTGTTTTTCTGAGGTAAACTTTCTCTAAAAACTGAATCTGAACAATTCAGTAACAATATATCTTCATATTTCGATGATTTGCCAGTGGATAGACTCTGTGTCTTAAGAACTAACCTATGGAAGATTGTTTCCGCCACGGAATAAAACATTTTATAAGTTATTTACGACTCACAACTGCGAATTTACGTACTTTTTCCTCTTAAAACCTCTTAAAAATTCCGAGGGGGGGGCAAAGTCTGACTTTTTTCTCATAATTTCGAGATTATATCTCACAATTCTGACTTTATAATTTACAATTGCGAGTTTATATCATCAAATGCTGAGAAAATAAGTCAGAATTGTGATTTAAAAAGTCGCAATTGCCTTTTTTGTTTATTCTGTGGTGGAAACAAGCTTTCCATACTAATCTGACCAACTATCAGGTAATCATAGGTTCAAATGTTACCATACTATCTGCTTTATGTGTTTGACGTGTTATGTCTTAAAGGGATAAGTTAGTTCACCTAAAAATGAAAATTAGGCCTACCCCTTGATTTACTCGCCCTCAAGTTAGAGATTACAGTTTGTAAAGTTTTAAATATGTATATTATTCTTACACAAACGCACCACTTCTCTTCAGAAGGCCTTTATTAACCCCCGGAGTTGTGTGGAGCACTTTTATAATGGATAGATGCACTTTTATGATGGATAGATGCACTTTTATGATGGATGGATGCACTTTTATGATGGATGGATGCACTTTTATGATGGATGGATGCACTTTTATAATGGATAGATGCACTTTTATGATGGATGGATGCACTTTTATGATGGATGGATGCACTTTTATAATGGATAGATGCACTTTTATGATGGATGGATGCACTTTTATGATGGATAGATGCACTTTTATAATGGATAGATGCACTTTTATGATGGATAGATGCACTTTTATGATGGATAGATGCACTTTTATGATGGATGGATGCACTTTTATGATGGATGGATGCACTTTTATGATGGATGGATGCACTTTTATAATGGATATATGCACTTTTATGATGGATGGATGCACTTTTATGATGGATAGATGCACTTTTATAATGGATGGATGCACTTTTATGATGGATAGATGATAAAGTTGATTTTCAGTATTTCAACATCAATCTAATGATAATCCTGATGCTTTCAGGGAGGAGTCGGAGAGGTCAGACTCAGAGCCGGTCAAGCTGTACTGGAGGTCCGACAGACAGGCCATCCATCAGCTGGACGAGGATGGATCTCAGACCAAGAGCTTCAGCTTTGGTGAGTTGAGCTGCGGTGGATCTTGACCAGTGGAGCATGTTCTGTATGTCCTGACTCTCGTGTGTTTCAGACCGAGTCTTCAGTGCCGAGGAGACCACGGGTCAGTTGTATCATGACATTGCGAAGCCGCTGGTCGTGTCTGCAGTGGAGGGATATAACGGTGAGTCCAGAAGATTTGCCAGAGTAATAGTGTGTCCTGTAGTTCATCACGCAACTCGGATTGACAGGCAGGTGCTTAAAGGCACAGTATGTAAGATTCCCCCACATGCGCATGAGCGGAAGCGCTCGTCTGACAGAATAAAGCTCCGCGCAATCAAGAAGTCAAGACACGCCTTTGTTCTGAATAAGAGACGAAAGATTACATTAGTACATATTGTGCCTTTTAATTGATCCCTCTGAACTTAAAGGGATATTTCACCCTAAAATGAACTATTTCTTTAAGTTCAGATGGATCAATTAAAAATAAAATGGATCATGGCAGATATGGTGCAATATCAGTCAACATGACCATACAAGAAATTACAGAAAATAAAAATGCATGCAATATGAGCACAGCGCCCATAGGCCTATTACATTGTGCACTAGTGGGATGTTTTGCACCATCACCGTTAATTCTTAATGCATACTCTCCTATGTTCAGGCACGATATTCGCCTACGGACAGACGTCATCCGGGAAGACTTTCACCATGATGGGAAGTGAGCACAACCCTGGTGTGATTCCTCTCGCCATGGCGGACGTCTTCAAAACTATTAAAAATGTAAGTGTTGGCGAACCTTTTTAGATCTGAACCGTTTTACAGTGCTTACATTTCAGTCTTTTCCCCTCACTAATCAGGGCTCGATACTTACTTTTTTTCCCATGTTGCACCTGTGCTCTTAAGTTGAATAATTTAGGAGCACATTTAGAAACTTTAGGGGCGCAACCAACTAATTCTGCATTTATATATAAAACACACTTAAACAGATTTGGCCATACTAGTGTTATTTTAGTATCACTGAGATACTGTATAGTCTGTTAATATTTTGAATTAAATTTAATTCTGCTTTCATTTTAATTTTAGTTAAAAGTTTTAGTAATTCTCTTTATTTTTATTTTTTT
The DNA here is from genome assembly GCA_039654625.1 of Rhinogobio ventralis. Lineage (NCBI taxonomy): Eukaryota > Metazoa > Chordata > Actinopteri > Cypriniformes > Gobionidae > Rhinogobio > Rhinogobio ventralis. Next base: position 544,705 of record CM077195.1, read on the forward strand.
CAGAAACATCTGTATAGTTATTTTTTATTTCAGTTTTGGTACATCAGGTTAATGAAACAAAATAACAGGATAATTTCAACTAAATGAAAGTAAGAAAATATTTGTTTTAATATATTTTACTTTATTTCCATTAACATTTATTTATTTCAAGTAAAGAGATTTACTTGAAGCTACAATAGTTTACTTTAAATTAAATGTAAATAAAATTACATAGAGTTCGTGTAACCAAATAATAACCAGGGTGGAAATTGGACACACGCGTGACTTTCATTTAATAAACGAGCCTGAAATACACTGGGACATTTATTTAATGAAATCAGAGCCTTTTGAAGTTTAATAATCACAATATGCAGTATCGCCATTTGTTTTTCCATCCCCAAAATATAAGATGCCTTAAAATGATCAATAAAGGGATAGTTCACCCATAAATGAAAATGTGATGTTTATCTGCTTACCCCCAGGGCATCCAAGATGTAGGTGTCTGTTTCTTCAGTAGAACACAAATGAAGATTTTTAACTCCAACCGCTGCACTCTGTCAGTCGTATAATGCATGTGAATGGGAACAGATGAGAGTAAAAAAACATGCACATACGAATCCATATTAAACCCTGCGGCTCGTGACGACACATTGATGTCTTAAGACACGAAACGAAACCGAACAGTATTTATATCTTTTTTTTTTTTTTTTTACCTCGACTGCGATCTACGTACAACAGCCTTCACTGCGCGCCATCACTTCCGGTGGGTGAGGTCAAATGTACTCAATACGGCGTATCTCAATCGGATGCATACGGCGGAAGTGATCTCTCGCGTGTATCTCTACGCCATATCGTGTATTTTGACCTTACTTACCGGAAGTGATGGCGTGCTAAAAAAAAGATGTACATAGTGTTGTATTTGTGGTAAAAAATTATATAAATACTGTTCGGTTTCTCGCACAAACCGATCATTTCGTGTCTTAAGACCTCAATGTGTCATCTCATGAATAATTAAGCGAGGCCTCTTCTCATAGGATAAGGACACACAGTCTCATGAATAATTAAGCGAGGCCTCTTCTCATAGGATAAGGACACGCAGTCTCATGAATAATTAAGCGAGGCCTCTTCTCATAGGATAAGGACACGCAGTCTCATGAATAATTAAGCGAGGCCTCTTCTCATAGGATAAGGACACGCAATCTCATGAATAATTATGAGACACTGAGTCATCGCCGTACTATAGTACGAGAAAACGTCACATTCTGTGAGGTTGATACAAAGATGTATTTAAACCTAGAAGTTGAATATAGCGCAAAAAGGTTTAAAATTAACTAGTTTTCTCCTACAATCAAAACGAATGGATGGTAACATTGACTTCTATGATGCTCAACACTCATAACTGTTAAAATCTCAGAAAATTTGGTTTAGGGTTTCATGACCCTTTAAGAAAACTGATCCGCAGGGTTCGCACACGTGCTCCAAAATTAATTGTACAGTTCACACACGTCTACTTTTAGTCGCAAATGTGGGTGACATGGTCGCACTGTCGAGCCCTGCAAATGATGCCATTGTCATTTTGGGGTAAATTATTGTAGTGGAAGTTCAGGACGTGTCTTGTGCATTTGTTAATTGTTCAATAACCAATGCCTTTTATGGCATTGAGCATTTAATAGCTTTATTTCTTTGCGTCTTTCCAGTGTCCGAAGAAGGAGTTTCTGCTGCGCGTCAGCTACATGGAAATCTACAACGAGACGGTCACAGATTTGCTCGTCGACAGCTGGAAGAGAAAGCCTCTGGAGATTCGTGAAGGGAACTATGTAAGTTGTTGGTCTTTCGTTGCGGATGCAAGGGGTCGTTTCAGCTCTTAACCCACTGACTGACTGTCCGCAGAAAAACGTGTACGTGGCGGATCTGACCGAAGAACTGGTGACGTCTCCGGAACAAGCCCTGTCCTGGATTACCAAAGGAGAAAGTAAAGCTGCTCTTATTGCATCACTCTTTCTTTACTCCGCTGTGCTGTAGTGCTTATCTGGCCCTCACTTGATTCATACAGAAAACCGGCATTATGGGAAGACTAAGATGAACCAGCGCAGCAGCCGCTCTCACACCATTTTCCGCATGGTAAGAGGCGATATGACCGTTTTCGGACTCTGTTTTAAGGTTCATCTCTGAAGCGTCTGGTGTGTTTTGTGTGTGTGCGTCAGATCTTGGAGAGCCGTGAGAGAAGCGACCCGGCGTCTGGAGAAAACGCAGATGGAGCCATCATAGTGTCACACCTGGTGAGTTCAAAACAAAACGCAAACCTTCTGTGGGACTTCATTCACTGACGTCTTTTGGATGCGCAGCATTTATTACATTTAGTCCGTTTGTTGTTGTTTCCTGTTTCTGTAGAACTTGGTGGATCTTGCTGGTGCTGAACGGGCGAGTCAGACGGGCGCTGAGGGTGAGGATTTGTGTTCTTACTGTTTGTTCTTTCTAGTTGAACAGAAAAATGACTTCATTCATTAAGTCTAACGCCGGGTTCAGACTACACAATATCAGCCTGATTTTGGCTTGATTCATTTGACGTAAAGTGTCGTAGTGATTCGTAAATGACAATGACCATCGGGACACAAGAATCATTGATCAAGCAAAGGTGTAGTCTGCCAGGTTTCTTGTCCACGACACAAGAATTTAGTCAAAATCGCTTAACAGTAGGGATGGGTATCGTTTGGGTTTTTTACGATACCAGTGCCAAACCGATACTAAAAAAGAAAAGAAAAAGAGCCACAAAACGACGGTGGATGACATTTAAAGTGGCTTTTTATGAGGGGGAAAAAATTCTTTAAATTTAACAATTTATTAAAAGTTTAAAGTACACTTAAATATATAAATATAAATAGATACAAAACACAATTCACAGTAAAACCTAACCCAACTACAACAGGCCTGATTTAACACTAAATAACAGTTACAGGACTAATAACCGCAAAGTACTCGCTATTCTTGGTATGCTAAACCGGCTTCAAGGTTCAGCTTTATTTTGCAGAAATATGACCATATTCTCTGGCTAAATGTTTTAGAACTCATCTATTGTTTCCATGGCGACGCGTCATGCTTCTCACGTGACACAGCAGCCTCAATAGTGCTGTATCACCGGCGTAACGTTTTTTTCTTTTTTATTCAAAAGATTCACGGACTTGTTAACTATGTCATGAACTATCTGATATTCTGATATGTGTGTTAGTTAGCCGCCATGTTAGTTTGCGCCTCAGAGAATCGGATCTGTCGGATTTACATCACGTAAATTCATCCACGTCTCACGAAACACATGAAAGTAAGTGACCGTGATCTGGGAGAAGAATTGAGTAAACTATAGAGTTACTATATAATGTGTATCTGATATAAATAAGACACGTAGTCAAATTATAATGGAAAGGACAGTTATTGCCGCTTCCTTAGCCCTCAGTGTTTGTTGCTAGTGCTTGTGTGCATTTAAATGTCTGGAACCTAAAATAAACATGATGTGGTTGAAAACACTGAATAGCTGTGACGAGTGCTGAGTGAGTGTGTCTGTCTCTGGATCAGCGCCAGCCAAAGCGTGAAAGCACGTTTGAATTAAAGTGGCACCGAAATCTGCGTTCTGATTCAGACCTGTTATATAGCTACCGGGTTTCGCTACCCAACCCTACTTAACAGTGACTAATGTAACAGTCATAAATATTGTGTAGTCTGAACCTGGTATAAATGGTTATTAAAAACACACACTTACACAGACAGCGTGAAATGAGTCCATGCCTGTAAGCATTATTGCAAAAATTAGGCTTCAAAATTATAAAAAAAATACTAAAACTTGAATAATTCTTGGATAATGCCTAAATATCCAAAAGTATGTTTTCTAAGCATAAAATCTAGTATTCTTTCACAGCAGGTATACAGCCAAAGTGTGTGCCTTATTTAAAAAACTTAAAATATAACTAGAGACGCACCGATTGTCCGCCCAGGAATAGAACGGTCAGTCTTACCGATTCTGAGCCGGCCTGTTTTGTTGCCAGCGGCACAGGCAATAACGTCAGCGCCGCGCTCACTCTTCTCTCCGTCAGCGAAGTCACACACACACACACTCCCCTCTCTCACTCGTCTCATCCGCTCCGGTTAAATAGTGCTTGTATTGCGCATAATTTGACTAATTCCCGCAGGTTTCGAGCTCAGCGCTGCTCTGTATAAGTGGAAAACATGGACGGAATCCAGTCATAACAGAATTTGTCAGATTTTGGATGAATAAATCAAAAGTGGGTCAGTCACTTGAATCACATGGCGATATGGGCGCGTGTCTGTGAATATTAAAAGACTTTGAAGATGAATCCTGCATGTTCTGTGTGAATTAATGGTTTCCTCACACACACGCACTGAAACACGCGTGACGCTCGCGGTGTTACTATGACGACATGATCACATAAACTTCTCTATAGCTGCTCTATTATAGTTCTTTGAAAGAAAAAATCTGAATCGGCCAAGAAATGTCTCTAAATATAACTATTTAATGAATTTGTCTGTTAAAAGCTCTCTTTTGTTTCAGGAGCCCGGCTTAAAGAAGGGTGCAACATAAACCGCAGCTTGTTCACACTGGGTCAAGTCATTAAGAAGTTATCTGATGAGAGTCAGAAGTGAGTTATTTTGTGATGTTTACCCTGTTTTAGCTAGCAAACCGTACTTGGTAGCAAACCCTAATGTCTTGTTTCCATTCCTTCCAAAAGGGGCTTCTTGAATTACAGAGACAGTAAACTGACCCGGATCCTTCAGAACTCTTTGGGTGGCAATGCAAAAACTGTGATCATTTGCACCATCACGCCAGCCACTGTGGACGAGACCGTCAGCACGTTACAGGTACAGGAGGAGACCCATCTCTTTACGCTGTCTGCTGTGATATGGGTGGATGTATTGACTTTATCTGTGTTTTTAGTTTGCTAGCGCTGCGAAGCGCATGAAGAACGACCCTCACGTGACGGAGGTCTCTGATGAAGGCGCGCTCTTGAGAAGATACCGCAACGAGATCGTTGATCTTAGGCGCCGTCTGCAAGAGGTGAGCATGTACATCACGTGTTTGACAGTCGTCCCGTAAGATGAGCCGTCATCTCAATCATCGCTCTCTCATGTCACAGGTTTCGTCTGTCACGCAAACGACTGCAACCGAGCGAGAGTCGCTGTGTCAGCTTCTGCAAGAGAAGGACCAGCTTCAGCGAGACCAGGAGGACCGAATCAAGAACTTGACCAAGTTGCTAGTGACTGCCTCAAATGTCGCCCTGATCCCTAAGGTATCAGATTTCACTCGTCTGAACACCTCAGTGTTGGTGAAGCCCATGGATCTGACGCTTGCGTTTAAACGTACAGGTTCCCAAGCGGAGGGTGACGTGGGCTGGGAAACTGCTGAGGTCTGCGCATCCGCTGAAGGATCTCGGCTCGACTGACATGAGCTTCGCAGAGCCGTACTTCAAGAAGAGAAGAGCCGACTGCTCTCTGCCCGAAGAGGGAGAGGGTACGGATTCTGTCTTAGCATTTTAAATTTATTGAAGCACGTAAACGTGATTTTCATTTAAAAAAACCTTAGTGTGTTCAGTGCTACACCAGGGACTAAAAATCATCATAAATGTTTTTATTCTTTTAGTCTGTGAAACTCTTCAGTCATTTTTGACAGATTTTCCTCAGTGGTTCAAAACTCGGTGACCTTTAAATATACAATTTGAACAAAAAATAACTACTTAAAGTTAGGATACCTTCAACTTGTCTTTAATCCCTCTTGTCTTTTATGATGTTTAATGATTTTTTTTGTTGGCTTGTATCAAAATAATGGTTATAATTAAGTATATGACGGCAGTGCAAATAAAAGCAACCACCTGGTCCATCTTAAAGGGTTAGTTCACCCAAAAATGAAACTTCTGTCTTTAAAGGTGGCGTAAGTGCTTTCTGTTAACCGATGTTGATATTTCAAATCACCAAAACAAACACGCTCCGCTCCACACATACGTAACCCAGGCAACGACTATATCTGTTTGTTACTATGGTAATCCAGGTCAAATGTTCAATGAGAGTCATCCCTTCCATCCCAAAAACACATAGTTCTCATGAACTTGATTAGCACGAGCACGACAGTCCAACTAATGAACATATTACAGTTGACAAGATTAGATGGATATCGATCACGAAGAGGAAACAAACAATATATTAGGAGTATATTATCTTACTTGTCGGACACACTTTGGGAGCTGACGCTTGAAACACAGTGAGGAGGTTTAGACGCTTCAGGTTTATCAGGTGTGGAAATGAATGGGTCTTTATTATCGCTGAAGTGAACGACAATACGATCGCAAATGGACAAACAAGCGAACATGACACACGAGCATATTTAAGCAAAAGCCAGCATATATTAGTTCTGTGAAACAAAACAAAATCAATGTTACTCGCCTATCGAGAAGAAATAAAGCAACCTCGGCCTTCGCTCCTTGAGTTCTCTCCAGCGCTGGGAAGTAAGCCTTCTTTTGTTCCACACACATCTTCCACATTTGTTTTTTATCTGCCATCTCTCTCTTTCTGTCGTCGCTCAGCTAATGTCCGTCCTGTGTCGTGTCTTTTGAATAATGACGTGCACTGCGCGCTCTTCTCCCTGTCATTAGTAGACGCCCCTTACTGCTGATTGGCTATCAGTTTATGGTACTCGGCCCGAGTCACATTTCTAAAGCAGTTTTGAAATAACACCCCACCTTTAATTCCTCATGTCGTTCCAAACCCGTAAGATCAGACACAAATGAAGATATTTCTGATGAAATCCGAGAGCTCTGACCCCTCCATAGACAGCAATGTCATTGCAACTTTCAATGTCCAGAAAGGAAGTAAAGACATCGTTAAAATGGTCCATGTGACTCCAGTGGTTCAACCTCAATGTTATGAAGCCACGAGAACACTTTAGTGCGCAAAATAATGACTTTATTCAACTACGCTATTCACGTAGTAAAACAGTGCAGCACTTCCGGGTTCTACGTCAGAACGCCGGCTCGTTATTGGCCAGCTCCTGCGTCAGCATCACACGCATGTGTCGTGGTGCTCACATGAACAGCATCGGCCAATAACAAGCCAGCGTTCTGACGTAGAACCCGGAAGTGCTGCACTGTTTTACTACATGAATAGTGTAGTTATTTTTTGTTTGTTTTTGGGTGAACTAACTCTTTAAGAAGATTTGTGCGTCCGTACCCAGATAAAGGTTCATGAGGCATTTGCTCAGTTGTTTTGTTTTGTCCAGATATGGATGAGTTTGACAGCCGCTTTGATTTCACTGCTCTGGATGAACCCAACATGGACATGGAGATGAGCAGCATCACTGTCCGCAGCTCTTCAGAGGGGTGAGGACGCCTCATTCTCAGCGTCACAACTGCTTTTACACTCTCATAGGCGTTTGAATTGTTTGCCTAGTTCTGTTAACAATGAAGGGGAAAGTTTTTGTATATAAACTGCAGCAGTGAATGTTTTCTGACACACGTTTCCATGCATGATTATATTTTATGTGGGCAGAAATGCACTAAAATATGCTCTATTGCCGACAACTTCTGGTTGCGTTGTTTCTTCACACACTTTAATCGTTATGCAGCTTTGCACACAATACATGTTTCTGTCATTTCCGCTCTGTTTTCAGGTGTAATTTCCTCGACTCTCCCCAAGCGAACGAGCTGACGCTGAAGGTGGCGTCTCTGGAGCGTCAGTTGGAGGCCGAGACTCAGAGCAAACGGAGAGCCGAGGAGATGAGCGCTGAACTCCAGCTGAAGGTCTCCGAGCTGCAGGACAAGCTGGGCGCTCAAGCCGCTCTGCCAGAAGAGGACAAGACCCTCTCTGAGCTGGAGGAACAGATGGCAGCACTGCAGCGTCGACTGGAGACGGAGGTTCAGGACAGACAGACAGCTGAGGAGAAAATGGCTGCACTGGAACTGAAGGTGGCAGAGCTGGAGAAGCCGTCAGAAGCCCTGTTGCGCTCCCAGAACACCTGTGAACAGGTACAACTGTAGCTGGAGTCTCTACAATCACTTATGTTTTATGTCTCCCCATCTGCATCTTCCGTGATTGTTTAAAATGTGTTTTGTGTGTGTTCAGCTGAAGAGAGATCTGGAAGAGGTCATTCAGATCTGTGAGAGCGTTGGAATTGAGAAAGTGAGTAAACAACATCATCCTGCTCTTTCATTTGGAAATGCATCATATGACAGGATTTTGGATGCCATGTCAGGGCTCCAGACTAACATTAGAATCATAAAATTACTATTGTTTTGCGTTGTTTTGTTAATATGTGCAGCTCAATGTTTCTCCTGGTCTCTGTTTGATCTGATATATCTGTGGTTTATAACAGAGAATTGTCACTAGATCTCGACGTTATTAATTCTGTGCTGAACTCTTTCTCACTGGATCTCCAGCGCTGTGTAGTAACGGTGTCATGTGATCGAGGTCGGCCCGTGTGCGAGCTTGCTGCGCTGTCTGTTATTGCTCTGAGCTCATGAGCGTTCCGCGCAGCTTAAACCAGTAGTGCGGTTCGTTCCGCTTTCGTTTCATTTGGCATTTGATGTTTATATGTAACAGAAATGGCAGCTCTTATCAGTTGTGCACCAGTGAGACAAATTTAGTCGCACCAGCAGGAAAAATGGTCGTAAAATGCCACCATTTGGTCGCAGTCTGGAGCCCTGCATGTGCGAACTCTACGATTTAAAGTGTTTTTATTTTTGTAAAGGGTGCTGTTATTGCTGAGCGAGACCTGGTCAAACACTCGCTTGAGCTGATGACCGCAGACCTGGAGAGTCTGATGGCAGAGAAGGACTCGCTTCAGAAAGACAAAGACGCCCTGCAGAAGGACATCGACGAGAGGAGAGACGCAGATGAGTTTGAGAAACTAGAGGAGGAGAGCAAGAGAGAGTATGAGGTGATCAGAGCGCGTCACGGCGAAGCTTTATCACGTTCAGTGGTTATCTCGGTTACATATTTTATAATTCCTCTTCACACAGAGAGAATTAGAGTCTGAAAACTCCCGACTGCAGCAGGATCTGAAACGATCTGAAGAAGTGATCCAACAGCTGAAGGTCCGCTCACATTCACTTTGCTTTCAAAGACCAGACGTGTGTAGAACGTTTGTGTGAACTCAGTGTTGTTCTCCATAGGCTGACCTGGCGATGATGTCATCCGAGCTTCAGAAGAAGACCGATCTGAACACTGAACTACAGAGATTGGTACGTCACCGAGTCCCTGCATTATTAGTTCAGGGTTTCCCCGGGTCTTAATTTCACTTTCCACGATTGAAGGCCTTAATGTCTTGAATTGGAGCAGAAAGTCTTAAATTCAATATCATGGCATTAAATGAGGGCTCTATGATTTCTGGGATGCAGAATCCATTCATAAAAATGTAATTTACTGTATAATGCAGAATGACACAGAATTTGTCAACTTTTGTATGAATAAATCAACAGTCGGTCAGTCTCTTAAAGGGCCAGCTCCCCCATTAATGAGAATCCTGTGGTCATTTCCTCGCCCTAATGTCGCTCAAACCCGTCAGACTTTCCTTCCTCATATAAAGCCATCGAGTCTCTTCAGAACATCTAGAATAATCCGCTCGATCCGTACGGATCAGTTTCTGAAGCGTCAGTGGAAGTTGCTTAGCCAGAAATCTTCCCATTTCATTACAAATATCTTCATTTGTGTTCAGAAGATGAACGAGAGTCAGTCACATTTAATCCATTGAAGCAGAGTCCAGAGAAAATAAAATCAATCAATTAAACAGATTTCATAAGGATCTAAATTAAATGGCATGCACTGCAGAAATGCTGTTCTTCCTCAGGATTTCTGTTTTCCTGCTCAAATATCCAAACATCCTTAAATCAAGAGACATTAATGACATGCACAATGAAGTTTTCTGAGAAACTGAACAAAATGAAGTGAGTTTGAGCTTAAAACAAGAGCAAATATCTGCCATTGTGTGTGAAGATGACTCCCATCTGAATGAAGTTGATGTTTATGAACACATTGGCAGATATTTGATCATGATTTAATCATAAAATCACTTTCACAAGATTGCTCATCTCAAACTTTAGGCTATTTTTTGTAGAATTAATAAAGTTATGGAGATCTGTTGGAAACTGTATTCTCAATCTCTGAAGTGTCATTAATACACTCATTTACATTAGAGGACATATGGACGTGTTCCCTTCTGTTTATTCCTTCTTTAATTGCTCTTAAATGCAGAAACCCTGTAGTTATTTTTCAATAGAAACTTTGATTGTTTACACCTATTTATTAACACAATATTTTGCACAATTCTTATACATTGACTTTTTAAATCAAAATAAAACCCAAATCTCCATATGGTTTAGTAATAACTGTTCATATACATGTAATTTTATTTACAAAATGGATTGACTTGCATACATTTTTGTACAGTGAAATATTACATGTGTATATATCTTTAGTTTTATTTGACTTCTTTTATAGCCATATTGAGATATAATATATATATATAATATAAATATAAAATAAAATATAGGGCAAATTGTGCAGCTCTTTATTAAATTAGTCACACATTTTCATCAGAAATCACAATTTGATTAGTCAGGAAGAGAACTAAACATCTGCATATAGATGTGCAATCGTGCTTTCCTGTTGGCTACAAGTGCTCTGTATTATGTTGATTTATGCGATATTGCAATCTGCAGAGCGACAAGGATCTTGTGCATGAAGTGACCCGTCTGCGGCGCTCTCTCGACGATGCGGAGATGCTCAGTTTGGAGACCAAGAAAGAATGGGCCTTCTTGCGGAGCGAGAACATCAGCCTCAAAGAGCGAGACGTGAGTAGAGCTGAGCTCTTGGAGAGGTGTGTGTGAGATGAGGGGGGTTTAATGTGAGTCATGTGACTTCACTCAGGTGACCCTGACCACAGACCATGAGCGGATGGAAGCTGCGGTGAAGACGCTTCAGGACAAGCTCGAGCTGGAGAAGTCTCGCTTCAAGAAGATGCAAACGGATCTTCAAAAAGAGCTAATGGGCGCCTTCGATGAGAACACCAAACTAACGGCTCTGCTGGACGGGAAAGTGCCAAAAAGTAGGTGCAGAATAAAATGGAATCGCAGAATTCACTGTCCTGGTCTTGTCAATGATTCACAATGATCATTTTAATACTAATGTAAAAAATGTGCCCCGTGGCTGTTAAACATGCGTGTGAAGTTAGCTGAGGCGATGAACCGCCGTCCTGTGACTCGCTCGGTGAAGGACCGAAGCGGGGAACACCTCGCTAGCCCTAAGTGGCTGTTCACGAAGAATGCGTTTGTGGCAGTGGAATGGGAAATGACATGCGGTAATGAGACGCACGATGAACTTCTTTTAACTTGAGCGCACTGCTTTTAGAATGCCGTTTCATGCTCAACGAGAGACGCGGGTTCAACAGAAACACACACACGGATTATACACTTCATCATTTAATCTCACTGGCTTCACAGCAGGTTGTGTTGGCTGTAGTCAGGTGACTAGCTGTTTTTATGTACTAGTGGTCACTGCTAGCCTTCACTGTACTGCTGAAAAAGAAATAAAATAGCCATGTTTAACAAGATTTCATCTTTAATATGAGTTTGTCTGGAATGTTCATCATTTTTACTTTATATTTTGAAGTTGCATTTATTTGGTTCTTTGTTCAATCCATTATTTTATTTTTATTATTAAGATGTCTGCTTAAGAGTTAACTCTAATCTGTGCAAACATTAAACTTTCTCTACACTTCTGGTAACTCTGCTAAACTATAATGACTAAAACTGAAACTAAATGTATAAAAACTAAATAGAAATGTGATCACAAAATATAAACTAAAACTAGAAAAACAATTTATGAAACTAACTAAAACTAAAATTGAAAACGATATTAAAATAATGCAAAACTGTAATAACCTTGCTTGTGCGAAGCAATAGATGGACAAAATAAAATTTAAAAACAACTTAATTTGTGTTCTGAAGATGATATGAGAGTAAATGACACAAGATTAATTTTTGGTGACCTGTCCCTTTAAGATGCAACATACTGGTACATGCATTTCAATTATTGTAATGTTTTATGTTATCCTTCCCTCGCCGGTCAAAATGACCCGAAGCCCTAAAATTATACTTTTTTTGTGTGTGTGTCCAGAAAGCTTGATTTAATGTTTTTTTATATTTTCAATGCATTTTTTTATTTATTTTATTTTCCTTTTAATTTACTAGATTTGATCAATACATTAAATAATAATTTAAGCACATTCTTCACATTCTTTCAACTTGAACTCAAAATAACTCAACATTTCATGCATAACCCTGTTAATTCAGCTCAGAATATCTCACATTGGGCGTCTCTGCTGACCTCTTGTGGGGAAAACAAATAATATAAAATATTTCATGCCACTAGATGGCCTTATGACTCTATATGGAGTGGGCGAGCTGTTCCGCTGGGTCCTAAAGTCATTTCTCTTCAGAATGCATTCAGACACACGTAGACATTTTATAAAATCTTTTTACATTTTTAGCATTTTCAGTTTTAATTTTTCTGTGTACTGAAGCATTCCTCTCATTCCTAAGGGGGTCAAATTTACCCGCAAGGGAAGGATTTGTTACTTTTTTACATTTTCAACCACAACTCCTCGGATCCAGTCAATTTGTGTGTATTTGTGGTTCAAGTGCGACAAAAGTCCAAAGGTCATGGACCCCTCTGATCACACTTTTTTTTTGAGTTTTGAGTTTTGGGTCAAAATGACCCGAGGGAAGGATGAGGGTTTGTTACTTTTGGTGTTCCCCCTTCACAGATCTGACAGATAATCTTGTGTTGGAGAAAACTCTGTGCGACTTGCGTAAGGAGCTCGATCAGAGTCGCGAGAGGGAGCGATGTCTGCAGATTAAGACGGAGGAGTTGGAGACGCTTCCTGTTAAAGTGGATGAATTACAGAGACAGGTTAGAGACGCTGCATCACCGTCTCTTAGCTAGTTTTTGCTTCTGCATGTCTAAATCTCATCCATTATGGTTCATCGTCAGGTGTGTGGTCTGTCAGAAGAGTTGCGTTCAGTCAAAGACGAGCGAGATGCTTTGATATCCGCTCAGTCCAGTGTGAAAGAAGATCATCAGACGGCTGACGCTCAGGATCAGCTGCTGAAGATGGAGAGCGATCTGGTTGATGCTCAGCTGAAGGAAGCAGAACTGACCCAACAGCTGACGGAGACTTCAGAGCGGCTCCAGAACATCACGCAGGAGAACCACACGCTGCTCACGTCATTAGAGGAGGCCACGCAGAAGGTGCGCTCACACTTTACACCACACACAGTCCCACTGACCGCCAGACTAGAGAGTTTTAACACTGTTTTCACCACGGGTCAGTCGCTGCAGTTGAGCGCAGAGCTGGAGTCTGTTAGCGGAGAGAGAGACGTGCTTCTGTCTGAGAAGATGGAGCAAGTTCAGAGCGACCCAGAGGAGATGGAGAACCTGCACCGCACGATCGGCTCAATCACTGAAGAGCGAGAGCAGCTGCAGGAGATCCTACAGGGCCTGAGAGATGAGAGAGACCAGCTCAAGAGGGACATGGAGGAAAATGTGGAGATGGTGAGCACATACGCCTGCCGCCAGGGCGCACGTGATGATCGCACAGACCCTTTTAAACACTTTGCTTTGTTCACCTCAGATGATTGAGACTCAAGCAGAGCTGAGAGATACTCAGGAGAAGGTGAAGGAACTTCAGGGAGAAATACACAATCTGGAGTCACAGAGAGTTCAGACGGTCGACCAGCATGAGGACCAGAAGAGCAAAGATGAGCTGCAAGATCAGGTACTTGTAAATTACAGCTTTTTTTTTTTTGCTTTTTTTTTGTGCTGCGTTCTGTTTCCCAATGATTTATTTCCTTCCTCTCCTGCACAGCAATGTGATTTTTATTATTCCCTAAAAGTCCACACTATATGTGACCCTGGACCACAAAACCAGTCATAAGGGTCAATTTTTTTTTTTCAATTTAGATTTATACATCATCTGAAATCTGAATAAATAATCTTTCCACTGATGTGTGGTTTGTTAGAGATTTGTTCGAGACACAACTATTTGAAAATCTGGAATCTGAGGGTGCAAAAAAATCTAAATATTGAGAAAATCTCCTTTAAAGTTGTCCAAATGAAGTCCTTACATCCTGCATATTACTACTAATACATTTGATATATTTACAGTAGGAAATTTACAAAATCTTAATATCCTAATGATTTTTGGCATAGAAGAAAAATGGATAATTTTGACCCATACATTGCATTGTTGGCTATTGCCACAGACACACCCGTGAGACCTCTAGGGTCACAATTATGATACACATGACTGTCGTAAAATGCTGTCTACTGCGGGATGTGCTGATATTAAATTTACTAAATGCATTAAATGGCTCGAGAGCTTGTGGATAAAAAAAGGTAATTGCGACCCTTTTTATCTTGCTATTCTGACTTTATCTCGCAATTGCAAGTTTATATCATGCAATTCTGAAAAAAAATTCAGAATTGTGAGCGTCTCAATTATCTTTTAAAATATTTTATTCTGTGGCGGAAACAAGCTTCCATACTAATGCTGTTTTATTTTACACTTCACAATGGCCTATATTAGTTATAATTTTTTTTCCCGTATTTGAGCAGCCTTACTTGGAAATCCATAAGGACTGGGCAGTTTAAAGCCCCGATCAGACAGAACGCATTGTTGCAGTGAGAGGCGCATTTTTTAAATAGTTTTCTGTTGGCAGTGAGCGTTATGCGCGCTGTTTGTGCGCCCCGGGCGCCTCGCGCTTTAACCGCCTGCTGCGCCTTGCGTTTTTGAAGGAGCACTGTGAGCGCCTGAAGGTGAAGAAAAATCAACTCTGAGCAGAAAAGCGCCCGATGTCATCGCGTTTTTTCCCCATTGTCCAATCGAATGAATGGAGAGGTTTTTAATCAAGGTAACGGTCACCTAATGTTGTGGTGACCGTTACTTTGATTAGACTGACAGCACCGCTGATTTGGGGGTTGCCTGGCAACATAAAAAAAACCGCAGCGCACTGCAATTTTCTAAATTAAAAAACGTCAACCAAAAAATGCAGTGCGGTGCACTTCGCATTTTCAAACTTGAAAAACGCGTTCTGTCTGATCGGGGCCTAACATTATACATATGACTGTAGAAATGTGAAAAAAAAATTTCTTCCCTAAATGGATGTATCCACACACAGCTGATCTCTGTGAATTCGGTGATCCCCCTAGAAGTCTGCACAGTTTTGGGGCCCTTTAGAAGTTGTGACATACTCTGACATTTGTGCTTTTTTTCAGTTGCTTATAAACGCATTAATGGCAAAAGTGTCATTACACTGTATTCAGCACAAACTGGGCTACCATAATATGAGAGCAACATGTATGCACATGCTTGTGTTTTTGAGAGAATAACGTTTATGTATGGTTTTTGAAAAAACACAAAATGTAAGTCACTGAATTAAGGCCACAAAACACAATAAATATGTGTCCACAAGACTTTTGACTAATGGGTGTTGTTGCCTAGAGTTTTCGCTTCAAACTGATGTAAGAATCATTGTCTGCTCATTCACATAAAACAATACATTGATTTACATTTTGTAAGACACTTTCTTTACAAAGGCCATATGCGAAGGGGTGTGAATGATCATGAATAATGCTTTGATTCACACCTGAGAGACAAAAGAACCGCATAATGAGCCGCATAATGAATGAGCCTCAGGTATGTGACAGGGAGCTGAGGAACAGGACAAAGGAAATATATTTTGTTGTAGTTTTAGAATATAGTTATCAAAGGCCTATTATATTTTAAATTATCAAAAGATTTTGACTACTATTTTTAATGTTTTTGAAAAGTCTCATGCTAAAAAAAAAACAGTAATATTGTGACATTGAACACTATTCAGTATTCAGTAAATACAAATAACTGAATAATTGGTAATGATGAATGTTATAAGTAAAATATTTGGGATTTAAAACAACAATGCAATTCAATTATGATTTCAAAGAGAGTAGGGTGAATTCAGGTTGATTGGGACACTTTTTTTCCCAGTCATTTCAAAGGCGCAAATTTTCTGAATCATTTGAGTTTTGTAAACTATCCGATACACACAATACTCAAATCATTTTGAGCTTCAGTTCATTTGTGAGACATGCGTGCAATGCATGATCACCAGCGCTAAGGCTATTGTCTGCTATATTTGCTTATAAAATCCAGGCAATTGGCTGATGAAACATTGATTAAAATTAAGCCACAATTTATACAAAACGAAATTCACTTTAAAGAAAATCATGTCTGACCCACTCCATGTCTCCCGACATATTGCGCATCTTATGATGTGTCCTTTATTACTCGTGCTGTTAACTTTTCATAATCAACATAGATTAAATTAAAAAAATAACATTAGGCTATAATATTTAAACATCAATATGAAACAATACGTTTTAATGGCTACAAGTAGCCTATTGAACACAAAACGTTTGACTGGTACTGTATTTATAGCATATGAGCAGAAATGTGCTAAATAAACTTGGCTCACAATCATCGGCTGAATCCGTTACTCTTACAAATAAACTGCTTTTCTTCTGAGGTAAATTATTCCAGGATTATTCCTCACCACGTCTCAAAACGATGTGAAGTAGGCCTGCATGCACTAATCTTGATGTGTTTATTTGAGTTGATGTGGGCGTTGATTCTGCTCGCATGGATCGCGTCAGTATTTGACTTTCAAAAGAGTGCGTGCTCTGTGGGCGTGGCCAAATTAGCGGATAATGAAGAAGCTGGCGAACGACTGACATCTCTCTCTTTTCAAACAGATTACATGAACGGATATTTGTTTGATTTGCATTATTTAAAACCTGACATTTCAACGTTTCTTTAGACATATGTCTCATGTTTGTGTGAAGCTACAGTTAATTTTCTAAAGAGTATCAGAATGGACTTCATTGAGAGAGAGGCTGCAGATTGCACATCATGTTTGTTTTCTTTATTTTGCAAAAAGCCCAAATTTTTTAATTGTGAGTGTACACAATTAAAAGTAGAACCTTAACAGATTATAATGATGTATAACACTTGCCTGGATGTTAAAAATCATTTGCAGATAAAGCAGCTGACAGAAGAGGAGCGACTGCTGTCTGAGACACCGGACCGTCATGAGCTGTCTGACGCGATGGAGAAGACTAAAGCAGACCTCGCATCTGTAACGGAGGAGAGAGATCAGCTTCAGGAGAGACTACAGCGTCTGGAAGAGAAGAATGAGATGGTGAGAGACTTAGCTTCACTCGTAACTACACTACAACCAACACATGTAGTAAGAGGAGTGCTAGCAGTGTTTCCCATAGGTTGAGAATGTCCTGGCGGTGGGCAGGGCGGTGCTTGATGAGCGGGTTCAGAATAAACTAGTGAAACAAAGGTTTATGAATTGATATGCAGATAAAATTTACTTTATTAACAGTAATGTGCAAAAACCTCATTTTTAAAGGGAAAATGTAAATATTCTGCTCTTATTAAATGTGCTGTTGTTCTTCTATAGTGTCACACTGAACTGACCGACAGCTCCAGTGGTTATTAAAGGAGCTCTTGCTTTCTGGGTAATTCAGTCACAATCTGAAGAAAAGTGTTTGTTTTTCATGAGACTTTGTGACTTCCTACTTTTGTCCATTTATTAAGGAGTGGAAATGGCTAAGTCAATAATGCTCCTCTGCTGCCATCTACTGGTTATAGTGGACATTTATGACTTTTTAGAATAAAAGTGTTTGTTTGCCACAAAGTGACCTACACCTTTAAACTTTTAGTTACAAATCATCACATTAAAAATATCATTATAATAAATACATTGTTGCTGTAGAAGTCAGTCACAGATACCTGTAATGCAAGTTTAAAGGAAGTGTTTTGTTTTAGATGCTGCAGGTTCAGTGCGAGTTACAGGAGCAGCAGCAGCGTTTGCATGATTCCAGCGAGGAGAACAGCACTCTGTTTCAGCAGGTCTGTGACTGACTTCTGTTTTACATGATGTGAGTTTGTGCGGGTTAATCTGATGGTGTGACATGTTCTACAGATCCAGACACTAAAGGAAGAGCTTGAGACTTTATCGGCGCAGAGGAACCAGCTGACATTGGACCTTCAAGAGACATCTGCACAGGTGGAGATCTGACACTCAGCTTTGATGTAGCTGCATGACACATGTGACTAAATTTGCTGTTTCTCAGGTGTGTGGTCTGTCAGAAGAGTTGCGTTCGGTCAGAGATGAGCGAGACGCTTTGATATCCACTCAG
Organism: Rhinogobio ventralis; assembly: GCA_039654625.1. NCBI lineage: Eukaryota > Metazoa > Chordata > Actinopteri > Cypriniformes > Gobionidae > Rhinogobio > Rhinogobio ventralis. The sequence continues at coordinate 562,981 of CM077195.1, forward strand.
TCCAGTGTGAAAGAAGATCATCAGACGGCTGACGCTCAGGATCAGCTGCTGAAGATGGAGAGCGATCTGGTTGATGCTCAGCTGAAGGAAGCAGAACTGACCCAACAGCTGACGGAGACTTCAGAGCGGCTCCAGAACATCACGCAGGAGAACCACACGCTGCTCACGTCATTAGAGGAGGCCACGCAGAAGGTGCGCTCACACTTTACACCACACACAGTCCCACTGACCGCCAGACTGGAGAGTTTTAACACTGTTTTCACCACGGGTCAGTCGCTGCAGTTGAGCGCAGAGCTGGAGTCTGTTAGCGGAGAGAGAGACGCGCTTCTGTCTGAGAAGATGGAGCAAGTTCAGAGCGACCCAGAGGAGATGGAGAACCTGCACCGCACGATCGGCTCGATCACTGAAGAGCGAGAGCAGCTGCAGGAGATCCTACAGGGCCTGAGAGACGAGAGAGACCAGCTCAAGAGGGACCTCGAAGACACTAATGGGATGGTAAATACTGAATTCAGCTTTTTAATTAAAATATAAATGTTAAAGAGGACCTACACCGATCAGGCATAACATTCTGAGCACTGACAGGTGAAGTGAATAACACTGATGATCTCTTCATCACGGCTCCTGTTAGTGGGTGGGATATATTAGGCAGCAAGTGAACATTTTGTCCTCAAAGTTGATGTGTTAGAAGCAGGAAAAATGGGCAAGCGTAAGGATTTGAGCGAGTTTGACAAGGGCCAAATTGTGATGGCTAGACGACTGGGTCAGAGCATCTCCAAAACTGCAGCTCTTGTGGGGTGTTCCCGGTCTGCAGTGGTCAGGATCTATCAAAAGTGCTCCAAGGAAGGAACAGTGGAGAACCGGCGACAGGGTCATGGGCGGCCAAGGCTCATTGATGCACGTGGGGAGCGAAGGCTGGCCCGTGTGGTCCGATCAAACAGACGAGCTACTGGAGCTCAAATTGCTCCAGAAGTTAATGCTGGTTCTGATAGAAAGGTGTCAGAATACACAGTGCATCTCAGTTTGTTGTGTATGGGGCTGCATAGCCGCCTGGGGACCAACACAATATTAGGTCATAATGTTATGCCTGATCGCTGTATTATGTTCTTACAAACTCTTGAGCTCTACTAGAGCAGGATTTCCTGCTTGGATGTTGATTTCCTCATATTCTCCATTGTTGCGGCTCCTCTCTTCCCAGTCTGTCAGTAACTCTCTGTTTAGTTCCTGTCTCTATGAAGCCCCTCCTTCTGAAAAGCACACTGTGCTTTGATTGGACGGCTGGAGCAGTGTGTTGTGTTTGGGAAATGTCCCGCCCCTTACCATAACCGGCAGTTTCAACACACTACTAACTAACTCAACCAGGCCCCGCCCCTTTATTCTGCGTATTAATTATTTAAATGAGGAATATTGACGTATTGGAGAAACTCAAGACTACAATGGAGGCGTTTCAGGGAGTTCAGAAACACTGACACTGATATAGAGGAGAAAAAAGCATACATGTAATGCATTTTTGGTCCTCTTTAAAGTGAGGTGTGTCTCAATAAGAAGTGTTTTTCTCAGCTTATGCAGGTTCAGCAGGAACGCAGCGGCCCGCAGATGGACACACATCATGATGAACTCCTCCAGCAGGTAGTCTGAGACCTTCACAAACACATCAGATACTGATGATCATGATTCTTATAATGAGTGGATTGTTTCTCACAGATGCAGATGCTTAAAGAAGAGCTGGACGCTGTGAATGAGGAGAAGAACCAGTTAAAGTCTGATCTGCAGGAGAACGTCGAAATGGTGAGATGGAAATGAGGGTTTCCTCCACATGAGCTCGTCATGAAAACGGCTTTGGGGTTTTTGAGAGCCTTTCTTCTGCGGTTTATCTGATCATAAATCCAGTAAAACAGTGAAATATGACTCCAGTGTAAAGCAGCTGTTCTCTGTGAATATATAGTAAAGTGTAATTTATTCCTGTGATCATCAGCATCATTACTCCAGTCTCAGTGTCACATGATCCTTCACAAATAATTTGATATGTGACCCTGGAGCACAAAACAGTCGTGCGTCTCACGGGTGTATCTGTGGCAATAGCCAACAATGCATTGTATGGGTCAAAATTATCTTTTTTTTTATTTATGCTAAAAATCATTAGGATATTAAGATCATGTTCCATTAAGATATTTTGTAAATTTCCTGCCGTAAATATATCAGAAAAGTATTATTAGTAGTAATATGCATTGCTAAGGACTTCATTTGGACAACTTTAAAGGACATTTTCTCAATATTTAGATTTTTTTGCACCCTCAGATTTCAGATTTTCAAATAGTTGTGTCTCGAACAAATCTCTAACAAACCACACATCATCTGAATAAATAAGCTTTCCACTGATGTATAAATCTCAATTTCAAAGCATTGACCCGTATGACTGGTTTTGTGGTCCAGGGTCACAAAATTATCAATGCTGAAAACCGTTCATATGTTTGTGGAAACCGATATTTTTATTTCTCAGGATTCTTTGAATAGCATTTATTTGAAATAGAATCTTTTGTAATATTATAAATGTCACACTTGATCAACTTTATGCGTCCTTGCTGAATAAAAGCTTTACCGTTTAAAAGGGTTTTCTTTTTAATTACTGTAAATTGGCAGTGAAAAAGATTATTGTCCTTGTTTATAAGTGGAAGTGTGTGATCATGAAGTCTCTGTGCAGCTGGTCCGGATGGGGTGACTTTTCTATAACTTGGGCTCTTTTTGCATTTGTGACTTTGGAAGAGCCCTTTTATATTACATATATTTATTCTTTTTCAAATGCAGATGATTGAAAATCAAGATGAGCTGAGAGGAGCTCTTGAGAAGGTGAAAGCTCTTCAGAACACCGTGCAGGAGCTGGAGTCTAAGCGCACGCTAATGGAGTCGAAGCTCTCTGAACACGCATCGCAGCAGGTGCTTCATGTGACTGATCGACATGTAGTCAGTGATGTTAGTCAGACGCACGTTCACGTTTATGGCTTTAGTAATGGCTGTGATATTCATTATTGGTCCTTGTCTACAGCAGACTGAGAGCAGAAGTGACTCTGAGATGAGGGCCAGCATCACCTCGCTGACGGAGGAGCGTGACCAGCTCCAGCAGACCCTGCAGGTCCTCCGAGACGAGCTGGAGCAGCTGAGGAGAGAGCAGCACGAGAGAGAGCAGACGGTACTAAACACAACAGAGTCTTCTGGGTTCAAATCTGCTCAGAGCACCCAAATAACCGGATTGAGAAGGTCTCCATCAATCCGACTGAGCTCGATCCCACTGAGAGGCTGGTGTAGACCTGAAATAATCCAAACAATGTTTATGCAATGGTTCACCAAAGCATGCACACAAAAAACCACAACACACTACAGATCATTATATTGTGAATCTTCACAATTAAACTGCTTTATAGGAATGAGAGAGAACTGTAATTTATGAGCGTCTAATGAGTATATAAACTGGGTTGATATTGTCATGGGATTTTAACATGGCATGGAGAAGTTTGGGAAAAATAAACTTGTTTCACAAACGTCTGTATAATAGAACGTTTAATCAGGGCCTGAATTTCATAATTTAATTTGAATTCAGATATACAATGATAAATTTGAACATAATTCTTTTACATATACATAGACTTTTATTAAACATGAGGTCATGAATATTTGCCTGAAGTCATGGAAATGTATTGGTAAAAATGTCTGAACGCTGTATATTAAAAAAACTAAAGGGTCATAACACACACAGTTTCTGCCAGTCTCATGTTAATCTTGAGTATCTATAGAGTAGTGTTGATCCTTTATATCTCCCAAGAGTCTTTAGTTTATCATATTTATAAAAGACAGATACACTGTACCGATTCTTTCAGAAAACAGCCGAGCTCGTGGAGGAGTGCAGTGGGCGGAGCTAAAGAGTCACGAGCGCACACACACACACACACACACACACATCATGACATTATCCCAGGATAACTCTCGATTCTCTATCCGTTGGTGTTGTTCACATTATATGCACTTACGTGCCGATTGCCAACAAAACACACATTTGATGCAGTTTCACTCACGCCTGCGGTTTCCTCTCATGACCGGGAACAAACACACACTTGCAGAACTCCGGAAACACAAACTGCATCCACTGTTCCCTTAACGCTGGGTTATTTGGGAAGCTGAACAAGGTGATCTTTCCCTCACACCAGAAACACACTTCTTTAGTGACATTGTTGATCTCGTGTCTAAAAACACAACGCCAGCACCACCGACGGCTCCCGTAACCCGAACGAAGCTCGTTTTGTGTGTGCGTGCTCATCCGGGAGAAGTGCCCATACAAGGAATTCCTCCCTTTATGATGTCATACGGCGGGGCGGGGCTTTCTGAAACATGTTCTAATCCTGAAGTGTATTTGGCACAGAAATACTCCGTCTTACGTCCAACTCGTGTTTTGAAACTTTGTCCATGTTTAGCATGAGAATCAACTCTTGAACAGTGTGAGTAAGGCAGAATGCAGGAAATAACATTATACCTGCCCTTTAATGTTGTTACATAACATTAAAATAAATTATACTTGTGGTTTTGTGTGGAAAAGCTGCAGTTCTGGACATACAGGGTTTCCACCCGACAGCGACGATATGTTTCCGTCTTTCTGGTTTTAATAAAGTGTTCCCTTCGTTCAGATGGCCCAGCTGAGGTCAGAGCTCCAGTCTGTGTGTGCCGAGAGAGACCGTGTGTCCTCTGAAAGAAGCGGAGACCTGGACCGGATGAGCTCTGTGACTGAGGAGCGAGACCGGCTCCTGGAGACTCTACAGCGGCTCACGGACGAGATCGAGCAGCTCGAGAGAGACAGGCAGCTGCAGGACGAGACGGTGAGACCCTCTTCGGTTCAGAGCTTTTCAGTTCCCGTCTCTGTTCAAATGTAAAGCACTGTTCTGCCATGTTTCCCAGCTGGTCCAGGTAAGAGAGCAGCTGCGGTCGGCCTGTGCCGAAAGAGACCGTCTGCTGTCGGAGAAGGCTGAGAGCGATCTAGAGAAGACCACTCTAGAGGAGGTGCAGAGCAGCCTGGCCACGGTCAGTGAGGAGAGAGAGCAGCTCCTGGACATCCTAACGCTCATCCGAGAGGAGAAGAACCAGCTGAGGACAGACCTGGAGGAGAAGGACCAGACCGTGAGTCAGGGGCAACTTCAATTGAATCTCCTGGTTTAAGCACACTTCACTGCCTTGAACAACCTTCAAGTGGATTTTGATCTGACTTTTTTTACATCGTCACATTTGCTTGTATAGCACTTTATGCAATATACATTTTCAAAGCAGCTTCACAGTAATAAACAGGAAATCAGAATGAGACACTCAATTCAGCTACAAAAGACAAGTCATTATTCAGATCATTTCAATAAGTTTTTATAATAGATGCATTTTATAGCATTAAAACTAATTCAAATAATGACCTAAAGCAACTCTAAAGATGACAATAGTGTCATTCAGTTTAAATGTAGTTGTCATCTGATATTGTGCAGTTACATCAATTTAACTGCTATATTTTCTTTTAAACCCCAAGAATGTCGTTTTGTTGGTACAACTTTTTTATATTTATATATAAATAAAAATGAATCAATTATTCTGTGGGTCAGAAAACGCGTTCTCTCTCATCAGGTGCTGCAGCTGCGTGAAGAGCAGCAGGAGAAGCTGGCGCAGATGAAGACGGCCGAGGCTAACGCCAGCGCTCTGACTGAAGAGAGAGACCGGCTGCTGGAGTCGCTGCGGGCCGTCAGAGATGAGAGAGAGCAGCTCCAGAGAGACCAGCTGGAGAAGAGCGAGATGGTGAGACGGACGACACACTCGTACAGACTATTAAAGGGTTAGTTCACCCAAAAATGTAAATTCTGTCATTAATTCCTCATGACGTTCCAAACCTGTAAGACCTTCGTTCATCTTCAGACACAAATGAAGATATTTCTGATGAAATCCGAGAGCTCTGACCCCTCCATAGACAGCAAAGGCATTGCAACTTTCAACGTCCAGAAAGGAAGTAAAGACATCGTTAAAACGGTCCATGTGACTCCAGTGGTTCAACCTCAATGTTATGAAGCCATGCGCACTAAAGTGTTTTCGTGGCTTCATAACATTGAGGTTAAACCACTGGAGTCACATGGACCGTTTTAACGATGTCTTTACTTCCTTTCTGGACATTGAAAATGTTCATTGCATTGCGGTCTATGGAGGGGTCAGAGCTCTCGGATTTCATCAGAAATATCTTCATTTGTGTCTGAAGATGAACGAAGGTCTTGCGGGTTTGGAACGTCATGAGTAATTAATGATAGAATTTTATTTTTTTGGGGAAAACTATTCCTTTTAATACTCAGAGTTAGTTGCATGTAGATGCTACGTTACTTCTAAAGGGGAGCATCAAAATAGTGTAAGTGAAGCTTCATGAACACGATGTGATGTTGCTCCGCTGATTCACAGATGGTGCTGTTGAGGCAGGAGCTGCTGTCTGCCTGTGCCGAGAGAGACCGTCTAATGGCAGAGAGAGCGAGAGACGCTGCGTGCAACCTATCCGGCGCTTCCTGCAGTATGACATCACTGAGCGAGGGAGGAGACCTTCAGGAGATCCTGCAGGGCGTCAGAGAGGTAACGGCACATGACATTAAAGGGATAGTTCACCCTGAAGTTGTTCCAAACCTGTATGAATTTCTTTGTTCTGCTGAAGATATTTGGAAGAATGTAACTATCCCTTTAACTCTTCCATTAAAGGTTGGAACTGATTTCTGGCCCTTTTTATGATTTACCTTAATAAATGAATCTGTGTTGTCAAATTTCTAGCTTTATCAATAATTATCAAGTAATTGCTAAACATAAATTTATCAACAGAAGTTATGTAACACTTTGTGTCTGTTACAAGTGTTCTATGAACTTACTATAGTAATAACAGTAAATTATGCATACTTGCATGCAACTACCCAAAGTACATGTTAGTTAATATTACCCAGAACTTGAATGTATAGTTACTGTAACAAGGACAGCTTAAAATAGTGTAACCCATCTATACACTGAAACGATGGAAGACGAGCTGCATTTGTGCTTATTTACACCAGCGTATACTTGCAATGAATAGTTTTTATTTTATAATTTATATACTTTATGTAGGCTATTTGCGTTATGCTAAATAATGCAAGTGTCATGCAAGGCAGAACTGCAAAAGAGGGTATGCGTCGCTGTCACTTTCCCGCCGGGACACGCCCTCAGCCGGACTGAGCTGCTGATGACTGGAGTTAACGGGGGAAAACGCGAGTAAAACGAACGGTTATCAGTTTAAACAAAAGGTTGGACTCAATATAGTGTTCCTTACAACTTAGCAAACTTACCAGTGATCCATGGATATTGACCAGTTTCGAGAGTGAATCCCGCACGGATATGGGTCTATGTATTGAAGCGTGTATGTGGCCGCTTGTCAAGAATGGAAAACAAAAGTTTTATTCAAATTCTGAATATATTATAGGCCTATTAATTATTTTTTTATATCGCCTAGTCCGCGCAAAGAGCGCTCCCTTTATAATCACTAAAAGCTGTCACTCATTCAGTGAATGCCATCTCGCACAGATCTGTTATGCTAATCAGTAAAGCTACACAATGAATCTCTTATTTATATAATGTCAACACTTAGAGAGGATTAGCGCACGTGCAGAACTCAGCACTGGACAAACACTCAAGCGGTGAGTGGATTCAACGCCTGTGATTGGCCATTGCGTTCAAGAGATCAACAGACATGTCTGTGATTGGCTACATTACTCACCGAAGCGCAAACACGTTGGAAATTGAATCATTTGACGAGTGCAAATACAGATACGCACTGGATCTTTTGTCAACTCGTTTTCACTAATATGCTATTATTACAAAGAAAACCGATCCTAGACCAGCAGTGTTGGGCAGCTTTTCCCTCTAAAAGCAGTCAGTAGCAGAAGAATAAACACTGCAATATTACAAGAATTGTCCATTTTGATTTCATGGTGACTATTTTCTGACCCTGATGTGTAGTGTGGCTGTCTGAATGAATGCAGCCGTTTAAGTGCGTTTTCTTATTAAAATCTCTCTTCAGCTGATCCAGGGCCAAGGAGAGCTCAAACAGAAGAAACATCAGGAGCCTGATCAGTTGAGTCAGAAAGCTCAGCTTGAGCAGGTACGTGACGTCTGTGCGTTCTTCACATCACATCATGTTGAGTACGGCTGCAATAGAGAACCGGTTTTCCCATCCCTCATGTTGTGTGATTGATTTCTCTGGTCCAGATCCGAGCTCTGACGGAGGAGCTGGAGTCTCTGAGGAGGCAGAGGGAGGTGCTCCGGAAGGACCTGCAGGAGGCAGCCGCGACTGTGAGGCTTCATGTCATCGCTGTAACGCCATCTGACATCCTCAACACCACTTTGACTCAACTGACTGTTCTTATTCTTTCCTGCAGTCTAAAATGTACCAGGATTTACTGCATGTGACCAAGGAGGAACTGAAGCAGCAGCAGAAAGAGAAGGCAGAGCTGACGGAGGAACGTGCAGCGAAAGAGTCCCAGCACCGCTCAGAGATCCAGAACCTCCGAACAAACCTCACCTCACTCACAGAAGAGAAGGATGAGCTCCTGGAGACGCTGAGGAGCGCGAGGGAGGAGGGAGAGCTACTGAGAGACGATCTGCAGAAGAGCGAGCAGACGGTAGGCGTGTTCATCTGGTCATTTTACACGGCTCCGGACTAACATTAGAGAGCACTGGTGCTGGAGGAAAATGTATCAAGTTAATTTTAATAATAAAATTAAAGTTACTAATAATTTTGTTTGTTTATTGGAAATCTAACAGTGACGCTCTGAGCTTGAGTTGATATGCAGATAAAGTTGACTTTATTAACAACAGTAATGTGCAAAAACCTCATTTTTAAAGGGAAAATGTAAATATTCTGCTCTTATTAAATGTGCTGTTGTTCTTCTATAGTCTCACACTGAACTGACCGACAGCTCCAGTGGTTATTAAAGGAGCTCTTGCTTTCTGGGTAATTCAGTCACAATCTGAAGAAAAGTGTTTTTATGAGACTTTGACTTTTATTAACAGTTTTTATAACAGAGAATTCTGTCACTAGATCTCGACGTTATTAATTCTGTGCTGAACTCTTTCACTGGATCTCCAGCGCTGTGTAGGTGTCATGTGATCGAGGTGTGTGAGCTCGCTGCGCTGTCTGTTATTGCTCTGAGCTGATGAGCGGGCCGCGCAGCTCAAACCAGTAACGCGGTTCCTTTCCGCTTTCGTTTGGTTTGGCATTTGATGTTCATATGTAACAGAAATGGCAGCTCTTATCAGGCACCAGTGAGACAAATTTAGTCGCACCAGCTGGGGAAAAAAGGTCGCAAAATGCCACCATTTGGTCGCAGTCTGCCGTGGAAACGGCTCGTTTCCTAAAGTAATCTGTTGTTTCTGTAGAGAAAACGCCTGACGGAGGAGCTCAAGTCTCTCAGTGGCGTGACCGATCAGCTGGAGAACGAGAAGACTCACGCTGAGCAGGTCCTCGAGTCTTTAAGAGACGTCACAAAAGAGAAGGATCAACTCAGACGAGAGCTGGAGGGAAAGCTGGAGAAGGTGAGCTCTTAATGTGTGTGTGGACTGTAATACACCTCACTCCTTTACACTGGATCTGATGTCAGAGTTCAAGTCAATGAAAGCTTAAAGGATTAGTTCACTTCAAAATGAACATTTCCTGATTTCCCATCTCATCCAAGATGTTCATGTCTTTCTTTCTTTAGTTGAAAAGAAATGACGTTTTTTGAAGAAAACATTCCAGGATTTTCCTCCACATAATGGACTTCAATGGGAACCAACGGTTGAAGGTCCAAATCAGTGCAGTTTCAGAGGAATGGCTTCAGAGGCTCTGATGATCCCAGAGGAATAGAGTCTGATCTAACCAAACGATTGGTCATTTAAATTATTTTTTTAAAAATATACTTTTAACCTAAATTGCTCATCTTGTGCTGCTCTGCGACGTGCCAATGATTGCGCAATCATGTCGGAAAGGTCACGGTAGACGTTGACGGAAGTACCGCCCCCGTGTTTACGAAGTGCACACGCGAAGACTAATACAAACGCCCTTTAGCAAAAAAAAGGTAAAACAACGATGTCAGGCGATTTTAAAGTTGAAGAATGGAGGCGGTACTTGGCGGTACCGCTTGGGGCGGTACTTCCGCCTACGTCGAGTGACCTTTCCGACATGATTGCGCAATCCATGTCACAGAGCAGCCCAAGATGAGCAATTTAGGTTAAGTATATTCGTTTCAATTTTTTTGTTGAAAATGGCCGATGGTTTGTCTGGATAAGAGCCTATTCCTCTGGGATCATCAGAGCCTCTGAATCTGCATTGATTTGGACCTTCAGCCGTTGGTTCCCATTGAAGTCCATTATGTGGAGAAAAATCCTGAAATGTTTTCCTCAAAAAACATCATTTCTTTTCGACTGAAGAAAGACAGACCTGAACATCTTGGATGAGATGGGGGCAAGGAAAATATCAGGACATTTTCATTTTGTAGTGAACTAATCTATTCATCGCAAAATATCATGCTCTTAAAGGTGCACTATGTACAAAAAATGTCAGTAAAATATCCAAAAACCACTAGGCCAGTGTTATATATTTTGTTCATTTGAGGACTTACAATATCCCAAATGTTTCCAAATTTTTGTAAATCGTGAGAAAATTGCTATTTTAACGCAGGAACCGGGACGTGTGAGGGAATCGCCTGTCAATGGCATCATATCTGCGTTACGCTCGGCTTCTGGTTTTATTCAGCAGAAACGCTTTACTCTCACTGCAGTGTGCAACACGTGTCCTAGCAGCCGCCGAGCGAACGCACAGAGTAACATCATAACATCAACACACTCAAATGTATCTAATATGATAAACAGAGCTGCGTTACCTCATACTCATGACTGGAAAAGCGGAAATGGCGCCGGCGACTGTGGCATAATAAAAGTCCCGCCGCTCGCGAGGCGTGTGTTGTGCAATCGCTCCAGCGGCCTTGCTCCGCTCCCACAACACTCGGCTCTGCTCTGCTTCACACTACAGTAACGTTAATAATCACATAATGAACATGATTTCTGCCCGAGTCCTATCCCGATTCTTTTCCACCGGCTGTGAGGTGAAGACCACGTCCCAAGATTCTGCGCTCAAACTTGGCGTCAATCTAAGCCTTTGTTTTGAACAGGTGACCTCTAGTGGGTGGAAAGGTTCCATAGTGCACCTTTAATAATCAAGGTTCTTTAATGGCATTGGTTCCATGAAGAACCTTTAACATTTATGGAATCTTTCCATTGCACAAAAAAAGGCCCTTTAGATTTTTTAAATGTTCTTAAGTTTGTGAAATCTGAAAAAAAAAAAAAATTCAAGGCCCTGGAAAGTTCTTGAAAATAAACACGCATAGACACAAGTCCTTAAAAGTGCTTGAATTTATTTTGTGCAAGAAGTTTTCTGGAAAAAATTCCATATTGTTCCCGTCCAGTCCGCTAATGTGTTATTTCGTTACTTCATGGCCTATGCATACTAGCTTGCTTGATTTACGTTAGTTACGCACATTTACGCGTTACGTTTGTGTTGTCGTTGCCATGACTACTACGATGGTACCTCAACGTTTCAGAGCTTACACCAAACCAAATATGTTCAGTCAGTGACTGTATATTGTGTTCAATAAACATAACACATTTGTGATAATCTGGGGCCCAAATATTTTATTTAATGTAATGTTGAATTGCTTTGCTTGTTAAGATAATGCAACTTAACTTAAAGCTCTTTTCAATAAAATCCATGCAAAAGTGAATATCGGATCATTGTAGAATACAGTACAGGATGACAAGTCCTTGAGTTTGAGGGTATTGGACCTGGAAAGTCCTTGAAAGGTCCTTGAATTTGAAGTTAACCAAGGTGTGGAAAACCCTGTGTGTGTGACCATAGATCATACTTCAGTGCAGGGAAGGGTTCACTGGTTAGTAAGTGTATATGTGTGTTAACACTGCCGTCGTTCTCCACCACAGCTGACACACATCGAGTCAAAGGCAGAGCAGCTGGAGAAGCAGAAGATCCTGCTGGAATCTGAAGTCCATTCTCTGAGTCAGGTGTGTGTCTGATTCGAGTTCAAACCCAGAATAATCACATCTACGCTTATCAAATTCTGTCATTTATTCTCCCTCATGTTACAAACCCATAAGCCTTTGGTTCATATTTGAAACCCAAATTAAGATAATTTAATGAAACCTGAAAGGTTTCTGTCCCTCCAACCAGTGAGTGGCGCTCTGAGCTTGCGTGTTTCCATATGTGATGCACTCTGTGTTTATATGTGAATAAAAGCCTAATTTAGACTTAGTTTGATCATCTCCTAATATTAAAAACGTCATAAAGGCAATCATGTCCTTTTATCCCGACTCTTGTTTTATTCGATTGTGCTGGGTTTAACCCCGTTTTATGCAGTTAACACTTTGAAACAAATTTAAGTTAAACACAATATAGTTTTAGAATTATTTTTTTTTTATCAAAAATGTATTTTATAAACATGTAGTTTAGCCACAAAAGCTGGCATGGCATTGAAAAAACAAACAAATGATGCCTTATGACCTTTTTGGGTTTAAGTTTTGGTTACCTGGACTTTCACTGGAGGGTTTCAAAGTCTTATGGGTTTGGAACAACATGGAGTAAACAAACGCATTTTCATCTTTGGCTGAACTATCCCTTTTAACCTTGTGTTTCAGTCTCTCACTGAGGTGAACGCTAGCGTGTCTTCTGATCAGAGTAACGCACAGTTCAAACACAGATCTGCACTTCTGATTTCTGAGATTGACGCATGTGATGAGAAGCTGCAGGTAAATGCTGATGTCTGACACGTTTGGTTTACATGTGAACTTCAAGAGTCTGACGTGATGCTTTTCTTCCATGTGAAGGCGGCCTTTGCGAAGCTCCAGCTGGTCATCGATCGTCCCACTGACGCTTTATCCGAGGTGAATCGTGAAGAATGGGCCGTGATCTATCAGCTGGTGCGGTTCATTCCTGTGGCTCAGAGAAACGTCTACGCGACGCACACCAAAAAAACAACTGCACTGAACAACGTGCTGATCAATATTGCGGTAAGAGTCAGCAGAGACACAATCATTTGAACATCTGATCAGTGGGTGTCTTGCCTAACGGAAGGAAAACCGTTGTAGGAGGCCTACAGGAGACTGGCGCAGCGCTGCAAGACGCACTTCGAGACGGAGGTGCAGCGTGACGTGTCCTCGTTTGAGGAGTCTCGACTGCAGGACCTGCTCGTCCTCATGGCTCAGGCTCCGTCACGGGCTTCACTTCAGGACGACTTCCAGCAGGTCTGGGATCAGAGACTGTCGCATCTGTTGGAAAGACGTCAACAGTACCTGCAGGTATGATCTCGTTCTGAAACGATCTGTATTTGTATAGATGAATTGACGTTTTAAGAGCCTTTCGTATTTTTTTCATAATTTCTCATTTTTATATCAACTATACATTGTTATTTTTGTGAATTGGTTCATTAGACCTCAGAAATACAGAGCTGAGTATCATCAGCATAACAGCAAAAACTAACACAATTTTTTCCTAATGATATCTCCCAGTGGTAGCATGTACAGGGGGAAAAGCAACAGTCTTAGCACTGAGCCTTGTGGTACTCCATACTGATGTATAAATGTGACATGACCTGTAGTTTTCCATGCGTTACTTTCTGGAACTGAGGTGTCTTTTTTTTTTTGTGTGTGTTTATCAGAAATTGGAGGGTGTTCTAAGGATCCTGGAGGACGGTTTAGCCAAACACGAAGCGATCGTGTCAAAGGAGCGTCAGCACAAGACCCGTGCGCTCGAGGATCTCAAGGCTCTGCTGAGATCTCCTCAGACGGCCGCTATTGTACAGCTGCAAGAGCAACAGATCGATCGTCGCACTAAAGCAACCGAGCATCTGAACGCACATTATATTGTAAATGATGCATTTGTTTTGAAATGGTATTGTTTTTGTCTCCACTCCTCTTTTCTGACCTTTTTGTGCTCGTCGACAGGCTCTGTTGAATGAATGCGAGTCTGAGATCTCACCGCTCAAATCATTATCTTTTGAGTCTGAGCGGCGGCTGAAGGATCTGAGAAGAGAGACCGTAACGCTGCTGCAAGCGCACAACGGCACCCTTCCCAAAATGGAGGCTGAGCTCCTGCAGGACAAACACCGTCTGTCACAGCAGCTGCAGCAGACGCAGACGCAGATGGAGGTACGGAGCGGGCGAAAGTAGGGCTGTGTGATTCATCAAAATCGCCAAAAAAATAAAATCGCCATGTGAGCATGTGCGATTTCTAAGCCACAGAAAGCATGATTTTTCCACAAGCGCTCTAAAGAGCTGTTCACATGTCGCATCTAAAAACGTGTCACCATAAAGACGAGGGCGTTTCAGCAACGGATAAATGGATTTCCAGCCCTTGCATGCGCTTTGCTTATGTACAGCTGTCATAAGCTGTTCGTCCATTTTGGCTGAGCTTTGTTATAGAACATGTGTGCACGTCTACATTTAAAATAACGACCTTGAGCACGCAAAAGACGCAACGTGAACTGTAGTGTGCAATCTGAATGCAGCGCGCCTTAATCTAGCAAGAGGAGAACAGAGTCTGTTTACCATTACGACGAGGAAGAAAGCGCAGAAACAGGGAAGGTGAATTCAGGGCCGGATAAGGACAGATGATGTATCAGATCCAGGTCATTTGCGAGTACTGTCAAACTTTCGCTGCGGCAAAACCGAGTATTAAGTGCCATTCACACAGAATGCATTTTTGCGGTTAAACACTTCTTGCACACTACATAACGTTTTTACATGGTGCTCATAGTAAAAGATGTTGCAATAGACACGAAAAAGTATACAAAAATCGATAATTCAAGAAAGCATTAAAGAAATAACCAATGCCACAATATCATTTATGCAGAGATATTATGCCTGCAATTATTGGCAATAAAGCCAGCTTCCAAAAAAAATATACACACAAGTATGTGTGTAAGGAAATATTCTTTCAAAATCATGATTAACCCCTTGCCTGTCACCCCCCATTTTGGCAAGTGGGGCATTTTGACATACCTCAAATAAAAGGGCTGCTGAAAGCCAACACTTGAGTTTACAGTTCAAGACTCAGAATTACTCAGACTATTAATATGGAGATATATAGGCTCAAACATTAAAACAAAAATAAACAATATTAATAGTATATTTTTAAATGTATAAAAATATTATGTGAATGTAGTATAACAACTTATAACCACAACTAAAGTGAAGCCACAAGTGTGGTCATGCTTCATTTCAAATCTGAGGATGAAATCTCTAAAGTTATGCATTTTATGAAGCATATTGTATGGCATGTCATGTGAGTTTTTAGCGAATGCTAAGATAAGATGCTATCATCGTTATTGGCCTGTAAAACACACTTGCAGTCTAACTAGTCGTTCAACTGCTTAATTCATACTCTGTTGTTTTTCACTCAATGAACTTCACACGTCTGTCATGAATGACTTAATCCTCATTATTCTTTTATAGTAATTCTTTTGTTTGTATTATATCCATTATAGCCTATTCAGGGATTCTGGATTGGCCATCAACCCCACATTCATCCCACTTTACATTAAAACCTACTATCTGAAGTCTTTCTAGCAAACAGACAAACAAAAAAAGCATGCTTTTGGTACCTTATGTGAAATAAAACCGCTCCTGGCGTGACATGTAGCTTGATGCTAACTGTAGCTCTAATGCACCTAACACAATATAAAAGATTAATATTACACTTTAACTCCAAACTCCCTTTAAACAGCCAGCGAGTGTTTATTTACTTCCGATCACAATATAATGTGGGTTTCAGTGATGTTCAATGATGTTAAAATGTTATATTTAGCATTTTATATGGAGCTAATCGCTACACCTGCTTAGCATGTTACTGGAAACATTCATTATTCATATGAAAATATGCGCACATTTGGACTACGAGCCCGAGCGGATGCGGTTTAGTGCATGTGACCACAAATAAAACGGAGAAGACGTGACTGGCTTTTGATTCTTGTTATTTCGTTCAAAATATTGTTTATTACAGATCGATTATTTTGCACTCCTGACATAAATTAGAAAAATAAATGTCACTGCAACCTTATTTTATCATAAACGGGTCAAATAACGAAGCTGGAGGCTTTAATCTTTATACCAAGTTTTTCCAGATGAAGTAAGTGTGTGATGTTTTAACGAGCAGTGAATGTTGAGCAACAGTAATCTGGGGCCGTCGGCGATGCTCTACTGCAAAGGGGTTCAAATCGAAATCGCAATATTGATCAAATCGGGATAGATTTTTTTTTTTTTTTTTCATATCGCACAGCCCTAGTTTATATAGCCCAATATCTCTGACTACAATCCAAACAACATCCATTTACGATTCAACCTCACAACAACATTAAACTTAAGTAAAATTCAATTTAAAGATCTACATTTCTCATTTTCATTCATGGAGATAACGTGGAAAATGTGCCACACATAGTGGACGATTTCTGCCACCTGTTGGTAAACAAGCACTTTTAAAATGAAAATGTCCATTGCAATGGTTATCACTGTCTATCATCCCTAAATTCTTCTGAGAATCCCTCCTGAAATTGCGGATTCACTCCCGTAATAATTAAATGTGTCTGTCGCTGGTCGTCTGCATGACAAACTACTGAAATTATGAATGGATTGTATATAGAAAGCAAAAAGAGCGGCCGTTTATAGCACGCCTGAGCTCGCGCAAAACACACAAAACGACAAACTTCTTTTTATTAGCTAACTTTAACAAAGATTAATATATATTGTAATTAATTAATTGCTTATTGGTAGTTAATGCGTTAACTAATGTGACCTGATGGTAATGTTACCCATTGTTTGTCTGGCAGGAGATTCGGGAGCAGATGAAGGGACTGAATGTTCAGGCGGATTCCTCGAACCAGAAACAGCATCTTCAGCTCCAGGAGCTCCGAGCCCAGCTGAAGCAGAAGGAAGCCCTCATCCAGAACCTCGAAGCCAAACTTCACGAGGCAGAGGTTGGTTAATAGTTGGTCATTAGACAGTTGAGGTTTGAGTTTATATAAAGGAAGCGGATCTATGTTCTGCAGGAACCCATTTCAGTTCACCAGCACCATATCTAAGGTTTTCCAAATTCAAGTAAACATTTCCAAGCTAATTGGTACATTGAGACGCTTCTGGAGGAATTAAGCCAAATCATTCTGATCACAGACTTGGGCGTTTCAGAGCCACCAAACCAACATTTGAGATTTAGGGCTCCAGACTGCGACTAAAACGATCGCATTTGTGACCAAAAATATTAATTTGCAAGTGATATTTTTGCTGAGATCGCCACTGGCGACCATATAAATGTACATGTTACGATTAAAAACTGCATGTTCTGTGAGTAGCCCATCACAACTTTTGTTGTGTTGACGTAATAACATGAGACGACGCGCAGCAAAGTTAGTGGAAAAAAACTCACCTTTGAGTTTGAGCGCCAAAATACAAACGGAGACAGCGAGGATCAGCTTTCCGTTTCAGAAGTGCATGTCAAAACGAATATACCAGGATTTTTCAAAGCCCTCATCTCTATCGAGCAACGACACTGACGGCTGTGCCAGCACGAGAGACGGAGACACGTCAATGAATGAACATCCAGGAACCTCTATTTCCTGCACAAAACATGAATAAACTACAACAGATAAACATGACAGCTGTGTGGACGCCAACTAATCTAATTCTGGTTTTTAATTGATACTGATATGTATTCTTAATATCTGTGCTGTTTTCTGTCACTGCCTGAACTTCACATTATTTGTAGCGCAGTTATCCATAATCGCAGGATATTGGACTATCACTGTTAATGTCGCTTTCAATGTGTCTGATAATTTTAGTAAACAATTAACAAACTTTAAGCTTTAAAACTGTCGATTTTTATCATGAAATACAAGCAATAAATGCCATGTTGGCGCTCTTTAATGTGGCCTGACCGGTCACTCACTCTTGGAAAGAGCTTGTGTAAAACAGCTCAAGAACAATCATGTCAAACTTACCTCAGAAAAGCATTCAATGCTCATAAACTCATTAGTCTGCTAGAAGAATAACTACAGAAAGGGGCACTTTGCTGAATATATGCGCTCACATAATCCTTATACTTGACCTGTTGTCTACATAAAGATTGGAAGGAGCTAAAAATGAAATTCAACACTGCCTGTATACTTGCATGTGAGGAGCTGCCTTTCACCAAATTTACCTCTCAGATATTACTAATGATGAAAGAATGAATCGGTGTGTGCGCAAGACAAACGGTTTATAGGATGCATTAGGAGGCCAAGTGATGATGATAAATGCAATAAAATGAAAAGGAGGGCAGATGTGACAACACATGACACAATTAAAACACGTTTATTATTTTGTAGCACAAAAAAAATTATTTGGCTCCTATTATTTTGGCTCCGTAGCCAATGGCTCCTTAATTGATGTTTTTTTTGGTCTAGAGCCCTGCAGATACCATATACAAGATATCAGTCTTGGTGAACCAATAGCTGTTTCCATCCAGCTATTTCTGTGTGAATTGTGACATTGCATAAAATCGCTGGATGGAAACGGCAAGATGCGCATAAACACTAAAAAGTGCATAAACTTTTGCGCTCAAATGAGGCGTATACATTTATCCGATAAGACATGCACATAAGCTACGATGGAAACACATTTACTGAATAAATCCCTCAAACCCTCATGTGACTGCCTCAGCGGAGGCTGTGATTGGATAACTGGCCTAACCAGCAGACCAATGGCGTCGCAGCATCTCAAATGTTGGTTTGGTGGCTCTGAAATGCCTGAGTCAAAGTCTGTGATCAGAATGATTGGGTTTAATTCCTCCAGAAGCGTCTCACACGATTGAGTTCCTCAACACCAGCATCTCAACGCAAGAGAACATGACGGCGTTTGTTTCGACTGACGTTCTCTCTCTCTCTGTGTGTGTGTGTGTGTGTGTGTGTGTGTGTGTGTGTGTGTGTGTGTTTCGACACTCATTTATGATGGAGGGAAAAAAGCCACTTACAGTTTATTACTGATATTTTGCACCAGGAAGTAGTGATTTTGTTCTCTTGAACACATGGGATGGAAATGGTGCTAAATTGGAATATCCCATAAAACATTTGCGAATAAAGTTAAATTTACAACTTTAGCCTCACCGCTGCCATACCATCAGATGGTTTTCCACCGTTCGGTTACTCTCATCATCCACATCACGCTTGGTTTTCTCCTTAAATGTGTCCTTCAGGTCCTGTCTAAGAGGAACATGACTCCAGCTGCCGCTGAAGTCGCCGCCCTGAAGGACAAACTCATCAAGATGGAGCTGGATCACATCGCAGTCACCACAAGCCATGAGAAGGAGTACGTGTGCCATCCCACTGCCAAAACACAGCCTGCTTATTAGCTATCCGGTGACGTGCAATCCGGGAAGAGCGTGTGTAACGTTCTTCTGTGATTCTTTTCTTCTAGAGTTGCTCAGATGAGCTCCATGTTGGAGCACAGAGCCGACGTCATCCGCAAGCTGAAGGAGAACCTGAGGAAAGTGCAGCAGGACGATGAACAGTCATGTAAGACGCGGCTCGATTAGTCGATGCAGAACGTACTTTATCCATGAATGGGCAGGAATGAAAACAAGGATGTGAGGGACAGAATAACAGTGCGTTCAATGGGTTGTGCTGGTGTTTAACAACATGCTGATTGTCCAGCCGACAAAACGTCTTCCACTAGACATAAAACAATTCTGAAGGTTGCAAGTTTTGAAACTTACATGATCTAGGACGTTTATTCACCATCATAAAGACTGTCAGTCTATCCAGTGCCGATCCCACACTTCTGGGGGCCCTAAGCAAAACTTTGTGAACGGGCCCCTGTCAGTGCATTCTTACAAAAACCCAAAATTTCCATAAACTTCAGTAATAATCACAATGGTTTTCAGTATGCAAGGTGCACTGCCTGTTTTCTTACAATGGAATTAAAACAAGGAAACAATCTGCAAGTTATGAAAAACAGGAAACTGGCAGTAAGACCAATTCAGTAAAATTAAAACCAAACTTTCATTGACCGCTAAATAAATGCTTTTTTTAATAGTAATGCTCTGGCACCATCTAGCTGTCAGAAACACTATAACCACAGCCGGATTGGCTTCCTAAATGCTGAGTTACTAACAAAATTACAGCATGATCAATAAAAAGGCTTTGGTTGTTTAAACCCAGATTTGGGTCAAATATGGACAAACCCAACCATTGGGTTACCTTTTTTTTTTTTTTTTACCCAATGGTTGGGTTTGTCCATATTTGACCCAAATCTGGGTTTAAACAACCAAAGCCTTTTTTAGAGTGAACAAGGCTTAGGTAAACATGAAAATACATCAATAATTCTCTAAATGAGCTCATTTGAGACCAGTGGGCATTGTTTTTAAAGTACCGGAGTCACATGACAGCTCGTAATACTGAACAGGAGTGCTCATTTCTTACATGCGTTAAACCACACATATGAACGTTTTGTTTATTGATGTGTACCAAGACAAACAGAAAGTTACATTTCATCATGAGGCATTTCTAACGAAACACGGCGGAGACCTGGACTGGAGTTACTGATGAATATATGAATGTATTGCTTTGTCAAGACTAAATAAATTCCAGAAGGATCGTTTCGTTTTGCAGCCATAGCCGTGTCAAGACTCATGTCCGAAACAGTTATTAAATAAATATAAATCACTAAAAATATTTTCATAGGACTCTGCAAATGTTTAGTAGACACCGCACATATTTGCATGTTATAAAGAAACATTCACATTATGGTAAATTACCGTCTATCCCTCACAGCCTCGTTTTCGTCCGTGTTAAATTCAATATGGCGTCTAAACCGACTAAGGTCTGAAAGTTTCCCTGAAGATGTCGGATGACATCACCTGAGAATGAACATCTTGACAGATTCTGAAGAATACAAAAAGAGCAGGAACGTGAATTAAAGGTTTAGTTCCCCCAAAAATCAATTATTCACGCTCATGTGAACATGGAGGGACCGAAATCTCTCAGATCTGTGTTGAAGACGAACGAAAGTCTTATGGGTCTGAACGACATGAGAGTAATTGACCATTTATTTTTGGGTGAACTAACAGGAACAGTCTGTTGATTATCATGTGACTATAAGTGTTGTAAATATCTTCTGCAGTCGCAAACGGCGATGAGTTTGACCTCAAATTGGGCTCGAACACCAGAGCGGTCATGACCCTGAAAGAGAAGAAGATGGAGGAGCTTCAGCAGAAGAACGCTCAGTTTGAGAGGTAACATCACTTCAGATCTGTTCACACGTTCCTCTAAATAAGTGTTCGGGTTTATGGGAGTGACTCTAGATGATATTTTGGAGTTTTATGGCTGTAAATGTTTGGTGTTGGCGCTGGGCGATATGGACCAAACGTCAAGTCTCTGTATCTTTAGGCTGAGTGATGTACAGTATCTCTCCTGACCCTAATCAAACCGGTTTCCTGTCTTATGTAGTCTGGTGAGCAAACAGCAGGAGGAGATCAACAAGTGGAAGCGGCGAGCGTACAAGATGAAGGAGAGCAAGAGAGACGCTCCATGCACTCCTACTAAACGCCAGCCGCCTCTGACCGAGACTGAGGTCAACTCGCCGAAGAGGGCCTTCCTGGACTCTCCCAAGAGCAAGTTCTTTGACGTGCGCTCCAGCGTTCCCATCTCCCTCAGCCACCCCACACAGTTCTTCGACAACTCCAGCCTCGGGACGGTGCCAGGTACGATACAAATCAGAGCTGTATGATTAATCGTTTAGTGATCGCGATCTTATTCCTAAATGACAATGATTCGCCTGCGTCTATTAAACCTTGACACGATCACACTGGAACATTCAGATCTGCGCTCTGAGCCAGAGAGAGCCGTTGTCATGTATAGAATCACCTTTTGAAAGGAACATAACGCTTCAAATCATGATTGTATCGCTTCCATTGTACAAGTCTTATGATTCAATGACTCACTCATGAAGTCTTCACTTGTTTTATTACTGGATGAATCAGTGTTTTTGAACGAATCTCTTGAGTGAAGTCTTTATGAGTGAGTCATTGAATCATTCACTCAAGAGATTCGTTCAAAAACATTGATTCATCCAGTAATGAAACGAGTGAAGTCTTTATGAGTGAGTCATTGAATCATTCACTCAAGAGATTAATTCAAAAACACTGATTCATCCAGTAATGAAACGAGTGAAGTCTTTATGATCGAGTCATTGAATCATTCATTCAAGAGATTCGTTCAGAAACACTGATTCATCCAGTAATTAATCAAGTGAAGTCTTTATGAGTCATTGAATCATTCACTCAAGAGATTCGTTCAGAAACACTGATTCATCCAGTAATGAAGCAAGTGAAGTCTTTATGAGTGAGTCATTGAATCATTCACTCAAGAGATTCGTTCAGAAACACTGATTCATCCAGTAATGAAACAAGTGAAGTCTTTATGAGTGAGTCATTGAATCATTCACTCAAGAGATTCGTTCAGAAACACTGATTCATCCAGTAATGAAACAAGTGAAGTCTTTATGAGTGAGTCAGTGAATCATTCACTCAAGAGATTCATTCAAAAACACTGATTCATCCAGTAATGAAACAAGTGAAGTCTTTATGAGTGAGTCATTGAATCATTCACTCAAGAGATTCATTCAAAAACACTGATTCATCCAGTAATGAAACAAGTGAAGTCTTTATGAGTGAGTCATTGAATCATTCACTCAAGAGATTCGTTCAGAAACGCTGATTTATCCAGTAATGAAACGAGTGAAGTCTTTATGATCGAGTCATTAAATCATTCACTCAAGAGATTCGTTCAGAAACACTGATTCATCCAGTAATGAAACGAGTGAAGTCTTTATGAGTGAGTCATTGAATCATTCACTCAAGAGATTCGTTCAGAAACACTGATTCATCCAGTAATGAAACAAGTGAAGTCTTTATGAGTGAGTCATTGAATCATTCACTCAAGAGATTCGTTCAGAAACACTGATTCATCCAGTAATGAAACAAGTGAAGTCTTTATGAGTGAGTCATTGAATCATTCACTCAAGAGATTCGTTCAGAAACACTGATTCATCCAGTAATGAAACAAGTGAAGTCTTTATGAGTGAGTCATTGAATCATTCACTCGAAAGATTCGTTCAAAAACACTGATTCATCCAGTAATGAAACAAGTGAAGTCTTTATGAGTGAGTCATTGAATCATTCACTCAAACTGATTCTTTATATATTCATTCTAATTAAATAAACTAGACTTCAGCATTTAATATTTTGCCAGAACCTCTAGTAATCTCCATGTTTTTATTTAGGTGTCTTCAGAATCATGGGAGAATCGTGATCTCGACTTGAAACAAAAAAACGTGATTCTCAATTTTATCCAGAATCGTGCAGCTCTAATACAAATAAATAAAATAAAATAAACTAATTTTTATAGCAAAATTTTAAAGGAATAGCATCTCTGTAATAAAAATATACTCATAAGTTATACAAAATCAAAAATTATTGGAGTATGTTTTATAAGGAAATACTATGTTTTTCTGCTTCAGAATTTCACATTTAATTCAGTGTT
Source organism: Rhinogobio ventralis (assembly GCA_039654625.1). NCBI lineage: Eukaryota > Metazoa > Chordata > Actinopteri > Cypriniformes > Gobionidae > Rhinogobio > Rhinogobio ventralis. Next base: position 586,653 of record CM077195.1, read on the forward strand.
ACTTGCAGTTTCTTTGAAAATGTTCATTTGGAAATTGCTAGTACATTTCTGTTCTTTATGGAAGCTTGTGTCCGCCACAGAATAAAACATTTTAAAAGATGTGACTTTATCTCAGAGTTGTGAGATATAAAGTCGGAGTGTTTTTTTTTTTTTTTTTATTCTGTGGCGGAAACAAGCTTCCATAGTTTGACTAATTCTGATGGCTATAAAATTACGTTTAAATTAATTTTTATGTAAATATTAAACAAAATAATATATTTTAATAATAACATTGTACTGTACAATTAAAAACAGCAAAATTTCTTTAAAATAAAATACTTATTTTGTTGCTGTCGCTGCTGGGTTGAGTGAAGCTCTGCTCGGTGTTCATTTTCTCACACACACACACACACACACACACACACACACACACACACACACACACACACACACACACAGCTCATGATATCATCACCCTGAAACGTTTGATTAATTTGTCAATCGCTCTAAGCCGGATGGTGGTGATGTGTATGTCTCGTGAGTTTTAAGCGCTCACTGTGTGTGTTTTCATGTCAGAGGTCTCGTGTTCGCCGGCCGAGCTGCCCGTGGACTCCTCAGACACTGATGACGAGGGTAACCGTTATTATCGCTGCTGTTCCTCACTAACTGGTGCTTCTGGGACACGGGGGTCATCACATTGTGGCTGGTTAGGAGTTAAAGAAACACATGATATGAATCTTTTACCTTCTGATTGACCGTTGTGTGGTGTCAGGGGCATTTGCACGTTTGTCACTGGGATCTTATCGCTTCTGGTTTGGACACTCTCTCGGTTACGGTCACACACTTTTATTTCCTTGCCACTGTCACTCTGGACCATTTGAGGTTTAAAAGATTAATATTCATAAAACATTGATCTGACCCTACTGACACGATCACATGAGAACACAAACCTGAATGGAAACTCTTTGATTTGAGCTGTAAAGCTGCGTCAGCTCGATTCAGTTGACAGTTCAATAATTATAAAACAACAGCTCTACTGAAGACTGTTTTGTTATCGACAAAGTGAATATGCGTAAAAATAAAATAGTGAAATCTGTTGTCTCCAATGTTTCCACCCAATTGGTCTTTTACTAGTAAAATGGTGTGTGTAATGACCATAGACTGTAAAAGAAAATAGACGTAGTGTCCGTGACGCCACCCGTAGGTTTCTGAAGATGCTGGATGCTGAAACCACGCCCCCTAGCTTGACCATAGTGGCAGTCCACCTGTCACTCAAGTGGCCACGCCCTTAATTATGCAGAACTTTAAGGCTTAATATAATTTAAACGGATGAGTTATAAAGACATTCACTCCCTCACAGCTGTCATGAAGGGCAAAATGAGCAGTACAGACCAAAGCCACTTCCTCAGGCTGTAAACGTGTGTTTCTGCTGTAAAGTTGGGCATTTTAACATGAGGGAGATGCAGATTAGACTCCCTTCTGGAGCCGGTCTCTAGTGGCCAGTCGATGAACTGCAGTTTAAGTCTAATTAGTTTAATACTATTTGAATTTTATTGTTGCTTTGCTGGCCGTAAATTCAGTGAATCCACGATAAATCCCTCTAAAACTCAGTTATAACTGCATCCACTGGGTGGCGCTGTGGAGTGGGTTAAGAAGTTGAGTGTATTTGATCACAATGTCGTCGCCTGCCTCGCGATGTTTGGAATTACTGAGATGAAAATTGAAAATCTTACAAAATGGAGTTATAGTTATAATTATAGTTATCATAATCTCACGACCCCAATGAGAAATCCAAACGCCGCTGCCCCCCGCGTGAGACTTACGATCACTTACGAGGGTTTAAGAACAGAAAACACAGTGCTGTTAGAAACTCAACACCGTTATCTGTGTGTCTGCATGAGGCGCGTTTCTCACCCGAGAATAACACCCACATGATATTGTTTTTCTCAACATGAACATGTGAAAGAATATAAACACGACAACCATACACCGACTCGAGTGTGTGTGTGCGTTCTGCACGATGAGCGTTTGTTGTACACATGTTGTTTAATGTTTTAAACTGAAAGAAAACCTTAAGATATGACGTAAGCTTGTTCAGAAATAGTGACGACAACTTGAAGAATCGTTTTTTTATGAGCCCAAATATTCGAATACAATATTTTTGAAAAATGCCCATTCCTAATGGAAACCTGGCTAATGTTATTGAGCTAAATAATGACGCTGTTGTCTGATGAATTAAATTTTTCATAATTGAGCTTTGCAGCATTGACGTTCTTGAGCTGAGCTGAATAAATGGATCTGCTTGACAGCTGAAGTGAATGTGCAGCATTAGTGCGTTTATCTCTGTGAAGCCTTTTTACGCGGTGCTGTAGACGTGAATGTGGCTGGTCCTGGATGTTCTCACTCACTCACTCACTCACTCACACACTCACACACACACTCACGCACACACTCACTCACTCACTCACTCACTCACTCACTCACTCACTCACTCACTCACTCACTCACTCACTCACTCACTCACTCACTCACTCACTCACTCACTCACTCACTCACTCACTCACTCACTCACTCACTCTCGTGTCTGTTGTTGTTTTAGAGTCCGGCTCCAGCGCTGCCGCGCCGCTTGACGACTGGTGGCAGATTCCCAGTGCGTCTCACACAGAGCCGGATGCTAACACCAACGCCTGCCCGACGCAGTGACCGCTCGGCTCAGCTCGGCTCGGCTGGGAAGGGTTGCAGATAAAGGTCCAGATCTTCTGAACACACACACCGTCTGTCCTTCTGTAGAAAACTTTTTTTATGTACTGTTGTGATTGTTTCATGTAAATAAAGTTGCTGTTTTAAATGTTAATGTGTTTTGTGTTGATTTTTCTCCCTGATGAAAAGTTAACCCAATAGTTTATCTCGACTCTGACTTTAAAGCCCCCCCCCTGATGAAAGTCAAGTGTTTAATGTTTGTGGTGTTTTTGGGCAAACCATGTGCAAATTCACAAGTCAACACCATTGCAGAGCATTTTAAAGGCAGTCTCGCAAACGCGGTTTGAAATCGTTGGTGTTTCTGATGCAGAGGTGGACAAAGTACACAACTCCTACACAACTCCTACACAACTCCTACACAACTCCTACACAACTCCTACACAACTCCTACACAACTCCTACACAACTCCTACACAACTCCTACACAACTCCTACACAACTCCTACACAACTCCTACACAACTCCTACACAACTCCTACACAACTCCTACACAACTCCTACACAACTCCTACACAACTCCTACACAACTCCATCACTTGAGTGAAAGTACTACTGGTCAAATATTACTCCGTTACAAGTGAAAGTTGTAAAGATAGATTTTTACTTAAGTAAAAGTACAGAAGTACTTGCTTATAAAAGTAAACACATTATTTTGTTGTTGCATGAATGCACTGGTGGTTTAGATTACCTGAACTCATTACAAATACTTGTTTAAAAGTTACAAAGCTCTTTTCAAAGTCGAAATCATACTAGAAAAGAAAGGCTAGATCCACAAAGCTATGGCAACTTGCCGGGAAAATCCATAAAAAAAATGTATGAAAAATGTCAGACAAAAATTATTCAACAAAATGAACCGCTTTATACAAAAACTAAAAGCACCAGAAATGAAAAGTTTAGACACCTCAGTATGCTTCTGCAATACAAAGCAAACACTTAAGACTAAATGAATACGGAGTGTCTATTCACACTGAGTGCAAATAGTGTGCTTTGTTGGGAAGTGCTATTCGCGCTAGCTCCGCCTAACAATGCCTGGTTAAGCCAAACAAGACTAAAAACAGACGTGCGTATTCCAGCGTCTTCAGTGGTGCAGTCAGGCGAGCGCAAGGCTTAGGGATCAGGGTTTTGACGCGGGTTCAAATCCGCCTTTTGCCAAGCTCGCTCTTCTCCCTTTTCCCATCACATCGGAAAGGCATTTACTTTCAATAAAAATGAAGAAATTGTTCTAAAAATGTGCCTAACGAAATGTTTAATAATGAAAGCATTTATTGGGTAGGGGTCGGTGTAGGGAGGGCTTTTATTGTCCCATTAAGGCAGCATCCATTTAATAATTTTAATAAATGAATTAATGAATTATTATTGCATCCTGTTAACAATACTGAGGTGCTGCTAGTTCTCCATGGTATACAAAGAATATATCACTATTTGCACTTAGTGTAAATATCATCTATCGCTAAGAAAATGTTATTTTCACTTAGTGCAAATGAAAATTGAATCTTCAGAAATCTGAAACATACTAAGTATGGCCGAGGGTGCCGAGGAACTGAAAAATGCTGGGAAATCATTAAACGTCATGTGACCCTACAAGAGCGACTACTGATGGGCTGTCTGCAAAAACCCCAATCATGTTTTAAAGAAGAAAAAAAATTATCCACTAACGGCTAGGCCTTGATAGAAATGTATTGGAGTAAAAAGTACAGTATTTTTTTTCCTTTGAAATGTAGTGAAGTTGAAGTCATGCGTTTCTTTAAGTACTTAGATACTTAAGTACAGTACTCCAGTAAATTTACTTAGATACTGTCCGCCTCTGTTCTGATGTCACAAACTACCTTGTAACCAATCACGTCACGAGAGGGCGGGGCTTTAGCATATCATTAACAGACTGTAAAAAAATATGGACGTAGTGTCCGTGACGTCACCCATAGGATTCTGAAGAGCAGTTTTGAAGCGTAAAGTAGGGACGAGCTGGCCGTTGCCATCTTAGCAGCGCATCACACAGAGGTGGGCGGAGCTGAGGTGACGCGATGACTAACAGACAGCAGATAAATGGCTATCCACCTGTCACTCAAAGTGGCCACGCCCTTAATTATGCAGAACTTTATATAATGTAAACGAATGAGTTATAAAAAAATCCCCCCCCCTCACAGTTCTCATGAAGGGCAAAATTAGCCGTATAGACCAAAACCACAATTTGTACCAGGCTGTAAACATGTGTTTTATTCTGCTGTAAAGTTGGGCATTTTAACATGGAGCTCAATGAGATCAATGAGGTCTCTAGTGGCCAGTCGATGAATTGCAGTTTAAAGGAATGATATTACGCAGCGCCTGAAAACAGGCTAACTTCCGTCAATATAACCAACGTGACAACCTGCTTGCACAGAGAGCGTGCTGGGGACCATTTTCAGGCGCTGCGTAATATCATTGCGCCGCTGCACCCATGGTACGGCAGCAAAGCTCCTGGATTATTACGCAGGAATGAGAGTAGCCATATCCATCTAGAAAATTGCAACTTTTCATTTTCCGTCGGTCTTAGTACACGATGTAACTATACACATCACAACATGTAAATAGGAAAATGTTGGTGTTATTTTGTCACTTATTGAGCAGTAGGCTAGCTGGAGCCGTTTACCTCCAGTCTTTGTGCTAAGCTAGGCTAGCGGTGGGTGCGTCAGACAGAGTTATGGCACGCACGGAGATGAGAATGGTGTGTATGGACTTATCTAACTCTGGAGGATACAGTGAATAAGCTAAAGTCCCAAAAAGTCGGCGTGTTCCTTTAAGTCACTTCTGTATTGGCTTCAAGAGAAACTGGAGGAGGTTGCAGCTTGATCATTAACTAGTCTCTGAAGCAGTGGGCGGAGTCTCAATCGCTATATTTCTCTGTTGATGTGAAAAATCGGGTACATTTAGCAATATAGATGGGGAGCATGGTTTGTGTAGCATTAGTTGTGTGTGACACTGTAGTTTCCTAAAGTTGGCGAGTGAGTGGAGGCGGGGCTCATTTGCATATTAATGAATCGGCTTATACTAAACAAACTGAATTGTTACATTCAAGATGTTTTAAGGCATAAATAATTTTTTTACCACAGGAAAATGTCATTTTGGTGATCAAAGATGAGTTTTAAGGGATAAAATCGACTATAATATTCTAAGTAAATGCATTTGATTTAAATAAGGTTTGGTTAAAATGAAAGTGTGTCATCAGGCCAGCACACAAAGTTTGTCTTGAACTCTGCAGTCAGGCTTTAAGCTCTGAATTGGTTTATCGCCAGTAAAACAGGCTCTACTGTACTGTGTCTGGTTTTGTCGCGGTGTGTGTGTGTGTGTGTGTGTGCGCGCTCCTCCTCATGCGTCACCGTCAGCTCCTCAGTCCCGCGCGCGTCACTTTACCTGAGCGGAGCGGCGCGCATTTACTCACTGCGAGGATTTATTATAAATTCGGAGGAAAATATCAACTTTATTTTGTGGATAATTCAGTGTGTAACATAAGACGCGATGCAGCAGCAGCAGAACGCGCCGCAGACGAGCGCGGATCCCGCAGGTGAGTGACTTCTGCTCATCTATAATAACAAACACTCATAATAACTCCAGCTCAGTTATGATAACATAAAGTGATGCGTAATAACGGGCCATCAGAAGAGATGATGCAGGACGAGCGTCACATGTTTATGAACATTACGTCTTATGTTCTTTTTTTGTGTAAGTTTCAGTTAATTTCATTTATTTAAAAAGTATTCTGTGGAGTTACTAAGTATCATTTATCATTTGTTCTGTTATGCATGATGTAAAGGCTCCGTTTTAATGCAATGCTGCGATTAGAAAATAAAACATGATCGTGTTTAATAAAGATCACACCGCTTTTGACATGTTTACTGTACATGTTCTAAATACTTTGAATATTTGAAACCGTTTTAATTTGTGAAAAGTGCAATAAAAACAGCTTTACAGATGTTAATGTTTATTATATCTTAATGCTTTGTCGCATTCAACGTTTTGCGACGATATAAACAAACACGTGAGACAGAGAACGTTCTTCCGTTAATAGAACGTTCGTTCAAAGTTATCCGGTCTTTAATAATGCTCTCAAAAGGTTAGCAAGGAAACATTATTCATACGTCATTCATGGAACGTTTTAGTTTGTCGTTCGTCTAACGTTTTTTAAATGTTACAATTGTTTCAGAACGTTCAGAGAACATTCTAAAGTAACGTTCCCATAGTGTTTGAATCATACAATGGAATGTTCCCTTAAAGGGATAGTTCACCCAAAATTGAAAATGACCCCATGATTTACTCGCCCTCAAGTCATTCTAGGTGTGTATGACGTTCTTCTTTCAGCCGAACACAATCAGAGTTATATTAATAAATGTCCTGACTCTTCCCAGCTTTATAATGGCAGTGAATGGGGGATGAGATTTTGAAGCCTAAAAAAGCGTATCCCTCCATTATAACAGTGATCCATACAGCTCAGGGGTTAATAAAGACCTTCTGAAGCCAAGAACAATATCCATATTTATAACTTAATAAACTATAATCTCTGGTTTCCGCTAACAGACGTACGTGAGTCAAGTTGGATGTACTATACACAGATCAGGCATAACATTATGATCACCTTCCTAATATTGTGTTGGTCCTCCTTTTGCTGACCCGTCGAGGCATGGCCTCCACTAGACCCCTGAAGGTGTGCTGTGGTATCTGGCACCAAGATGTTAGCAGCAGATCCTTTAATTCCTGTAAGTTGCAAGGTGGGGCCTCCATGGATCGGACTTGTTTGTTCAGCACATCCCACAGATGCTCGATTGGATTGAGATCTGGAGAGTTTGAAAGCCAAGTCTACACCTCAAACTCGTTGTTGTGCTCCTCAAACCATTCCTGAAGCATTTGTGCTTTGTGTCAGGAGCATTATCCTGCTGGAAGAGCCACAGCCACCAGGGAATACCGTTTCCATGAAAGGCTGTACATGGTCTCAACAATGCTTAGGTAGGTGGTACGTGTCAAAGTAACATCCACATGGATGGCAGGACCCAAGGTTTCCCAGCAGAACATTGCCCAAAGCATCACACTCCCTCCGCCGGTTGCCTTCTTCCCATAGTGCATCCTGGTGCCATGTGTTCCCCAGGTAAGCCACGCACACACACCCGGCCATCCACGTGATTCCTCAGGCCAGGCCACCTTCTTCCATTGCTCCGTGGTCCAGTTCTGATGCTCACGTGCCACTGTTGGTGCTTTGGGCGGTGGACAGGGGTCAGCATGGGCACCCTGACTGGTCAGCGGCTATGCAGCCCCATACACAACAAACTGAGATGCACTGTGTATTCTGACACCTTTCTATCAGAACCAGCATTAACTTCTGGAGCACTTTGAGCTCCAGTAGCTCGTCTGTTTGATCGGACCACACGGGTCAGCCTTTGTTCCCCACGTGCATCAATGAGCCTTGGCCGCCCATGACCCTGTCTCCGGTTCTCCACTGTTCCTTCCTTGGAGCACTTTTGATAGATCCTGACCACTGCAGACCGGGAACACCCCACAAGAGCTGCAGTTTTGGAGATGCTCTGACCCAGTCGTCTATCATCACAATTTGGCCCTTGTCAAACTCGCTCAAATCCTTACGCTTGCCCATTTTTCCTGCTTCTAACATCAACTTTGAGGACAAAATGTTCACTTGCTGCCTAATATATCCCACCCACTAACAGGAGCCGTGATGAAGAGACGATCAGTGTTATTCACTTCACCTGTCATAATGTTATGCCTGATTGGTGTATATTCAACTTTATATATTAGGAGCTGTGCGATATCAAGTCTGTATATCGAGTTGTGTCTGTAATGCTTTGAAGCAAGTTTTATGGCTGAGTTTGCACCAGTATAAATCAGTCTGAGACTCTGACTCGTGTTGTGTGTGTGTGTGTGTGTGTACAGATGTGTTTGTGAAGCGGCGGCGGACGGCTCTCTGGTGTTCAGTGTCTCTGTTCGGACTCTCTGTTCTGATTCTGGTGGTCGGGCTGCTGTCAGCCACGCAGACGGATAATGTGGCCGTGTCTGGATACTATCCCGGGATTATAGTGAGTGAGCAGAACACTTCACACTTCATTACTTTAATGAACTCTTTGTTTTGTCCTTTTATTTGTACAGTAAAACACCACAGCCACAGTTTGAGTGTGTTTGAGCCTTAAAGTCAGTCATTGAAGACAATATTGTGCTAAATCAAGTATGTTGATTTGTTTTCTTGTCGATGGCAGCTGAGCTTCGGAGCGTTCTTGGGCGTCGTTGGGCTGAACCTGGTGGAGAATCGCAGACCGATGGTGAGTACAGCTCAAAACCTTCCAGAGAATGGCTTTACGGTCTATTTTAGTGACATAATGGCCCGTCAATACAATTACAGCCTGTGTATTTTAGGTGCTGTTTGTTTCTGTCCCTGTGAAATATATTTCAGATAATGTTACTCGAGATATGGGCCATCAAATTGTGTTTTTACCAGGAACACGAGGCACATCCGCTGTCAGATCGATGAGCACGATTGGACACGTGGTTGGTAATGCTGAACGTAATTGTCTGACAGATCAAAGAAGTTTTAGAGGAATCAGATTAGCATTGATGACTAGATCAAGAACATCACTGGCTACAGGAGAGCGTCCTGCCTTTAGTGCATGTGCTGATCAACTCAACGCAACACAGGGTTATCTACACCAGGTGTTTGCTGTTTGCATAACTAAAACTCACCGGCATGATGCTAAGGTGTTGCTATGTGACTGTAATGTGTTCCGTGTGGTTGCTAGAGTGTTGCTATGTGACTATTGAATGCATTAGTCACATAGCAACACCCTAGCAACCATACGGAACACATAACAGTCATAAAGCAACACCCTAGCAACCACACAGAACACATTAGTCACATAGCAATACCTTAGTAACCTCATTGAACGCATTAGTCACATAGCAACACCCTAGCAACCACACAGAACACATTAGTCACATAGCAATACCTTAGTAACCTCATTGAACACATTAGTCACATAGCAACACCCTAGCAACCACATGGAACACATTAGTCACATAGCAACACCTTAGCAATACCATTGAATGCAGTGGTTACAGCAACACTCTAGCAACCACATAGCAACACCTTAGCAATACCATTGAATGCAGTGGTTACAGCAACACTCTAGCAACCACACAGAACACATTAGTCACAATGCAACACCTTAGTAACCACATTGAATGCATTAGTCACATAGCAACACCCTAGCAACCACACAGAACACATTAGTCATATAGCAACAGATTAGTCACATAGCAACACCTTAGCAACCACATTGAATGCAGTAGACACAGCAAAACTCTAGCAACCACACAAACCACATTAGTCACATAGCAACACCTTAGTAACAACATTGAATGCATTAGTTACATAGCAACACCCTAGCAACCACGCAGAACATATTACAGTCACATAGCAACACCCTAGTAACCACACGTAACACATTAGTCACACAGCAACACCTTAACAACCACATTGAATGCATTAAGGTGATGCTATGTGACTAAAGTGTTCTGTGTGGTTTCTAGGGAGTTGCTATGTGACTAATGTGGTTGCTAACACACACTCCATCAGAATGATACAGTGGTGAAGGGAAGTTGTGGGTCTGTAACTGACGTGTTGTTAGTCTGTGAGACATCTGTGTATGATTTTAGGCTTCTGTTGTGTCCTGAGCTCTGATCCCAGTACAGCTAATTATGTCTAATGAACACACACACATTCACAAAATCAACATGCACACACTCCATTACACAAGGCGGTTCTATATGTACACCTCACACACACACACACACACACACAGTAAGCTGAGAGCAGGTGCTCAGATGAACACATTAATGTGCAACAGCCCGTATCACACTGCAGCTTTAGGTTTCATTTCCTGGGCGTCACTGCAGACACAGTCCTGTGACCTCTGACCCCTCGGAGATGAGAGGAAGTGACCAGAACATTGTTGCCAGGGAGTTTGGAGGTCAAACGCTGCAGAATTATGACTGTAATGGAATGAGCCATCAGGATGATGATGATTCAGATGTTCGAGGATCGTCACCTTCAGCCTCAGAGAACAAGATCCTCAAACATCATCCATTATGTAACGCCTGGTTAAAGATAAAGTAAGACGCTCACAGGTTGAGTTTTCATTCAGAATCGGTTCTGTGTTTTCCTGGAACTGAAGGTGATGAGACACAGGGCAACTTATTGAGCAATGTTGCCGCCAACGGGCAACCAGATGAGGCACAGGGCCCATGACCGATCTAAAGTATCCAGAGAGTTATTCTGGCAGTACCTTAGCAACCTCATTGAATGCTTTAGTCACATAGCAACACCCTAGCCACCACACAGAACACATTAGTCACGTAGCAACACCTCAGTAACCACACTGAACGCATTAGTCACAGCAACACCCTAGCCACCACACAGAACACATTAGTCACAAAGCAATCCCTTAGTAACCTCATTGAACGCTTTAGTCACATAGCAACACCCTAAAAACCACACTGAACACATTGCAGTCACATAGCAACACCTTAGCAACCACAACGAATGCATTAGTCACATAGCAACACCCTAGCCACCACACAGAACACATTAGTCACGTAGCAACACCTTAGTAACCACATTGAACACATTAGTCACATAGCAACACCCTAGCAACCACACAGAACACATTAGTCACATAGCGACACCTTAGCAACTACATTGAACGCATTAGTCACATAGCAACAACCTAGCAACCCCACGGAACACATTAGTCACATAACAAGAACCTTTAACATCCATGGAATCTTACATTTTCTTTATAGTGGAAAAATAAAAACACGGTTCTTCACAAAGGGTGTTCTTTGCAGTCATTCCATTTCGGGTTCTCCAAAGAACCTTTCAGTAAAGAGTTACCATGTTTTTTCTTAGTGTGAAGAAGATTTTAATCATCTAAAGTTCCTGTAAAGAACCTTTTGTGCAATAAAAAGGCCAGTCATTTTGGCAGTCGGATGTGCTTCCATCAAACAATGATGAATGTGTTTGTTAATGAATCAGAATTGTTCAGTTCTTCATGACTCTGAATCAAGTGTTCATCTGTGTTTGAATCAGATCTGTTGCATTTCTCAGACGCTCTCGCCCCCTTCAAATACATGAGCACTACAACGTCTGCCCTTGAATGTGTGCAAGCGCTTCTATAACCTGTGCTGATTCATCCCAGCGTCGCTTCACCTTCATTGAGCTGTTCTGTTTTAATTGTTAATCACCTCCGTTGGTTAGTCAGTAGAGCTGGTATGAGCTGGACTGGAGTGATAACAGGTAAGCAGAGAGCCGGTGTTGAGTTACTGACATGGAGCTTCTCACATGCATCTTTAAAGCATCAGTGTTCAGGGTTTGTAGGTTTAGACGTCCTGTAACCTCTCGCACTGAACCACGAGTCTCTAGTCTTTAGGAGCTCCTGTTATCTCTTGCTAAAATGCCATTATTGAATAAGTGAGTGCTTGAAAAAAGCTTTTGTTAATCGTGAACATCTGAAAACTCTGAAAGTAACTGATTACATGTGATCTGGATTACATTTTAAAAACTCAGTTACTTTTTCTTATTGATTTAAGTGATTATATGGGCTCTTTCCCGTCATCACCCAGCGTCCACTTCTGTTCAAGCACTAATGCCGGTTGTGTTTAAGTCTGAGAGTAATCGATAGTTATCAGTGACTTGCAGTTGAGTTTTGTCAGGTCAGCCGGGCTGATGATGTGGATTGGATTGAGGTCAGTGTTGGTTTCAGGTTTAATGAGCGCAGAGGACTCGTTTTATTGGTTTGTTCTGGAGGTCATGTGATGTTTTCCTCGGTTGGTTTATCACCAATGAATTTAGTTAGCGTAATTAAGCAGGAAAATGACACGATCGTAAAGCTGCAGGTCTATAAGGGGCCGTTTAAAAGCTCATTTGAGTGATTGATGGTGTTTCACAGCACTAAACAGGAAAATAATAATTGATCAATTATGAAACCAATTCAATTCACTAATAAGCAGCTCTGAAGAAGTGTCATTATTCAGATAAATTCAGTTCAATAACAAACATCACAAGCTTTGGTTGCGAGTGCAGTGCGCCTGCATAGAGACTCCGCCCACTTGCTCTTCTGATTGGCTGTGATTTTTGATTGATTTTGTTGCGAGTGCAGTGCGCCTGCATAGAGACTCCGCCCACTCGCTCTTCTGATTGGCTGTGATTTTTGATTGATTTTGTTGCGAGTGCAGTGCGCCTGCAGAGAAACTCCACCCACACGCTCTTCTGATTGGCTGTGATTTTTGATTGATTTGGTTGCGAGTGCAGTGCGCCTGCATAGAGACTCCGCCCACTTGCTCTTCTGATTGGCTGTGATTTTTGATTGATTTTGTTGCGAGTGCAGTGCGCCTGCAGAGAAACTCCACCCACTTGCTCTTCTGATTGGCTGTGATTTTTGATTGATTTTGTTGCGAGTGCAGTGCGCCTGCAGAGAGACTCCGCCCACTCGCTCTTCTGATTGGCTATGATTTTTGATTGATTTTGTTGCGAGGGCAGTGCACTTGCAGAGAGACTCCGCCCACCCGCTCTTCTGATTGGCTGTGATTTTCGATTTGTTTGGTTGCGAGTGCAGTGCACCTGCAGAGAGACTCCGCCCACTCGCTCTTCTGATTGGCTGTGCTTTTTGATTGATTTGGTTGCGAGTGCAGTGCGCCTGCATAGAGACTCCGCCCACTCGCTCTTCTGATTGGCTGTGATTTTTGATTGATTTTGTTGCGAGTGCAGTGCGCCTGCAGAGAGACTCCGCCCACCCGCTCTTCTGATTGGCTGTGATTTTCGATTTGTTTGGTTGCGAGTGCAGTGCGCCTGCAGAGAGACTCCGCCCACACGCTCTTCTGATTGGCTGTGATTTTCGATTTGTTTGGTTGCGAGTGCAGTGCGCCTGCAGAGAGACTCCGCCCACACGCTCTTCTGATTGGCTGTGATTTTTGATTGATTTTGTTGTGAGTGCAGTGCGCCTGCAGAGAGACTCCGCCCACACGCTCTTCTGATTGGCTGTGATTTTTGATTGATTTTGCTGCGAGTGCAGTGCGCCTGCAGAGAGACTCCGCCCACACGCTCTTCTGATTGGCTGTGATTTTTGATTGATTTTGTTGCGAGTGCAGTGTGCCTGCAGAGAGACTCCGCCCACCCGCTCTTCTGATTGGCTGTGATTTTCGATTTGTTTGGTTGCGAGTGCAGTGCGCCTGCAGAGAGACTCCGCCCACACTCTCTTCTGATTGGCTGTGATTTTGGATTGATTTTGTTGCGAGTGCAGTGCGCCTGCAGAGAGACTCCGCCCACCCGCTCTTCTGATTGGCTGTGATTTTCGATTTGTTTGGTTGCGAGTGCAGTGCGCCTGCAGAGAGACTCCGCCCACACTCTCTTCTGATTGGCTGTGATTTTGGATTGATTGGGTTGCGAGTGCAGTGCGCCTGCAGAGAGACTCCGCCCACACTCTCTTCTGATTGGCTGATTTTTTAAATTTGGTTTTCTCGTTCCAAGTGAAATTAGATATAGATAGATTAAATTAAAAATTATAAAAAACATATATAAAAATCAAAATGTGAGATGTGGGTGTTGGGTGAGATTTTTATTATTATTATTTACTATTATAGTTTTTATTAATATTTTGAATTAGCTTTTGGTTTTTATATTTTACATTTTTTGTTTAATTATTTAAAATATGTTTATTAGACTTTGTTTCTGTTAAATATTAATATTTAGTTTCAATGATTGTTTTAGTTTTTATTTACAGTTAGTAATTTTAATGCTGAAACTGTAACTTATTTCAGGTAATTGCCAAGGCAACTAATATTAATTTTATTATATTATTATATTATAAAATATTATTTATTAATATTTACAGTAGTGTCCAATAGTGATGTCTGGGGGTAATTTTTGTTTTTAATGACCCTACAATTTAAATATTTTATATTTTAAATATGAGGGAAGAACAAAACACTAAATGGCATTTATCTGTCAAAATTATTTGGTTAAAAAAGGCAAACTACAGCTACAGGTTTTATTTTACTATGCAAAAAATGCATAGAAAAACAGAAAGCTGACAGGAAAAAGCAAACATTGAGATATTCAATATTTGGTTGGTTCTCTCTTGTTTTTGCATGTTCATAATTTTTTTGTATGACAGTCTGGACATAAATGATTCATTCACAAACTACTCAATCTGATTACAAAATCTTTAACTTTTGTAAAAAGGGTAAAATTGTAAATGTTCCTATTGGCCGGACATCATTTTTGGACACGACTGTATGTAACATTTATATTTGATTTTATTTCCATTTATTTCAGGTGAGAGTAAGGGGTGTGTGAGTGTGTGTTCTCATTCAGATGCTGTAAGAGTGGCAGTGATCCGCTCACGTGTGTGAATGTGAGTTTTATCAGGTCAGTATTTACAGCTTCAGCCGCTCAGAGCCCTTGATTAAACAAACCCTGAGACATGACGGGACTCTGTGTATGAGAGCGACCTTTCCTGTGTGTGCCGTCGCACCGCGGGACAGTAAATCACCCATAAAGCACTGTGCCAGCGGACTCTACATTTACTTTATTACTGCAGTCAGTCGCTGGAGTCACGAGCTCACCTGCAGCAAACATCGCTTACACCACAAAAACACAACCTTCTGCACTGACTGTAAGCCTGATGGGTTTATTTGGGTTCTGTGTTTAAAGGGGTGGTTGATTATGATTTGATGTTTTTAGCTTCAGTGAGTGTGTGATGTTGCTGTTTGAGCATAAACAACATCTGCAAAGTTACGGTGCTCAAAGTTCAAAGCAAAGGGAGATATTTTCTTTTACAGAAATCTCTTTTTAAGGACTACAACAAACGGCTGGTAGGGACTACAATGAGCTAGTGACATCACAAAACATTTACATAACCCCGCCCCCGGGAGCATGTTGAGAAGAGGAAGAGTTGCTGTAGTCGAGCAGGGAGCAGCAACTCATTTGCAAAGGGACACACAAAAATGGCACGTTTTTGCTCACCCTCGAAAAGAGACAATTTTAACATGCTATAAAAAGATGATCTGTGGGGTATTTTGAGCTCAAACTTCATATACACACTCATCAGAGACTTATTTTACATCTTGTGAAAAGAGGCATTATAGGACCCCTTTAGTTCATGATTTTAACCCTGTACAGCCTGACATATGGATTTGAATAGTTCATTGAGCCTGCAGTTTGCATGTGTGTTTTATGTTGAGCATAATTTTTAATTAATCACATGGCTCATTTAGTCTGATATAGTATCAGTAAGAAGCCTTAGAAATTAACATATCAAATATTCTACAGCAGGCTTTATGGGGTTAATAAATCAACATGGAAAGGATGTCACGCTGGTGTTTTCTTCTCTATTGTGCCGTATATCGAGTGAAGCGCTTCAGGAACAAGAACAAATGTAGGGCGGGGCTTGATTGTGTGTGTGGGGAATTGATTGGATGGTTGTGGTTTGCTATTGGTGGATCTCATGTGAGTGACAGGTTGCCCCGCCCTCGTCATCAGAGAACAGATGAAGTTATTCTGATTCAAGATTATTAAACAATAATGAATAAATACTGCAGTATTCTAAAACAGTGACTTTAACAGTGTTTGTGTCTGTCAGCTGGTGGCGTCCATCATCTTCATCAGTCTGGGTGTCGTGTCATGTTTCCTCTGCTCCATCATCGACGGCATCATCGCGGCCGAGTTCATTGTGAGTATCTACTCACACGCTGCTCTTTCACTGCTCGTGCAGAAAATCATGAGTTACTGTGTGTGTATGTAGGACAGGAGGCCGCTGATGGAGGGCCGCTGTGACTTTTACTCCAGCTCATCTTCTTACTCCTACGACAGCTACTACACCGAGGTGTGTTCATCTCATGACTTCACACTGTTTTCCTGCTCATTAACATGAATTACAAACCTACAGATTAATGAAGCGCTGTTGTTCATAACTGTAAGAATCAGTCACTGATGAACCTGAGGGACCATGTGCTCTGCTTCCCTCTGCTGGTCAGATATAAACATCACATCACTTTTAATCAATACACCGATTATGACAGGTGAAGTGAATAAAACTAATTATCTCTTCATCACGGCTCCTGTTAGTGGGTGGGATATATTAGGCAGCAAGTGAACATTTTGTCCTCAAAGTTGATGTGTTAGAAGCAGGAAAAATGGGCAAGCATAAGGATTTGAGCGAGTTTGACAAGAGCCAAATTGTGATGGCTAGACGACTGGGTCAGAGCATCTCCAAAACTGCAGCTCTTGTGGGGTGTTCCCGGTCTGCAGTGGTCAGGATCTATCAAAAGTGCTCCAAGGAAGGAACAGTGGAGAACCGGAGACAGGGTCATGGGCGGCCAAGGCTCATTGATGCACGTGGGGAGCGAAGGCTGGACCACGGAGCAATGGGAGAAGGTGGCCTGGTCTGAGGAATCATGTGGATGGCCGGGTGCGTGTGCGTGGCTTACCTGGGGAACACATGGCACCAGGATGCACTATGGGAAGAAGGCAAGCCGGCGGAGGCAGTGTGATGCTTTGGGCAATGTTCTGCTGGGAAACCTTGGGTCCTGCCATCCATGTGGAAGTTACAAGCAGTCTGTCATAAAATCTACAATATTCCTAACACACAATGTCCAGTTTAAAGAGATGAAATGTGTCTGTTTTAAATGAACTGTGTTAATCTGCTAATCAGGTTTCCTGTGACTCCTACGGTAATCCGTGTAAACTGAAGGTGAAGAGCAACACCTGCTACTGCTGTGACTTATTCCACTGCGGCAGGTGAGCGACGCTCTTCAATCACTGCGTGTTACAGCACAGCGTGTGTGTGTACAGTAACTGTGTGTGTGTTAGTCTGGAATATCATGTGCAGTACTACGAGTTCACGGGCGTCAGCAGCTGCGGGGACGTGGTGAATCTGTACCGTCTGCTGTGGGCCTGTGTGACGCTCAACGTGCTCGCCGTGTTTCTGGGCATCATCACCGCCGCCGTACTGGGAGCCTTCAAAGACCTGGCGAGTCTTAATTCAGTTTCTATAGCGCTTTATACAATACAGATGGTTTCAGATTGTTACCTTACATAACACGTGTTTGTGTGTGTGTTCAGGCTCCTGCGGCTCACAGTCACATAACACCCAGTCCGGCTCCGCCCCCTCACATCCTGTACAATCCCAGCCAGCACCTGATCACCTACACCGGCTTCTGCCCATCCGGACAAACTCTACCCGCCTACCCAAACTACCCACTGCCAATGCAGGTGAGCGCCACTAACTAACCCGCCAACATCACTGCATATTATCACATTAATACTTCAATAAATGAGCATGAAATATTGGTTAGAGTGTGAATGATTTTCATTGCACACAGAATGACATCACTGATCAATCGCAATTACAGAGATGATATTTCAAATGTTAAATTAAATTTTATTTGTATTGTTTAGTGCTTTTCACAATACACTTCATTTCAAAGCAGCTTTACAGAAAATCATACTGTTATGTCTATAATGTAGCGCTTTAGTTTCCGTTAACAGATTTAAACGCGGTGGTTTTTTTCCGTTACGAGATTTAAACGTCGGCCGGTTTTGTTCCGTTAACAGATTTAAACGTCGGTCGGTTTTGTTCCGTTAACAGATTTAAACGCCGGTGGTTTTTTTCCGTTACGAGATTTAAACGTCGGCCGGTTTTGTTCCGTTAACAGATTTAAACGTCGGTCGGTTTTGTTCCGTTAACAGATTTAAACGTCGGCTGGTTTTGTTCCGTTAACAGATTTAAACGTCTGTGATTTTGTTCCGTTAACAGATTTAAACGCCGGTCGGTTTTGTTCCGTTAACAGATTTAAACGTCAGTTGGTTTTGTTCCTTTAACAGATTTAAACGTTGGTCGGTTTTGTTCCGTTAACAGATTTAAACGTTGGTCGGTTTTGTTCCGTTAACAGATTTAAACGTTGGTCGGTTTTGTTCCGTTAACAGATTTAAACGTCAGTTGGTTTTGTTCCGTTAACAGATTTAAACGTCGGTCGGTTTTGTTCCGTTAACAGATTTAAACGTCAGTTGGTTTTGTTCCTTTAACAGATTTAAACGTTGGTCGGTTTTGTTCCGTTTACAGATTTAAACGTCAGTTGGTTTTGTTCCTTTAACAGATTTAAACGTCGGCTGGTTTTGTTCCGTTAACAGATTTAAACGTCTGTGATTTTGTTCCGTTAACAGATTTAAACGCCGGTCGGTTTTGTTCCGTTAACAGATTTAAACGTCAGTTGGTTTTGTTCCTTTAACAGATTTAAACGTCGGTCGGTTTTGTTCCGTTAACAGATTTAAACGTTGGTCGGTTTTGTTCCGTTAACAGATTTAAACGTTGGTCGGTTTTGTTCCGTTAACAGATTTAAACGTCAGTTGGTTTTGTTCCGTTAACAGATTTAAACGTCGGTCGGTTTTGTTCCGTTAACAGATTTAAACGTCAGTTGGTTTTGTTCCTTTAACAGATTTAAACGTTGGTCGGTTTTGTTCCGTTTACAGATTTAAACGAAGGCTGTTTTGTTCCGTTAACAGATTTAAACGCCGGTCGGTTTTG
Organism: Rhinogobio ventralis; assembly: GCA_039654625.1. Classification (NCBI taxonomy): domain Eukaryota; kingdom Metazoa; phylum Chordata; class Actinopteri; order Cypriniformes; family Gobionidae; genus Rhinogobio; species Rhinogobio ventralis. Next base: position 605,999 of record CM077195.1, read on the forward strand.
TTCCGTTAACAGATTTAAACGCCGGTCGGTTTTGTTCCGTTAACAGATTTAAACGTTGGTCGGTTTTGTTCCGTTAACAGATTTAAACGTTGGTTGGTTTTGTTCCGTTACGAGATTTAAACGTCGGCCGGTTTTGTGCCGTTAACAGATTTAAACGTGGGTCGGTTTTGTTCCGTTAACAGATTTAAACGTTGGTCGGTTTTGTTCCGTTAACAGATTTAAACGAAGGCTGTTTTGTTCCGTTAACAGATTTAAACGCCGGTCGGTTTTGTTCCGTTAACAGATTTAAACGCCGGTCGGTTTTGTTCCGTTAACAGATTTAAACGTTGGTCGGTTTTGTTCCGTTAACAGATTTAAACGTTGTTTGGTTTTGTTCCGTTACGAGATTTAAACGTCGGCCGGTTTTGTGCCGTTAACAGATTTAAACGTTGGTCGGTTTTGTTCCGTTAACAGATTTAAACGTCGGCCGGTTTTGTTCCGTTAACAGATTTAAACGTTGGTCGGTTTTGTTCCGTTAACAGATTTAAACGTCTGTGATTTTGTTCCGTTAACAGATTTAAACGTCGGTCGGTTTTGTTCCGTTAACAGATTTAAACGTCGGCCGGTTTTGTGCCGTTAACAGATTTAAACGTCTCTGATTTTGTTCCGTTAACAGATTTAAACGAAGGCCGTTTTTTTTTCGTTACGAGATTTAAACGTTGGTCGGTTTTGTTCCGTTAACAGATTTAAACGTTGGTCGGTTTTGTTCCGTTAACAGATTTAAACGTTGGTCGGTTTTGTTCCGTTAACAGATTTAAACGTTGGTTGGTTTTGTTCCGTTAACAGATTTAAACGTCGGTCGGTTTTGTTCCGTTACGAGATTTAAACGAAGGCTGTTTTGTTCCGTTAACAGATTTAAACGTTGGTCGGTTTTGTTCCGTTAACAGATTTAAACGTCAGTCGGTTTTGTTCCGTTAACAGATTTAAACGAAGGCTGTTTTGTTCCGTTAACAGATTTAAACGTCGGTCGGTTTTGTTCCGTTAACAGATTTAAACGTTGGTCGGTTTTGTTCCGTTAACAGATTTAAACGAAGGCTGTTTTGTTCCGTTAACAGATTTAAACGTTGGTCGGTTTTGTTCCGTTAACAGATTTAAACGAAGGCTGTTTTGTTCCGTTAACAGATTTAAACGTTGGTCGGTTTTGTTCCGTTAACAGATTTAAACGTTGGTCGGTTTTGTTCCGTTAACAGATTTAAACGTCGGTCGGTTTTGTTCCGTTAACAGATTTAAACGTCAGTCGGTTTTGTTCCGTTAACAGATTTAAATGTGGGTCGGTTTTGTTCCGTTAACAGATTTAAACGTCGGTCGGTTTTGTTCTGTTAACAGATTTAAACGTCGGTCGGTTTTGTTCCGTTTACAGATTTAAACGTCAGTCGGTTTTGTTCCTTTAACAGATTTAAACGTTGGTCGGTTTTGTTCCGTTAACAGATTTAAACGAAGGCTGTTTTGTTCCGTTAACAGATTTAAACGCCGGTCGGTTTTGTTCCGTTAACAGATTTAAACGTCGGTCGGTTTTGTTCCGTTAACAGATTTAAACGTTGGTCGGTTTTGTTCCGTTAACAGATTTAAACGAAGGCTGTTTTGTTCCGTTAACAGATTTAAACGAAGGCTGTTTTGTTCCGTTAACAGATTTAAACGTCGGTCGGTTTTGTTCCGTTAACAGATTTAAACGAAGGCTGTTTTGTTCCGTTAACAGATTTAAACGTTGGTCGGTTTTGTTCCGTTAACAGATTTAAACGTCAGTTGGTTTTGTTCCGTTAACAGATTTAAACGTTGGTCGGTTTTGTTCCGTTAACAGATTTAAACGTCGGTCGGTTTTGTTCCGTTAACAGATTTAAACGTCAGTTGGTTTTGTTCCGTTAACAGATTTAAACGTTGGTCGGTTTTGTTCCGTTAACAGATTTAAACGTCAGTCGGTTTTGTTCCGTTAACAGATTTAAACGAAGGCTGTTTTGTTCCGTTAACAGATTTAAACGTCGGTCGGTTTTGTTCCGTTAACAGATTTAAACGTTGGTCGGTTTTGTTCCGTTAACAGATTTAAACGAAGGCTGTTTTGTTCCGTTAACAGATTTAAACGTTGGTCGGTTTTGTTCCGTTAACAGATTTAAACGAAGGCTGTTTTGTTCCGTTAACTGATTTAAACGAAGGCTGTTTTGTTCCGTTAACAGATTTAAACGTCGGTCGGTTTTGTTCCGTTAACAGATTTAAACGTTGGTCGGTTTTGTTCCGTTAACAGATTTAAACGAAGGCTGTTTTGTTCCGTTAACAGATTTAAACGCCGGTCGGTTTTGTTCCGTTAACAGATTTAAACGTCGGTCGGTTTTGTTCCGTTAACAGATTTAAACGTCAGTTGGTTTTGTTCCGTTAACAGATTTAAACGTCGGTCGGTTTTGTTCCGTTAACAGATTTAAACGTTGGTCGGTTTTGTTCCGTTAACAGATTTAAACGTTGGTCGGTTTTGTTCCGTTAACAGATTTAAACGTCGGTCGGTTTTGTTCCGTTAACAGATTTAAACGTCAGTTGGTTTTGTTCCGTTAACAGATTTAAACGTTGGTCGGTTTTGTTCCGTTAACAGATTTAAACGTTGGTCGGTTTTGTTCCGTTAACAGATTTAAACGTTGGTCGGTTTTGTTCCGTTAACAGATTTAAACGTTGGTCGGTTTTGTTCCGTTAACAGATTTAAACGAAGGCTGTTTTGTTCCGTTAACAGATTTAAACGTCGGTCGGTTTTGTTCCGTTAACAGATTTAAACGTTGGTCGGTTTTGTTCCGTTAACAGATTTAAACGTCAGTCGGTTTTGTTCCGTTAACAGATTTAAACGAAGGCTGTTTTGTTCCGTTAACAGATTTAAACGAAGGCTGTTTTGTTCCGTTAACAGATTTAAACGAAGGCTGTTTTGTTCCGTTAACAGATTTAAACGAAGGCTGTTTTGTTCCGTTAACAGATTTAAACGTCGGTCGGTTTTGTTCCGTTAACAGATTTAAACGTTGGTCGGTTTTGTTCCGTTAACAGATTTAAACGTCAGTCGGTTTTGTTCCGTTAACAGATTTAAACGAAGGCTGTTTTGTTCCGTTAACAGATTTAAACGAAGGCTGTTTTGTTCCGTTAACAGATTTAAACGTTGGTCGGTTTTGTTCCGTTAACAGATTTAAACGAAGGCTGTTTTGTTCCGTTAACAGATTTAAACGCCGGTCGGTTTTGTTCCGTTAACAGATTTAAACGTTGGTCGGTTTTGTTCCGTTAACAGATTTAAACGAAGGCTGTTTTGTTCCGTTAACAGATTTAAACGAAGGCTGTTTTGTTCCGTTAACAGATTTAAACGTCGGTCGGTTTTGTTCCGTTAACAGATTTAAACGTTGGTCGGTTTTGTTCCGTTAACAGATTTAAACGTCAGTCGGTTTTGTTCCGTTAACAGATTTAAACGAAGGCTGTTTTGTTCCGTTAACAGATTTAAACGTCGGTCGGTTTTGTTCCGTTAACAGATTTAAACGTCAGTCGGTTTTGTTCCGTTAACAGATTTAAACGAAGGCTGTTTTGTTCCGTTAACAGATTTAAACTAAGGCTGTTTTGTTCCGTTAACAGATTTAAACGTTGGTCGGTTTTGTTCCGTTAACAGATTTAAACGTCAGTCGGTTTTGTTCCGTTAACAGATTTAAACGAAGGCTGTTTTGTTCCGTTAACAGATTTAAACTAAGGCTGTTTTGTTCCGTTAACAGATTTAAACGCCGGTCGGTTTTGTTCCGTTAACAGATTTAAACGAAGGCTGTTTTGTTCCGTTAACAGATTTAAACGCCGGTCGGTTTTGTTCCGTTAACAGATTTAAACGAAGGCTGTTTTGTTCCGTTAACAGATTTAAACGAAGGCTGTTTTGTTCCGTTAACAGATTTAAACGCCGGTCGGTTTTGTTCCGTTAACAGATTTAAACGAAGGCTGTTTTGTTCCGTTAACAGATTTAAACTAAGGCTGTTTTGTTCCGTTAACAGATTTAAACGTTGGTCGGTTTTGTTCCGTTAACAGATTTAAACGTTGGTCGGTTTTGTTCCGTTAACAGATTTAAACGCCGGTCGGTTTTGTTCCGTTAACAGATTTAAACGAAGGCTGTTTTGTTCCGTTAACAGATTTAAACGTCGGTCGGTTTTGTTCCGTTAACAGATTTAAACGTTGGTCGGTTTTGTTCCGTTAACAGATTTAAACGTCAGTCGGTTTTGTTCCGTTAACAGATTTAAACGAAGGCTGTTTTGTTCCGTTAACAGATTTAAACGTCGGTCGGTTTTGTTCCGTTAACAGATTTAAACGAAGGCTGTTTTGTTCCGTTAACAGATTTAAACGTGGGTCGGTTTTGTTCCGTTAACAGATTTAAACGTCAGTCGGTTTTGTTCCGTTAACAGATTTAAACGAAGGCTGTTTTGTTCCGTTAACAGATTTAAACGTGGGTCGGTTTTGTTCCGTTAACAGATTTAAACGAAGGCTGTTTTGTTCCGTTAACAGATTTAAACGAAGGCTGTTTTGTTCCGTTAACAGATTTAAACGAAGGCTGTTTTGTTCCGTTAACAGATTTAAACGTGGGTCGGTTTTGTTCCGTTAACAGATTTAAACGTTGGTCGGTTTTGTTCCGTTAACAGATTTAAACGTTGGTCGGTTTTGTTCCGTTAACAGATTTAAACGTTGGTCGGTTTTGTTCCGTTAACAGATTTAAACGAAGGCTGTTTTGTTCCGTTAACAGATTTAAACGAAGGCTGTTTTGTTCCGTTAACAGATTTAAACGAAGGCTGTTTTGTTCCGTTAACAGATTTAAACGAAGGCTGTTTTGTTCTGTTAACAGATTTAAACGTTGGTCGGTTTTGTTCCGTTAACAGATTTAAACGTTGGTCGGTTTTGTTCCGTTAACAGATTATATGATCAGTTGTTTTCAGTGAAAAATAGCCGAGTCTGAGTTTAACTTTCCCCAAATGTAATTGTCAGTGAAGTTGTTGAGAAATATAGGGTATGGCTTTAATTTTAGTTTAGTTTTCAGACAGAATTACGACCTCATGATGTTGTTCCTCACTATGAAATGTCATTTTCAACCACAGTAAAGTTTTCGGTGATATTGCCCACCTTTAATTAGTTTAAACATGGCAGCTGCTAGAAAGTCAGCACACAATGCTCTTGTCATCTCTGACGTTATTCTTGTCCTCCAGCATCTGAACGGTTACCCAGCTCCATCCGCAGGTCAGTCCGTCCCCGAGGTCTCGGCCTCCCCGTCCGATGAGACTCAATCGTCCGCTCAGAGCGGGACGAACGCAGGCGCACCGACTCAAACCTCATCTCAGGACACCAGCGGATACATGCTGACTCCAAACGCTCCCTCGCTCTACGCTCACTCCTTAGGGCCCTTCGAGAAGCCTCCGCCCTACGCCTGCTGAAACACCCGCACCAGGAACACTGACGCCTGACCCGTGAAGATCAGTGTGACCGTCGCCGCTAATGACCTCTGTAATCGTCAGTGTTTCTCGTAGCAAATGTGATCGATGTTGTTCTTCAGTAGTTTCCTAAACATCTGATCTTCATTGTTTACCTCTCTGTTCCTTTGGTGGGATCTCCATTGTTTGATTCATTGAACCGAATCACAACTCAGGCTGTACGAGAGCCATTTACACACTGTTGTATTGTGAAATGTGTCCGACTCTAGTCATAACACAATGCTTTAGTCTTCTTCTGCGGGCAGATCAACTAGTCATCAGTGTGACTAATCTTACTGAGAAATGTGTTGACATGTTTTTATCAGATTCCTAATAACACATATGGTTTAATAACAGGTTCCATTAGTTAACTACATTAGTTAATATGAACTAACATTAGTTAATAAACTGTTCATTGTTAAAGATTAACTCTTTCCCCGCCTTTGATGGAATTTTCCAGCAATCCATGTTTTCGATGTTTGCATCTTCTGAAAGAGTACAGAATCTCCGGATCAAACACATGCGAAGAAGAAGCAGAAACGAGCAACAGAAGCATTCCTGGCGCACGTGTAAAATAACACAATCATCAATCTTTAAACTTCATTCAGTAATGTTTTGATTTATATGCTGTCGACCCAGGAAGGGTTAACGACTGTAAAGCTTTGCGGTGTTGATGGACTCGATGGACTATTTCAACAAAAAGCTTAGAAAATCGCATTTTTGTCAATGTTGCTTTTTTATGAAACGTACCCACATTCAAGTGATGATAAGAACAAATGCATAAAGCTAGAATAAAATGTTTTGTTTTTTTAAAAGCAGAGGCTCTGTTCTTTCTTTTGATATATTGCATGTTCAGATATTCATTCAGCAAATTATTCTGGCCTCCATGGAAGTTTTGTGAAAATAAACAAAGATGCTGTCGCTGGCAACTTAAAAAAAATAACCTGGCTGGGAAAGAGTTAATAAATACTGTAACTAGTTGATGTTAATGCATTAACTAATGGGACCTTAAGTGTTACCTCGTTTTCTAATAAGATGAAATATATTGTTTTAACAAAAATGCTAATGTTTTTTTCCTTGTGTCCAAAAGCAAACCTTTAGAATTCGTTGATGAATGTTCTTAAACATAAAGTTAAACTTAAATATTCCAGTCGATATGCTGATTAATAAATGTATTGTTTTTTTTTTTTTAATATTAAACATTGTATATGCACACACGCATATGAACCGTTTTCCCATGATTTTGTTTTCTCATGTTTTCTGCATATATTATGGATATCCGCAACCTAAACAACAACCACGTTTTACCTAATAAAATGAATTCATAATTTCCTTATTTTTAAGTTCTCATTCTGCAATGTTATCTTCAAATAAAACACAAACGCCGCAATTGAGGTGGAAGACAGAATCACAGCTATGACATCACTTCCTTTCCCTGAAGAAAATTAAATACCTTAAAATATTATGGTTCTTACTTTAAATGGCAAAACTATAAATGAGAAAATACCAAGTAGGTTCAAAAAGTTCTGATTTTTTTTTTTCAACAATTGAATATTCTCTAGAAATGTAACTTGTGAAGCTGTACTTTTGTTTTTCTTGTTTTTAAATCCCTAAAGTATCAAACTAAAGAAGTAAGACTTTTCTGTCATCAGGTTTTGCTGCTGAACGTCTGTGGAATTAAAGGACAGAATTCACCGTAATAACAACATCCGCCTTTATTTGTTTTCAACAAGCGTTTCAGTCTCACACACAGAGCAAACATGAACGAAATACAAAACAACGTCAACAATAAAAACAAGATTTAAAAAATCAAACGAGGGACTAGAAAAACTCCTCCAACTCAAAGCACTGAATGAAACGATGATGATGATGATGAAGTTGAGCACCTACTTCGAGGCCTGAAGGCCTGTATTGATGAGCGTGACGGTCGTTGGCTGTTTTTAGTCGTCCTCCTCTAAAAGCATTTTACAGTGGCATATGTACATATACAGTATTTTACAGCACACTCTCAGTAGCTTGTGTTCGATTGGTCTAATGTAAGCATGTCAGTGAGTAATAATACATCAATACAGTGTGGCCGCGTCTCTGGCTGTGCTATATGTGCATGACGCGAGTGTGGCGAGGATCTCGGGCGTGACTAAGGCCTTAGTGGATCAGCGGAGCGGATCCTGATTAAACATCCTCCTGCAGTCGAAAGCACTTTGATGGAGTTCGATGCGGCGTCCGGCTGTTATTGCTGCGTGCTCACCAGAGGGCAGGAGTGAGAGCGGATGTCGTTGTGTTTGTGTTGGGCCTCGTCCACGTCCAGCAGCTGACCGTTGACCCGCATGTCCATGCAGCCTGTGAAGAAGGCCGACACTGGGGTGGACACCAGCGAAACATCTGCACAAGATTCAGCACAAACATTCACGTAAACAACATTCACCACTGCTGGTGAAATCAGCAAATATAACGCTAAAGCACTGGCCACATTTGAAGAAACTGCACAATAAAGAAAGTGAGATTTCAGGGGTCACATTTTAAGACCATTTGCTTTTAAAGATAATTTTTTTGTCAAAATTGCATTGAGACCAATAAAAACATAGAATCGCAGCGACTGATATGAGACTAAGAGACTGATGAGAGACTGATGAGAGTGATAAGAGACTGATATGAGACTGATGAGAGACTGATGAGAGTGATAAGAGACTGATAAGAGACTGATGAGAGACTGATATGAGACTGATGAGAGACTGATATGAGACTGATGAGAGACTGATATGACACTAATGAGAGACTGATATGAGACTGATGAGAGACTGATATGAGACTGATGAGAGACTGATATGAGACTGATGAGAGACTGATGAGAGACTGATAAGAGACTGATGAGAGACTGATATGAGACTGATGAGAGACTGATATGAGACTGATATGAGACTGATGAGAGACTGATATGAGACTGATATGAGACTGATGAGAGACTGATATGAGACTGATAAGAGACTGATGAGAGACTGATATGAGACTGATATGAGACTGATGAGAGACTGATGAGAGACTGATGAGAGACTGATATGAGACTGATATGAGACTGATGAGAGTGATAAGAGACTGATATGAGACTAATGAGAGACTGATAAGAGACTGATGAGAGACTGATGAGAGACTGATGAGAGTGATAAGAGACTGATAAGAGACTGATATGAGACTGATGAGAGTGATAAGAGACTGATGAGAGACTGATGAGAGACTGATATGAGACTGATGAGAGACTGATAAGAGACTGATAAGAGACTGATGAGAGACTGATGAGAGTGATAAGAGACTGATGAGAGACTGATGAGAGACTGATGAGAGTGATAAGAGACTGATGAGAGACTGATGAGAGACTGATATGAGACTGATGAGAGACTGATAAGAGACTGATAAGAGACTGATGAGAGACTGATGAGAGTGATAAGAGACTGATAAGAGACTGATGAGAGACTGATGAGAGACTGATGAGAGTGATAAGAGAGTGATAAGAGACTGATAAGAGACTGATGAGAGACTGATGAGAGTGATAAGAGAGTGATAAGAGACTGATGAGAGACTGATGAGAGACTGATATGAGTAATGAGAGACTGATGAGAGACTGATATGAGACTGATGGGAGACTAATGAGAGACTGATATGAGTAATGAGAGACTGATGAGAGACTGATATGAGACTGATGGGAGACTAATGAGACTGATATGAGAGACTGATGAGAGACTAATGAGAGACTAATGAGACTGATATGAGTAATGAGAGACTGATATGAGACTGATATGAGACTGATGAGAGTGATAAGAGACTGATGAGAGACTGATATGAGTAATGAGAGACTGATGAGAGACTGATATGAGACTGATGGGAGACTAATGAGAGACTGATATGAGTAATGAGAGACTGATGAGAGACTGATATGAGACTGATGGGAGACTAATGAGACTGATATGAGAGACTGATGAGAGACTAATGAGAGACTAATGAGACTGATATGAGTAATGAGAGACTGATATGAGACTAATGAGAGACTGGTGAGAGACTGATGAGCGACTAATGAGAGACTGGTGAGAGACTGATATGAGACTAATGAGAGACTAATGAGAGACTAATGAGACTGATATGAGAGACTGATATGAGACTGATGGGAGACTGATATGAGACTAATGAGAGACTAATGAGACTGATATGAGAGACTGATATGAGACTAATGAGAGACTGATGAGAGACTAATGAGAGACTGATGAGAGACTGATATGAGTAATGAGAGACTGATATGAGAGACTGATATGAGACTGATATGAGACTAATGAGAGACTGATGAGAGACTAATGAGAGACTAATGAGACTGATATGAGTAATAAGAGACTGATATGAGACTAATGAGAGACTAATGAGACTGATATGAGTAATGAGAGACTGATATGAGACTAATAAAAGTGATTTGAGACTGAGACTGATATGAAACGAATGAGAGACTGATGTGAGACTGATTTAAGACAGGCTGATCTGAGACTAATGAGAGACAGATAAGATGTGAGACGAAATGAGACTTATGTGATATTAATTAGATTGATTTAAGACTAATTTGAGACTGATGTCAGCCTGATGAAACTGATTTGAGACTGAGATACATTTGAGACTAGTGAGAGAATGATGTGAGACTGATATGAGACTGATGTGAAACTAATTGAGACTAATGTAAGACAAATGAAACTTATATGAGACTAATATGAGATGAATGAGACTGATGTGAGACTGATGTGAGACATTACCTGGGATGCCTCCTATAAAGGTGCTGTATGAGGACGTCAGATCCAGAGCTTCCACATTCTCCACCAGCTCCATCTGACCGAGCTCCCCGTCCACCTCCAGTATGGAGCTGTTCCCGTACACCGTCACGTTCACTGTGTGCGTTTGAGCGTCACACAGGTTTACTGGGACACTGGCCACCACCACGTCACCAAACGAAACCAGCACGTGCTGTAGGGTCACAGTTCAACACGAGATACATCTGGAGCTTCAGATCAGACAGAACATGTCAAACACCATCTCATTCACACACACACACACCTCAGTCCACTGGAGTGTCCCGGGATGATAGTCTGACAAAGAGACGGAGAACGGGACTCTGTCCTGACGAACCAGAGCGAACAGGACGCCCACAGAGGAGGCGGGACGCAGGGTCACATGCACACTGAGCGTCTGATTGTCCCCTACGGGAAGCAGGGATATTATCGTTAACTAAAACTATTATTTTAAAAAAACGGTTTACAAACAAAATACAGAACATAAATATACAGAATATACCATTAACTAAGATTAATAAATGCTTTACAAGTATTTTTCATTGTTAGTTCATGTTAACAAATGGAACCTTGTTGTAAAGTGTTACCACAAAACTATCAAAAGTGACAAAAACACGTAAAAATTACTAAAACTAAAATGAAAAATGAAAACCTAAAAATAAAAGCAAATGAATTCAAAAGAAGAATAAGCCCTACAGTAGTATATAAATCCGACTCACCGTGGCTGTGGTTGAAGTAGGCGAAGCCGTGTCCGGGGTAGAAGGCGCTGTGGTCCTCGATGGCGTAACACTGCATGCGCTCGTTATTCCGGATGGTTTCCTGAATGGACGTGTCCTCACCGGTTAACCAGCGCCAGTCCTTCATACAGCCGTCCAGTCGAGGGTTAACCTGCGATCATGATGGGTTAGGGTTAGGGTTAGGGTTAGGTTAGGCTGGATTCCTACTGGGAATATTCATTATAATTTGAAGCTGATTTTAATAACATAAAATGAGACTTATGTGAGATTAATGAGATTGATTTAAAACTGAGGCTGATTTGAGACTAATGAGAGACTGATGAAACTGATTTGAGATAATTATGTGAGACTGATGTAAAACTATTATGAGACTGATTTGAGACTGAAAGAATTATGTGAGACTGATGTGAAACTAATATGAGACTGATGTGAGACTAATGTGAGACTGATGTGAGACTAATATGAGACTGATGTGAGACTAATGTGAGACTGATGTGAGACTAATATAAGACTGATGTGAGACTGATGTGAGTAATATAAGACTGATGTGAGTAATATAAGACTGATGTGAGACTAATATAAGACTAATATAAGACTGATGTGAGACTGATGTGAGACTAATATAAGACTGATGTGAGACTAATATGAGACTGATGTGAGACTAATATAAGACTGATGTGAGACTAATATAAGACTGATGTGAGACTAATATAAGACTGATGTGAGACTGATGTGAGTAATATGAGACTGATGTGAGACTAATATGAGACTGATGTGAGACTAATATAAGACTGATGTGAGACTAATATAAGACTGATGTGAGACTAATATAAGACTGATGTGAGTAATATAAGACTGATGTGAGACTAATATGAGACTGATGTGAGACTAATATAAGACTGATGTGAGACTAATATGAGACTGAAGTGAGACTAATATGAGACTGATGTGAGACTAATATGAGACTGAAGTGAGACTAATATGAGACTGATGTGAGACTAATATAAGACTGATGTGAGACTGATGTGAGTAATATAAGACTGATGTGAGACTAATATAAGACTGATGTGAGACTGATGTGAGACTAATATAAGACTGATGTGAGACTAATATAAGACTGATGTGAGACTAATATGAGACTGATGTGAGACTAATATAAGACTGATGTGAGACTAATATAAGACTGATGTGAGACTAATATAAGACTGATGTGAGACTGATGTGAGTAATATAAGACTGATGTGAGACTAATATAAGACTGATGTGAGACTAATATGAGACTGATGTGAGACTAATATAAGACTGATGTGAGACTAATATGAGACTGATGTGAGACTAATATGAGACTGATGTGAGACTAATGTGAGACTGATGTGAGACTAATATAAGACTGATGTGAGACTGATGTGAGTAATATAAGACTGATGTGAGACTAATATAAGACTGATGTGAGACTAATATGAGACTGATGTGAGACTAATATGAGACTGATGTGAGACTAATATAAGACTGATGTGAGACTAATATAAGACTGATGTGAGTAATATAAGACTGATGTGAGACTAATGTGAGACTGATGTGAGTAATATAAGACTGATGTGAGACTAATATAAGACTAATATAAGACTGATGTGAGACTGATGTGAGACTAATATGAGACTGATGTGAGACTAATATAAGACTGATGTGAGACTAATATAAGACTGATGTGAGACTGATGTGAGTATTATAAGACTGATGTGAGACTAATATAAGACTGATGTGAGACTGATGTGAGTAATATAAGACTGATGTGAGACTAATATAAGACTGATGTGAGACTGATGTGAGTAATATAAGACTGATGTGAGACTGATGTGAGTAATATAAGACTGATGTGAGACTAATATAAGACTGATGTGAGACTAATGTGAGACTGATGTGAGTAATATAAGACTGATGTGAGACTAATATAAGACTGATGTGAGATTGATGTGAGTAATATAAGACTGATGTGAGTAATATAAGACTGATGTGAGACTAATATAAGACTAATATAAGACTGATGTGAGACTGATGTGAGACTAATATAAGACTGATGTGAGACTAATATGAGACTGATGTGAGACTAATATAAGACTGATGTGAGACTAATATAAGACTGATGTGAGACTGATGTGAGTAATATAAGACTGATGTGAGACTAATATAAGACTGATGTGAGACTAATATGAGACTGATGTGAGACTAATATAAGACTGATGTGAGACTAATATAAGACTGATGTGAGACTAATATAAGACTGATGTGAGACTAATGTCAGACTTATATAAGACTGATGTGAGACTAATGTGAGACTGATGTGAAACTAATATGAGACTGATGTGAGACAAATGTGAGACTAATATAAGACTGATGTGAGACTTATATAAGACTGATGTGAGACTTATATAAGACTGATGTGAGACTTATATAAGACTGATGTGAGACTAATATAAGACTGATGTGAGACTAATATAAGACTGATGTGAGACTAATATGAGACTGATGTGAGACTAATATAAGACTGATGTGAGACTAATATAAGACTGATGTGAGACTAATGTGAGACTAATATAAGACTGATGTGAGACTGATGTGAGACTAATGTGAGACTAATATAAGACTGATGTGAGACTAATATAAGACTGATGTGAGACTAATATGAGACTGATGTGAGACTTATATAAGACTGATGTGAGACTTATATAAGACTGATGTGAGACTAATGTGAGACTAATATAAGACTGATGTGAGACTGATGTGAGACTGATGTGAGACTAATGTAAGACTGATGTGAGACTAATATAAGACTGATGTGAGACTAATATGAGACTGATGTGAGACTAATATAAGACTGATGTGAGACTAATATAAGACTGATGTGAGACTAATGTGAGACTAATATAAGACTGATGTCAGACTTATATAAGACTGATGTGAGACTAATGTGAGACTGATGTGAAACTAATATGAGACTGATGTGAAACTAATATGAGACTGATGTGAGACTAATATAAGACTGATGTGAGACTAATATGAGACTGATGTGAGACTAATGTGAGACTAATATAAGACTGATGTCAGACTTATATAAGACTGATGTGAGACTAATGTGAGACTGATGTGAGACTTATATAAGACTGATGTGAGACTAATGTGAGACTGATGTGAAACTAATATGAGACTGATGTGAGACTTATATAAGACTGATGTGAGACTAATGTGAGACTGATGTGAAACTAATATGAGACTGATGTGAGACTAATGTGAGACTGATGTGAGACTAATATAAGACTGATGTGAGACTAATATGAGACTGATGTGAGACTAATATAAGACTGATGTGAGACTAATATAAGACTGATGTCAGACTTATATAAGACTGATGTGAAACTAATATGAGACTGATGTGAGACTAATATAAGACTGATGTGAGACTAATGTCAGACTGATGTGAAACTAATATGAGACTGATGTGAGACTAATATAAGACTGATGTGAGACTAATGTCAGACTGATGTGAAACTAATATGAGACTGATGTGAGACTTATATAAGACTGATGTGAGACTAATGTGAGACTGATGTGAAACTAATATGAGACTGATGTGAGACTAATGTAAGACTGATGTGAGACTAATATAAGACTGATGTGAGACTTATATAAGACTGATGTGAGACTAATATAAGACTGATGTGAGACTGATGTGAGACTAATGTGAGACTAATATAAGACTGATGTGAGACTAATATAAGACTGATGTGAGACTGATGTGAGTAATATAAGACTGATGTGAGACTAATATAAGACTGATGTGAGACTGATGTGAGACTAATGTGAGACTTATATAAGACTGATGTGAGACTGATGTGAGACTGATGTGAGACTAATGTGAGACTAATATAAGACTGATGTGAGACTAATATAAGATTGATGTGAGACTAATATGAGACTGATGTGAGACTAATATAAGACTGATGTGAGACTAATATAAGACTGATGTGAGACTAATATAAGACTGATGTCAGACTTATATAAGACTGATGTCAGACTTATATAAGACTGATGTGAGACTAATGTGAGACTGATGTGAGAATAATGTAAGACTGATGTGAGACTAATATGAGACTGATGTGAGACTAATATAAGACTGATGTGAGACTAATATAAGACTGATGTGAGACTGATGTGAGACTAATGTCAGACTTATATAAGACTGATGTGAGACTAATGTGAGACTGATGTGAAACTAATATGAGACTGATGTGAGACTAATGTGAGACTAATGTAAGACTGATGTGAGACTAATATAAGACTGATGTGAGACTTATATAAGACTGATGTGAGACTTATATAAGACTGATGTGAGACTTATATAAGACTGATGTGAGACTTATATAAGACTGATGTGAGACTAATATAAGACTGATGTGAGACTGATGTGAGACTAATGTGAGACTAATATAAGACTGATGTGAGACTAATATAAGACTGATGTCAGACTTATATAAGACTGATGTCAGACTTATATAAGACTGATGTGAGACTAATGTGAGACTGATGTGAGAATAATGTAAGACTGATGTGAGACTAATATGAGACTGATGTGAGACTAATATAAGACTGATGTGAGACTTATATAAGACTGATGTGAGACTAATGTGAGACTGATGTGAGACTAATATGAGACTGATGTGAGTAATATGAGACTGATGTGAGACTAATGTGAGACTGATGTGAGACTAATATGAGACTGATGTGAGACTAATGTGAGACTGATGTGAGACTAATATAAGACTGATGTGAAACTTATATGAGACTGATGTGAGACTAATGAGAGACTGATGTGAGACTCGTGTTAGACCCATGAGACTGATTTGAGAATAATGTGAGACTGATGAAACTGATAGTCTCATATCACTAATATGAGACTAATGTGAGACTGATATGATACGAATAAGACTGATGTGAGACTGTAAATAATAAACAAATAAATTAAACCGAAATGGAACCTGAAATCAAATTTTCAACAACAGCACATATAATAAACACATTTAAAAAACATACACACACGCTCACACACAAAAAAAGATATATAGACGTTTCAAATGACATGTAAGTGCAGTTGGTTTGGTCAGTTTTCACTCTAATGGATTTGGTCTGTAGCTCACCCTGCTGACCAGCCCGTCGTCTCTGAAGGGAACGCCGCCCACCGTCAGGTTAAGCTCATGCATGCCTTTATTCAGCGTGAACAGATCCCCGTTCACTGCGATCTTCATCACCGCCTCCCTGTCAATCTTGATGACGAGGCTCCGCCCCTGCTCCTCAACTGAGATCTGTCACATGACACACATCAAGAGCTTTTATGAAGGGAAATGTATGAGTTTGTTAAAAGAAAGTATTTTTGTGTTGGTCAGTGTGTCACAGGAATGTCTGGCAAGCACACGATGAGTCTGAAGTGTTGCTATAAATACAGCTTTCAGCAGATCTACTTTACTTTTGAAATCATTAAAGGAAAACAATTCCTCATGCAACGGTTAATGCCATGACTTTATGAGTTTAGGAAGATATTGACTATATACGACTATATTGTTTTTATTGATTTTTATATTGTTTTTTTCAGTACATCAAGTTAAACTAAATGAAATATTTACTTTAATTCAGTTATATTTTAGTTTCAGTTATAATAACAACCTTGACTGGAATACATGTTCTTTTAAAAAAATAAAAATTCTGGATTTTTTTATTTTATTTTTCATTTGGGATATTTTTTTGGGAGTTCTGAGAAAGACTCTTGGGAAGCTGATTTTTTGGAAAGAAAACTAAGTACTATAGCAGGAAAATTATTATAATTTGATAGAGACTTACAAGAGTTTTGTTGTGAAATACACAAACAGACACAATATTATTTGGCCTTTTTATTCATAGTCTAGTAGAGGACAGGAAATGATGTAGAAAGGAAGAGAGAACAGGATCAGGAAATGTTGCAAGCCAAACTCGAACCTGCATCGCTACGCTATGTTTCCATCCACCTATTTTAATGCAAATTTGATGTAATATGACATTAAACATTGCGTTTCATCTGCCGCTCTGAGACGAAAGTCATTTATGATGGAGGAAAAGTGACGATTTTGTTCTCTTGAATATGAAATGTTTTATGTGATATTCCATTTTTGCGCACAAGTTAAATTTGCATCTTTGGATGGAAATATAACTAGTGTGTTGTGTGTGAATGTGTGTTTCAGTCATGACCCCTGCAGTGACCTCTCACCGTATGCCACTGGCCGTCATTGACCTGCGGGCCGCTGCTTGTCACTCGACTCACGGCTCCGTATTTCAGCTGCAGCTCCAGTTTCCCATGATGCATCACCAGAACAATCCAGGAGCTGTTTAAGTGGCCGCCGGCGAAGAAGATCACGCCCTCTGGGTCGTAGGTCCTGAGGTCAAACTCCGCTGTGAATCTGAGAGGAAACAGTGCTACTGAAGTAATGCCGCATGTTCACGTCGCTGAGATCATGTGATCCTCATCTGTGCTCACCCGGTCTGGACCCTGCGGCGGAAGCGCAGCCTGACCACAGGAATCCCGCTGAACATGCGTCCGAGATACAGCGAGCGTGAGTTCCTCCTCATCTCCAGCGGCAGATGAAGCTCGATGCTCTTCAGAAACACACAGAGAGGAAGAAGATCAAAATATCTGCAAATAATCAAATTCCTGTCTCTATGAAGCCCCTCCTCTGATTGGTCGGCTGGAGCAGTGTGTTGTGATTGGTGTTTGGGAAATGTCCCGCCCCTTACCATAACCGCCAGTTTCAACACACAACTAACTAACTCAACCAGGCCCCGCCCCTTTATTCTGCGTATGAATTATTATAATGAGGAATATTGTGACGTGTTCGTTGTTTTCATTGCTGGTTTATCTAAAGTTGATCCAGTCAATGTTGCAAAATCAAAAATCAACAGAATTCTTTCCAGTTATTAGTTATGATGGAGCAGTGATAGAACTAAGATTCATTTCTGATAAAAGCCTGAAGAAACCGCTTGTACTAACACTGATACTAAACACATAAATGAAACTAAAAGTCATTTTCAAAAGACAGAAGTGAAAGTAAAACTACTTCATCACCAGCTAAAAGTGAAAGATAAAACTGAAAGTAAACATACAAAATGAAATAAAACTAGTTAAACCTTCGAAACTGCAATAACACACACAGCGCCGTGTTTCTGTTTGAGGGTGTAAAGAAGCGAAACTGTGTTTGTTCTGTCAGACCACAGCTACACATCTGAAAGAATATGAAATATGAAGCTTAACATCCTGCACATATGTTTATGTGTATATGCATATTTATTTGTTTATATACAGATGAGATCTATTTTAAACCTAGAAATAAAGCTTTAGAATTTTAAACAATTTGATACGATGCAAATAATAATAATAATAAATATCATCTTTCAGACAGACTGTGCTGTACTCATGTGACTAATCAAATGTAAAGGCCCGATATACTTCAAGTGAAATCGCAGAATGAACTGGTGTGACGCCATTTTGAATAAAACCAGGCCAAAACAAAATTCGCTTGGAGTTCGTTTCGGGAGTTTGAAACTGGAAGTTCTGGAAAAGTTTGCTACGGCTGGGAAACATCTCCGGTGATGATGTAATAGGTGAGTGTGGCTCTGAGGCTCCGCCTTCTTTTGAGGTGTAAATCATCTCCGGTGATGATGTAATAGGTGAGTGTGGCTCTGAGGCTCCGCCTTCTTTTGAGGTGTAAATCATCTCTGGTGATGATGTAATAGGTGGGTGTGGCTCTGAGGCTCCGCCTTCTTGAGGTATAAATCATCTCTGGTGATGATGTAATAGGTGGGTGTGGCTCTGAGGCTCCGCCTTCTTTTGAGGTGTAAATCCTCTCCGGTGATGATGTAATAGGTGGGTGTGATTCTGAGGCTCCGCCTTCTTTTGAGGTGTAAATCATCTCTGGTGATGATGTAATAGGTGGGTGTGGCTCTGAGGCTCCGCCTTCTTTTGAGGTGTAAATCATCTCTGGTGATGATGTAATAGGTGGGTGTGGCTCTGAGGCTCCGCCTTCTTTTGAGGTATAAATCATCTCTGGTGATGATGTAATAGGTGGGTGTGGCTCTGAGGCTCCGCCTTCTTTTGAGGTGTAAATCATCTCTGGTGATGATGTAATAGGTGGGTGTGGCTCTGAGGCTCCGCCTTCTTTTGAGGTATAAATCATCTCTGGTGATGATGTAATAGGTGAGTTTGGCTCTGAGGCTCCGCCTTCTTTTGAGGTGTAAATCATCTCTGGTGATGATGTAATAGGTGGGTGTGGCTCTGAGGCTCCGCCTTCTTTTGAGGTATAAATCATCTCTGGTGATGATGTAATAGGTGGGTGTGGCTCTGAGGCTCCGCCTTCTTTTGAGGTATAAATCATCTCTGGTGATGATGTAATAGGTGAGTTTGGCTCTGAGGCTCCGCCTTCTTTTGAGGTGTAAATCATCTCTGGTGATGATGTAATAGGTGGGTGTGGCTCTGAGGCTCCGCCTTCTTTTGAGGTATAAATCATCTCTGGTGATGATGTAATAGGTGGGTGTGGCTCTGAGGCTCCGCCTTCTTTTGAGGTGTAAATCATCTCTGGTGATGATGTAATAGGTGGGTGTGATTCTGAGGCTCCGCCTTCTTTTGAGGTGTAAATCATCTCTGGTGATGATGTAATAGGTGGGTGTGGCTCTGAGGCTCCGCCTTCTTTTGAGGTATAAATCATCTCCGGTGATGATGTAATAGGTGAGTGTGGCTCTGAGGCTCCGCCTTCTTTTGAGGTGTAAATCATCTCCGGTGATGATGTAATAGGTGGGTGTGGCTCTGAGGCTCCGCCTTCTTTTGAGGTGTAAATCATCTCCGGTGATGATGTAATAGGTGGGTGTGATTCTGAGGCTCCGACTTCTTTGAGGTGTAAATCATCTCCGGTGATGATGTAATAGGTGGGTGTGACTCTGAGGCTCCGCCTTCTTTTGAGGTGTAAATCATCTCCGGTGATGATGTAATAGGTGGGTGTGATTCTGAGGCTCCGCCTTCTTTTGAGGTGTAAATCAACTCCAGTGATGATGTAATAGGTGGGTGTGATTCTGAGGCTCCGCCTTCTTTTGAGGTGTAAATCATCTCTGGTGATGATGTAATAGGTGGGTGTGGCTCTGAGGCTCCGCCTTCTTTTGAGGTATAAATCATCTCTGGTGATGATGTAATAGGTGGGTGTGGCTCTGAGGCTCCGCCTTCTTTTGAGGTGTAAATCATCTCTGGTGATGATGTAATAGGTGGGTGTGATTCTGAGGCTCCGCCTTCTTTTGAGGTGTAAATCATCTCTGGTGATGATGTAATAGGTGGGTGTGGCTCTGAGGCTCCGCCTTCTTTTGAGGTATAAATCATCTCCGGTGATGATGTAATAGGTGGGTGTGGCTCTGAGGCTCCGCCTTCTTTTGAGGTGTAAATCATCTCCGGTGATGATGTAATAGGTGGGTGTGACTCTGAGGCTCCGCCTTCTTTTGAGGTGTAAATCCTCTCCGGTGATGATGTAATAGGTGGGTGTGGCTCTGAGGCTCCGCTTTCTTTTGAGGTGTAAATCATCTCCGGTGATGATGTAATAGGTGGGTGTGACTCTGAGGCTCCGCCTTCTTTTGAGGTGTAAATCCTCTCCGGTGATGATGTAATAGGTGGGTGTGATTCTGAGGCTCCGACTTCTTTGAGGTGTAAATCATCTCCGGTGATGATGTAATAGGTGGGTGTGACTCTGAGGCTCCGCCTTCTTTTGAGGTGTAAATCCTCTCCGGTGATGATGTAATAGGTGGGTGTGATTCTGAGGCTCCGCCTTCTTTGAGGTGTAAATCATCTCTGGCTCATTTCTTCTCTTCAGTCGGTCAAGGTCAGACGCGAGTGAAAACATGAACACACTGAGAGTATATTGGGGCCTTTAGTAAACGAGCGTCACTGATCATGTGATGGGAGATTCATATAAATATCCCATCTGTGACAGTGTGTGTGTGTGTGTGTGTGTGTATGTGCGATCACCTCACAGCTCCTGAGATCTTGGCCCAGTCTTTTCCCCTGCCTTCCGTCACAGTAGCAGCGGAAACTTCCCGCCGTGTTCACACACTCCTCCTCACACACATGCGTCTCACACTCGTCCACGTCTGATGGGAAAAACAGAACATCATGATGATGCACAATCTGGAATAAATGAGTTTCATTCTGGACTTGCTCTGGACTTGTGTCTTTAATGAGTCAACAGGAAGTGACCTGAAGTGAAAGACACACATTATATAATCTTCTTGCTCTTGTTTTGGATGATGGAAGACACTCAAGTGGACGGAACACAAATCAGCAGCAAGAATTTCCCTGGTCAAGTGTGTAGGAAACTAAAGTGGAGCTGGAGTTGCGTAACCGGCACACGCTTCCCCTCAACACTAATGACTGGGTGAAAAGTCACAAAAAATAGAATGTGAGATAACAAGAATGAAACATCCTGTACTGAGACTGAGAGGCATTTAAACGAGTTCGGGGATGAAGGTCAGGATGAACGTTATGATGATCACTTCCTTCAGACTGCCGCATGACGCTCATTCTTTAATACAGCAGAAGTTAATATTGTGCTATATTGCTCCATTTTGCAAATTAAAACATTGCCGAAAAAAGGCAGAGCAGAACTGAACACACAGCGGCGCTTCGTCTCCGAATGAGTCAGTGTTTTGAACCAATCGGGTGATTGACTTTAAATAAAATAAACAATTTTAATTTAATATTTGGTAACACACACATGCTCATTTTAAAACGACTCGAGCGTGTGTGTGTGTTACAGCAGAAACCGCCGGCTGTAACCGAATGCCGCTCGGAGTGTGTGCTCACGGTGTGTAACGCACCTGCGCAGCTCCTGGTGATGTTGTCGTAGACGTAGCCCTCCTCACACAGGCAGTCGTAGCTCCCGATGAGGTTGGAGCAGCGGGCGCTTCCACACACATCTGGAGTCTCCACACACTCGTCCACATCTGTGGAGAAACCCAGGAAACATGCAGCGATTCTATGACCTCGTAATGATAGGTGCACCAACATGTGTGTATGTGTGTGTGTGTATATATATATATGTGTGTGTGTGTGTGTATATATGTGTGTGTGTGTGTGTGTTTGTATATGTGTGTGTGTGTGTATATATATATATATATATATATGTGTGTATGTGTGTGTGTGTGTGTGTGTGTGTATATATATATATGTGTGTGTGTGTGTGTGTGTGTGTGTATATATATATATATATATATGTGTGTGTGTGTATATATATATATATGTGTGTGTGTGTGTGTGTATATATATATGTGTGTGTGTGTATATATATATATATATGTGTGTGTGTGTGTATATAAACGTGTGAGTGTGTGTGAGAGTGTGTGTGTAAATATATGCGTGTATGTGTTAATATATGTGTGTTTGTGTGTGTGTGTTGCAAGAGGAACATTTGAGCTACAGGAACATCTTTTTTCAATGCAAATATCAAAATCTACAGAAAGAAAGTTATTTATAGTTATTTGTGTTTTGTCTGCATTTGGTTTGGTTCACCCATTGGACTTACCCAGACACACGTGGTGACCCGAGAGCCTGTAACCGTGACGACAGGAGCAGCGGTAACTACCCATGGTGTTGTTACACTCGTGCTCACACCCTCCGTTCCCTCTGCTGCACTCGTTTACATCTGCCAATCACAAACAGACACGTGCACCGTTAACCAATCAGGTGCAGCTCAGGACTCGAAGCCTGCGGTGTGACTGGATGGAGCTGCGCTGGTGGGCGGAGTCCCGCAGGAACACAGAGGCTCAGTGTCGGACGGAAACTGGCCACACTTTCCTTTGAGCTGGACGTGAAGAAGAACATCTGAGCCGACGGTAATGAATGCGGCTCTGTGCTCGGCCTGGGTAAGATGAGTCACAGCCCATCTGTGCTCAAACTGCAGAAACTCTGCACCACACAGTATAACGGAGGTGCTCAGATACTGTGCACACATGTGTTTTGTACCTTTCTCACACCTGACGCCGCTCCATCCCGTGAAACAGTGACAGAGGAACTCGCCCTTTCTGTCCTCGCAGCGCACCGTCCCGTAATGATTGCAGGGGTTCGGGGAACACTGGTCAGGAATGTCTGCGGGACAGTAAAAACACGATGAGCTTCTGTAATGTGACGCATGAGGCATTTTTATACAGTGTCTTTATAATAACTGAGTGATCATTCACGTTAGGAGACAGTCATGTGACAGCTGAATGTCAGTTTTCTGTATTTCGATGACTCTGCGTTTGCTGACAGTGCGACAGGAAGAGCTCAGGGACGCAGCGTCTCTCTCTCTGACTCAGGGCTTCTGCTAGACACAGACCGACCAATCACAGCGCAGCACGAGGCTGCCCTTCAATCAGCAGAAGCGAGTAAAGCAGGACGAGCCCCCAGCAGACGTCATGAGGATCGTCACACACACACCCACCAGACGGCCTTCACTCACTCACACACACCTCAAATCCTTCAGCCGGATTTACTTAGCTGATAGACAATCAGATGCAGGATCAAACTCCCATGAGCGCTTTATGAAGATATTAATAACTGAACAGGAGAAGAGCAGATGATGCTTCAAACGCACTGCAGCACTGCACACGGACGAGAGAGAGAGAGAGAGGGTGTGTGTGTGTGTGTGGTCACTCACTGTGGACGCAGGTGATGAGATCCTGCTTCTTCTCTGGTCCTTTAAACTTCTCCATACAAGCTTTAGCATTAAAGAGAATCAAACATCATCTCACATTATATCAAATGACTCCAGACAAACAATGATCACAGAGAGAAGAGACGACACTGACACTCACCCTGATACTTGGGGTAGAAATATTCCTGTAAAAGAGAAATGATTCATCATGAACAGGATTTTGACAATGAATAA
Organism: Rhinogobio ventralis; assembly: GCA_039654625.1. Classification (NCBI taxonomy): domain Eukaryota; kingdom Metazoa; phylum Chordata; class Actinopteri; order Cypriniformes; family Gobionidae; genus Rhinogobio; species Rhinogobio ventralis. Next base: position 630,007 of record CM077195.1, read on the forward strand.
ACGTTAGATTTGAAGACATGATGATGAAACTGCAGAGACGCTGATCCTGTCCTGACACGTTGAGCCCATATTTTGTCTTAGATCAGGGCGGATAATGAGTCCTGTCTCATGTTTCTGAGATGGTATGAAAGGACACACACTCACTCACACTCACTCACACACTCTCACACACGCTCACACACTCTCACACACGCTCACACACTCTCTCTCTCACACACACACACACACACTCTCTCACACACACTCACACACACTCTCACACACACTCTCACACACACTCACACTCACTGACTCACACACTCACTCACTCACACACACTCACACACTCTCACTCACTCACTCACACACACACTCACACACTCTCACACTCTCTCACACGCTCACACACACACACACTCTCACACACACTCACACTCGCACACACTCTCACTCACTCACACACACTCACACACACTCACACACACTCACACTCTCTCACATACACACACACACACACACACACTCACACACACACACACTTACACACACACTCACACACACACTCACACACACACTCACACACACACACTCTCACACACACACACACACTCACACTCACACTCACACTCTCACACACACACTCACACACACTCACACACTCACACACTCACACACTCACACTCACACATTCACACACACACTCTCACACACACATACACACACACACTGACACTCTCACACACACTCACACTCACACACACACACACACACACTCACACACACACACTCTCACACACACTCACACACACTCACACACACACACACTTACACACACACTCACACACACACTCACACACACACTCACACACACACACTCTCACACACACACACTCACACACTCACACTCACACTCTCACACACACTCACACACACACTCACACACGCTCACACACGCTCACACACTCACATTCACACACACACTCTCACACACACACACACACACACACTGACACTCTCACACACACTCACACTCACACTCACACACACACTCACACACACACACTCTCACACACACTCACACACACACACACACACACTCACACATACACACACACACACACACACACACACACTTTCTCTGCAGAGTTATGGGTGGAGTAAATCTACACATATACACACGCTCTCTCTCATTGTGTATGTACATTAATATTCAATACAGCAGCATTAATGAGAGAAAGTGATTAGACGTGAGACTCCAGAGATCACTGACGTCCTCACACGAGCTCTGAGCGAATCAATGTCACATCCTCTATGCATTAAAGACAGCGCAGCGCTCAAACTTCAGCTGGTAACCGGCATGCTGACTCACACACACACTGCAGTGAGAAATCTGCAGCGTCAGAGAAGCCGGTCGCACGCGCTGCCGGTGAATAATGCATTCTGGGACTGGAAATCCAATGTCTCTGTCACGCCGGCAGGGAGGAAGAGGCACGCAAGCCTCACGAACAGGACCCGCAGCACCTCACTGCGTCACCTTCATTCACCTTGCTGGAGTTTAAAAGACACTTCATATCCAGCAATATCATCGACCTGAATGAGAACAGAACCTGAGCTGAGCTGAATAATGACACGATTGTCTTCTGTAGAGCTGCTTTAACTTTGCTTCAAATGTTACAACATTGACACTGTTATTGGACTGAAGTGGCATTCTGCAAAAAACGTTGATTCCAGAATTTCTACTGGCTAATAATAGAAAGTATTAAGGCGCTGATGTCATCATAATCTTTCATGCTTCCCAAACATTCCCGAATACCTGATCCTTATGTACAAACCAAACAGGATTAAATCTACTCAGCACACGCGTGCAGGACATGACGAGTCAGACACGCGCCGCCACACTGGAATTCATTCTGTATCAAAAACACATTCCAGCCTCGACACTCAGTCAACAACACAGGGACCAATCAGAAGTGGCTCATTTGCATATCAGCTCCCAGAGGAGAACAGCCTGTGCATGAGGAATCGTATTCATGCAGGGTCATTGATGTGAAATCAGGTGCAGTGCACAGCCTCATGGGAAAATATGACAGTAAGAATAGCATCAATGCAGCATAAGAACTTCTGATTATTATATCTCACACAAGCTTTATTTTAAGGTGTCCTTAAAAGTGTAAGTGTAATTAAACATTTCAAGTACTGAGTACTTAATGAACTACATGTACTATAGAGCTAGGGTTAGAATTAGGGATTTATATATATATAAACACAGATAGATAATAGATATACATTAGTGCTGTCAAATCGATTAATTGCGATTAATCGCTTCTAACATAAAAGTTTGTGTTTATATATATACACACACACACAAATTATATAAACAAACTTTTATTGGATGCGATTAATCGATTTGACAGCACTAATATATATCTATTATCCATCTATCTATCTATATAAACACACACACACACATATATATATATATATATTAGTGCTGTCAAATCGATTAATCGCATCTAACATAAAAGTTTGTGTTTATATCATGTGAGAAATCAATGTTAAGTGGTCTCTTAATTTTTTCCTGAGCTGTATATATATATATATATATACAAACAAATTATATAGACACATTACCAACTTTTGTTAGATGTGATTAATCGTGATTAATCGATTCGACAGCACTAATATATATCTATTATCTATATATATGCGAGTATGTATCAAGACATACATTTTATGTATCAAAATATAAATATATATTGATACATACACAAATTTAGCACTATAATTCAATAATGTTCGATATGAATATTCATGAGTCTGGCTCGAATATGTAGATTAGTTCAGGTTCATGATTTTGCATGAGATCTAATGACACTTTATTTAAAGACAGATGCTCTACAAATGTGACAGCCGCCCTGTCAAATGGACCACTGCAGCCCTATATAGTGCACACTATCTAGGGAGCGGCACAGAATCAATAAGGATGAGAGCTCAAACAGCAGCGCGTGGACTAACCCGATTATTCGGGCTGTCTTACCGTCTCAGGGTCATTCTCGAAGACTTCCCTCGCCTCCTCTTTAGTGCACGTCTCCTCCACGCACTCCCTCTCCAGGTGACCCTGCTTGGTCTCCTCGAACACCTGGTTGGCCCTCCGGTGTCTGCGGAGGAACTCGTTCGCCTGCCTCGGCGACACGGACACTGGAAACAGCAGAGACTCTCAACTTCAGCCGAACAAGTTTGTGCTGCACTGGGCAGGAACAGCGCCGTGTTTCGGGTACTTACACTGCGAGGAGCCGCCGATGCACAGCAGGACGAAGCAGCAGCGCCACACAAACTCTCTCATGTTGGGTCTGCGGCAAACTTTCGTTTGATCTGGATCAGAATCCTGCGCTGAACCGCCACATCCAAACCAGAACACGAGCGTTTCTGCAGCGCATTCAACCTCTCTCTCTCTCTCTCTCTCTCTCTCTTGTGCACTCTCTGGATTTGGCCCTCGGCTCCTCTCTCTCTCTCTCTCTCTCTCTCTCTCTCTCTCCACAAACGCGAGCAGCAGATTCGTCGGTTTATTGGTGAAAGTTGCGCGCACAGGGAGTTCCCGATGCAGAATTTTCCTCACTGCAGTACACGCTACACTAGCACTAGCACAGAGAAAACTACCCTTTAAAGCTTTAGTTCACCCTCTAACCCTGTCCTCATTTACTCTCCCTCATCATGTCCTTCACACCCACATTTCTGTCTTTAGTGCAACACAAAAGGAGACACTCGGCAGAATGTTCACGCTGCTCTGCATCAATGAAAGTGAATGGGGACTGGAGGATTAAAAAATTACTATAAATGCATCATAACAGTTGTGTCTGAAGAGTAATACACAGACTACATTTTTAAGATGTTCACTGAAATCTCTCAAATTTAATTTAACGAGAGCATTAAATCTAGCTGTTAAACCTCAGATCTCATGAAATTAATGCTCGCCCTAAAAGTGTGTTTTTTCTTGCCTATTGTGCCGTATATCGAGTGAAGCGCTTCAGGAACAAGAACAAATGTAGGGCGGGGCTTGATTGTGTCTGTGGGGAATTGATTGGATGGTTGTGGTTTGCTATTGGTGGATCTCATGTGAGTGACAGGTTGCCCCGCCCTCGTCATCAGAGAACAGATGAAGTTATTCTGATTCAAGATTACCAGGAACATGAATTTATATGTCACAATCACAAGCAGATCGTCCTAGCGTTTCCCATAATGCTCTTTGCTTGTACACATTAGAATGAAATATAATATTTCTATTGCGACACACCGAGATTTGAGAGCAACGACAGATTTCCAGCGAAACTGTTGAGTTCCACAGAAAACAGAAAGTCATGAGGGTAAATCAATGATGACACAACTTTCATTTTTGGGTGAACTGTTCCTTTAAGGATCTGTTCATGACATCAGTGTTGATTTGCAAATAACCCAGCTCAGGTTTACATGATCATCCAGACATCCTTTACTAGAAAAATCAATATCAAATATATCAAAACCAAATTTCTTCATCTGTCAATCATCATTGTATTGCATTGCATTATGTTTTAAAACTACAGAGCTTTGATCATAAAACTAAATATTTAAATATCTTACTAAGACATAACTGCCAGATATTGATATTTATATGCATTTTATGCTGTTATCTCATTGATTTACATTACAAGCATCATTTCCTTTTTGTCCATATAAATATTGTCCATATATAAATATAACATTTGCACCAAATTGCATATTTGTGCTCAGTTTGAGCTCAATATTCTCACTATATCTGACTTTATGAGTCATAAAAGACTGATGGATCAAATATGATTCTCAACATAAAACATAAAAACATTTTGTCTATAAAATATATAAAAAGGCTTTACAGCGTTGAGGTCTTTCCAGAATCATCATCATTATGTTAAGATGAGCATTTAAAAACATCAGAAAGTTCTGAGCCTGCAGTTTCTGTTTCAGTGAAGGCAGATGTTTGTTCTAATCACAGATGTTTGTTGATCTGACTGTGAGGTTACATTCTTCCTCCTGCAGCTGTTTTCTCTTCAGTGTTTACCTCGCTCGCGCTCTCCTCTTGTTTTTCTGACCCAGTGTTTTCATTCTCTTCCCGTTTCCCATCTGTTTCTTTATGCAACATTAAGGTCAGGTCACTCGTGTCCATCTGTAACACACTGTATATCTCATGTCAGCTTTACAGACATGAAGATCCAGTGTCGAGTTATTGTCATATGGAAACATTCATGCACCTTTAAACCACACAAAAGTAAGGGAGTCAAAAGTAGAGCACTTTCTATTAATAACAGCAGCTTCCAGACCTTCTGGGGAAATAATTTCCAGGACTTTTGCTAGACAAGCATTTTTTCAAAAGTGTAACAAGTGTAAACTCTGTTAATCTGTAGTTAAAGGTACACTATGTAACATTTGTTCCTCTAGCGGATAAAAACAAAACCGCGTGCATTTTGTTTTGGTTGTGCTTTGGGTCTGTGCAGATGAATATGTTTATCCTGCTGCTCATAAAACATTCACTACTAGTCTTAAGAGATATAACTAACCTCTACCACTAACTAACATCTGCCACTAACTGACCCCCGCCACTAACTGACCCCTGCCACTAACTGACCCCCGCCACTAACTAACCTCTGTCACTAACTGACCCCTGCCACTAACTAACCTCTGTCACTAACTGACCCCTGCCACTAACTAACCTCTGTCACTAACTGACCCCTGCCACTAACTAACCTCTGTCACTAACTGACCCCTGCCACTAACTAACCTCTGTCACTAACCTCTGCCACTAACTAACCCCTTCCACTAACTAACCCGTTGCCACTAACTAACCTCTGTCACTGACTAACCTCTGACACTGACTAACCCATTACTAACTAACCTCTGCCACTAACTAACCCGTTACCAACTAACATCTGCCACTAGGCCTGTTACTAACTAACCTCTGCCACTAACTAGGCCTGTTACTAACTAACCTCTGCCACTAACTAGGCCTGTTACTAACTAACCTCTGCCACTAACTAACCTCTGCCACTAACTAACCTCTGCCACTAACTAGGCCTGTTACTAACTAACCTCTGCCACTAACTAACCTCTGCCACTAACTAGGCCTGTTACTAACTAACCTCTGCCACTAACTAACCTCTGCCACTAACTAACCTCTGCCACTAACTAACCTCTGCCACTAACTAGGCCCGTTACTAACTAACCTCTGCCACTAACTAACCTCTGCCACTAACTAACCTCTGCCACTAACTAACCTCTGCCAATCCCACACCAGACACAAAGCAAATGGAAGAACTTCTCTCTGTTTACGGATATGATGAGACACAAGGGCGAGTGACGCATGTACGTAATACCCTGCCAAAACCATCCATTACAGATCTAAAATATTAACACTTATAATATTCTTTCATACAGAGCCAATAAAGGGACATGGTGATGGAAAAAAATATGAGATGGGAGGAAAAATTATATTTCAATGCTTTTGCGTTCCCCCGATTAGGATTAATTAACACAAACTATAAATGAAAATAGTTCTAAATAATTTATGAATCCTAGTTAGTTAATTTCAACATTTATTAATACTGTTAATATTTAATGGATTTAATGGAACATTAACAAAGATTAATAAATACTGTAACAAATGCATTGCTCCTAGTTAGTTAATGCATGTTAACTCATGGGACCTTCGAGTTAATGAAACAATTAAAGATGAGATTTGAATTTCCATGATGACGAGAACAACAACACGCTGCATTTCATGTTTTATTCTAGAACTAGTGTTCAATATCCAACCAAACATATTCACATTAAAATGAGTGTTATATACAAGATACAAACTGATGGATCTATACTGATTAAAGACAGACACGTCAGGAATAAAAATACTAATACAAATACTACAACCATCAGAATGAACGTCTGTCGCGTGTTTAAATAGAGGCTCTTTCATACTGTCACAGGTTAGTCTAACGAGTGGATCAATTAAAACACTCGTTTAAAATACAAAAAACATCGCAAGACATGCGTTCTCCATCCAGAGTCAGGGCTGGATGGGAACAAACGCAGCGCGTCACGTGTCCCTGCGTGAGGCTGTGATGTCATTTCCTGTCTACTGCGGCTGGGATTCGGCGTTCAGCGTGTCCGGGGCAGAAACAGGAGGGCAGGAGTGAGACTTGATGCTGTTGTCTTTACTAACAGCCTCGTCGAAGTCCAGCTGCCGTCCGTCCACACTGATCTCCAGACAGCCGTGGTAGAACGCGGAGATGGGAGTGATGGACAGTGGGAGATCTGCACACACACACACACACACAAAGAAATTATACATAATTTATGAGTGCACATCATCATTGTTCCTGGTAATCTTGAATCAGAATAACTTCCTCTCTTCTCTGATGACGAGGGCGGGGCAACCTGTCACTCACATGAGATCCACCAATAGCAAACCACAACCATCCAATCAATTCCCCACACACACAATCAAGCCCCGCCCTACATTTGTTCTTGTTCCTGAAGCGCTTCACTCGATATACGGCACAATAGAGGAGAAAACACCAGCGTGACGTCCCTTTCATGCCACTTTAAAGCATCGTGCACATCGATCTAGAACAAAGCATCTCCTCTCTTTAATGTTTGGAGATGAACACGATCGATCGGAATCCTGTTTGACTGGATTCACCACCATCATCTTCACCGGAGTCAGTCACAGACGGACAGTCCAGGTTCAGATGCTCAGAATGGACGTACAGTCTGATGTTAGCGCACCATTATTGATAAACGTATTGATTTAAAGTCGCGATAAAGACGATTAGATGTCAGGAACTGAAGGAGTGTTTGCATCAGAGCGAATCTGCAGAGATACTGACCTGAAGACTAGTGTTATTCTATTATAGGTCTTATTCATATTGTTAATTCGTTTTTTTATGTTTTCTGGTTTTCATTTTAATTAAAAAATTTATTTTAAATATGTCCATATAGTTATTCATTTTTATTTCAGATTTAGTTATTTTAGTACATAATTTATTTTTATAGTTTTTTTTAAATACATCTATACAGTTTTTATTCATTTTTATTTCAGTTTTAGTTTGAGTTTTTTTAATATGAAATGAAAGTGAAAAATGTTGCTTTGGCAACGAGCTGAAATAAAAGTTTAATATATTTGCCTTAATTTGAATATTAAGTTAATTTTATTTCACGTTACCTTATGTTTATTTCATGACTAGTTCCCTTGTAAAATTAAATATATTTTAGTGTTTGCACTTGCATTTATCCAAAGTGACTATCAGGTCATGCATTCCCTGGGAATTGAACCCATGACCGTGGCGTTGCGAGCTTCATGAATTTATCACTATATTTATGAACATCTATTGATAAGTCAGCGCTATTAACAGAGATCTGCTCGATCGGGTTATAAATGCAGTAAAGAAGCTGACCGACCTGGAAGTCCTCCGACGTAAGTGTGGACGTGTCCCTGCATGGCGCGGTCGAGTTTAGTCAACGCCTCGCTCAGGGTCTCCGCGCCGCTGTAGGTCACGCTCGAGGAGTTCGCTGCGATGTGGAGGCCGTCGGCTGACACTCTCATCTCCACGACCAGCCGATCCGGATAACACAGCATCAGAGACTGCAGCGTCGCCACGCAGACGCCGTCCACCAACACCTGCAGGTCCTGCAACACAAGAGCACGTGTGTGTGTGTAGTGTGTGCTGGAGACTTCAACAGCACGTGATGTCAGCGGAGGTGGAGCTTACCGCATCGTCAGGTCCCCGCGTTACCACGGAAACAGACAGAGGGACAGTGTTGTTGGTAACCAGGGCAAATAATACACCGGTGCTGCTGGACGGACGAATGCTCATCACGACATCCACCTTCCACTGACCGCTTCTGCCTGCGACCGCAAGAACAGAGATACACCTTCATTTAAGCACTTTAACTTTATTTGAATTCGTTTCAAAACTGATGAACTTTACACAGTTATTGAACTGAATTGAATCAACACTGAACTGAACTGAATTGAATCAACAATGAACTGAATTGAATCAACACTAAACTGAATTGAATCAACACTAAACTGAATTGAATCAACACTAAACTGAATTGAATCAACACTAAACTGAATTGAATCAACACTGAACTGAACTGAATTTAATTGAATCAACACTGAACTGAACTGAATCAACACTGAACTGAATTTAATTGAATCAACACTGAACTGAACTGAATTGAATCAACACTAAACTGAATTGAATCAACACTGAACTGAACTGAACTGAATCAACACTGAACTGAACTGAATTTAATTGAATCAACACTGAACTGAACTGAATTGAATCAACACTAAACTGAATTGAATCAACACTGAACTGAACTGAATTTAATTGAATCAACACTGAACTGAACTGAATTGGATCAACACTAAACTGAATTGAATCAACACTGAACTGAACTTAATTTAATTGAATCAACACTGAACTGAACTGAACTGAATCAACACTGAACTGAACTGAACTGAATCAACACTGAACTGAACTGAAATTAATTGAATCAACACTGAACTGAACTGAATTGAATCAACACTAAACTGAATTGAATCAACACTGAACTGAACTGAACTGAACTGAATCAACACTGAACTGAACTGAATTTAATTGAATCAACACTGAACTGAACTGAATTGAATCAACACTAAACTGAATTGAATCAACACTGAACTGAACTTAATTTAATTGAATCAACACTGAACTGAACTGAACTGAATCAACACTGAACTGAACTGAAATTAATTGAATCAACACTGAACTGAACTGAATTTAATTGAATCAACACTGAACTGAACTGAATTGAATCAACACTAAACTGAATTGAATCAACACTGAACTGAACTGAATTTAATTGAATCAACACTGAACTGAACTGAACTGAATCAACACTGAACTGAACTGAATCGAATCAACACTGAACTGAACTGAATCGAATCAACACTGAACTGAATTTAATTGAATCAACACTAAACTGAATTGAATCAACACTGAACTGAACTTAATTTAATTGAATCAACACTGAACTGAACTGAATCAACACTGAACTGAACTGAACTGAATCAACACTGAACTGAACTGAATTTAATTGAATCAACACTGAACTGAACTGAATTGAATCAACACTAAACTGAATTGAATCAACACTGAACTGAACTTAATTTAATTGAATCAACACTGAACTGAACTGAACTGAATCAACACTGAACTGAACTGAACTGAATCAACACTGAACTGAACTGAAATTAATTGAATCAACACTGAACTGAACTGAATTGAATCAACACTAAACTGAATTGAATCAACACTGAACTGAACTGAATTTAATTGAATCAACACTGAACTGAACTGAACTGAATCAACACTGAACTGAACTGAACTGAATCAACACTGAACTGAACTGAATCGAATCAACACTGAACTGAACTGAATCGAATCAACACTGAACTGAATTTAATTGAATCAACACTGAACTGAACTGAATCAACACTGAACTGAACTGAATCGAATCAACACTGAACTGAACTGAATCGAATCAACACTGAACTGAACTGAATCGAATCAACACTGAACTGAACTGAATCGAATCAACACTGAACTGAATCAACACTGAACTGAATCGAATCGAATCAACACTGAACTGAATCGAATCAACACTGAACTGAATCGAATCGAATCAACACTGAACTGAATCGAATCGAATCAACACTGAACTGAATCGAATCGAATCAACACTGAACTGAATCGAATCGAATCAACACTGAACTGAATCGAATCGAATCAACACTGAACTGAATCGAATCGAATCAACACTGAACTGAATCGAAACAACACTGAACTGAATTGAATCAACACTGAACTGAATTGAATCAACACTGTCTTGTATAAAGTTTTCTGTGGCAGTGGCTGTGCTACAGACGCAGTTAATTCTATTTATCTCAGGATGTCCCGGTCACAGATCAGACGGAGTGTGAACTGACTGTAGTTGATGTTGAAGAGCGCCAGGCCTCCGCCGCTGAAGAACGAGCCCTTCTCCACAGACAGGTAGCAGTGCTTGCTCTCCTTCTCCTGGATCACCTCCTTCACTCCAGACGCGCCCCGATTCATCAGATTCCAGCCGCGGATGCAGCCGTCCAGCCTCGGGTTGATCTGATCCATCAACACACACTCAATCAACATCCATCACAAAACACACCGGCCACATGAACGCCACAGGTTCACCGGGCGGGTTATTATAGTCCATTAAAACTAAAACATACAAGTTAACAAAAATAATCAAGTTAAACATTTATTTTTAGCAACATTTTCATTTAGTTTAACTTGATGTACTAAAATAAAACTGAAATAAATATGAATAGACATAAATAAATAAATATTTTAAATGACAAAAATTGCTAAACTAAAATTAAAATGAAAAACAATAAAAAAAATTAAAACAAATATAAAAAAAAATAGAATAGTATCTCAATGATACAAAAGTCTCACTGTCACAAGGGAGAATCTTGACCAGGTCATATTTCAGCAAAAACTTCATAAACAAACAATAAATGATATTCTCTTTGCCTCTTTCATATGAATCATTTATTATATTCCTCATTTGTAAGAATAAAAGCGTCTGCTACATGAACAAGTGTGAATGTATTCTTCTTAAAGAAGATTTTTGGTAACTTTCCTTAAAGCCCTCATATATAATGCATTAATTATGCACCTTATAATGCATTTTATGGTCTCATGAATAATTGTAAACAGTTATAATACATTATAATAATTAAGTTATGCCTTTAGAAAGTATAATGCATTAAAACACGTGACAAACAAGAAACTTCAGATGTAACGAGGAATCTGCAAATATTGTAATGCATTTTAACTACATATAATAGTGCATCATGAATACCTTTATAACGCATTACCAAAGTGTTCATTAATCACATTTTTCACTAAAATTGTCATTACAGCAATGCAAAAATTATTTATAAATTCCATTAGTAAAGTGCAATTATAAATTTGGGATTAGATGAACAGTCATAAAAATAATGAATTTCTTCCCCATTTTGATTAGTGAAGTTTGTAACTGGAATGTGTTATGTGTAGTTACACAGCACTGACTGTAGGGTGCTGGTGAACACTTGCCGGTTTGATGAGGCTCTCGTTGCGGTTGGGCAGGCCGGCGATGTAAACCTTCGTCTCCAGTTTGTCGTGGACAGGTGTGAAGAGACGCTGAGGACTGTTGATGCTCATCACAGCCTCTTTACTGATCTTCACACTGACGCTCCCCATCAGCTCCTCCACCGAGATCTGCAGACCGCAGATTAACAAACATCACCTGAGATCTTACACACACACACTACACATACACTACACACACAGGCTACACACACGCTACACACACACTACACACACAGGCTACACACACAGGCTACACACACAGGCTACACACACTACACATACAATACACACACACACACTACACATACACTACCGTAACACTACACGTACACTACACACACACACACTACCATAACACTACACATACACTACAGTTACACTACTGTTACACTACAGTAACACTACACACACACTACACATACACTACTGTTACACTACACATAGACATACACTACACATACACTACACATACACTACACATACACTACACATACACTACACATACACTACACACACACTACACACACTACCGTAACACTACACGTACACTACACACACACTACCATAACACTACACATACACTACAGTTACACTACTGTTACACTACCGTAACACTACACACACACACTACACATACACTACACATACACTACACATACACTACACACACACTACACACACTACCGTAACACTACACGTACACTACACACACACTACCATAACACTACACATACACTACAGTTACACTACTGTTACACTACCGTAACACTACACACACACACTACACATACACTACTGTTACACTACACATACACTACTGTTACACTACACATAGACATACACTACACATACACTACACACACGTTACACACACGCTACACACACACTACACATACACATGCTACACACACTACACATATACTACTGTTACACTACACATACACTACCGTAACACTACACATACACTATCGTAACACTACACATACACTACACATACACTACCGTAACACTACACATACACTACACATACACTACACATACACTACACATACACTACAGAGTACTGTGAAAGTTCAGACTGTAGATCAGATGTAATCTATAAACATGACCGCACCACGTGCCACTGTCCGTCATTGATGGCTTTTCCTCCGCTGGTCATCTTGACGGAGTGTTCGTTCTTGAACTGGACTTCGATGCGGCCGCTCCGTAAGCCCAGCATGATCCACGAGTCCGGAGAAGACTCAGCGTACAGAATCACTCCCTCCGGATCAAACGTGCGGAAATCAAATTCAGCAGCAAACCTGCGTTTTTAAGTAGTTAGCAAAAACAACACTGAAACACTCATGAGGGATCAGTTTCCCTCAGAATAGGGCTGGAATAAAACAGATTGAGATCAGGTGACAGTCGTACCTGGTGTCGGTCGGCAGACGGAAGCGCAGGTAAATGACGGGGACGCCGGAGAACTGCTCTCCCAGATACAGCATCTCCTCGTGCTTGTGATCGTACAGATCCAGACACTGCGGGATCATCTCACAGAGACGCCCGCCCTCCGCCAGCTTCACACCCTTCCGCCCGTCGCAGTGACATGAGAAGCTCCCGATGGTGTTCACACACTCGCCGCCGCACACGTCCTGCTCACACTCATCCAGATCTGACATCAAACATTCATTCATTCATCCGGCAGCTCAGCTAATAAAACATCTGGGTTTCTCCTAATGCAAAGCCTAGTGTCTGCTGTTTAATAATGCGCTCAGAACACGAGCATGACAACATTATTGATGTAGATCAGTCAGTTTGGAGGAGGATGAATAAAGGTGTGTGTGTGTGTGCTTGTTTTTGTGATTTATGAGGACACAAATTTGTATAATGAAATGGGTATTACACTGATATTACAACATAAACATGAAATATGAGGACATTTCATATGTCCTCATATTTAAAATAGCTTTAAAAACACACTAAACAACGTTTTATTAAAAATGTAAAAATGCAGAATGTTTCCTGTGATGGGTAGTGTGTGTGTGTGTGTGTGTGTGTGTGTGTGATGGGTAGGTTTAGGGGTAGGGGTAGTGTGTGTGTTTGTGTGTGTGATGGGTAGGTTTAGGGGTAGGGGTAGTGTGTGTTTGTGTGTGTGATGGGTAGGTTTAGGGGTAGGGGTAGTGTGTGTGTGTGTTTGTGTGATGGGTAGGTTTAGGGGTAGGGGTAGTGTGTGTGTGTGTGTGTGTGTGATGGGTAGGTTTAGGGGTAGGGGTAGTGTGTGTGTGTGTGTGTGTGTGTGATGGGTAGGTTTAGGGGTAGGGGTAGTGTGTGTGTGTGATGGGTAGGTTTAGGGGTAGGGGTAGTGTGTGTGTGTGTGTGTGTGTGATGGGTAGGTTTAGGGGTAGGGGTAGTGTGTGTGTGTCTGTGTGATGGGTAGGTTTAGGGGTAGGGGTAGTGTGTGTGTGTGTGTGTGTGTGTGATGGGTAGGGGTAGTGTGTGTGTGTGTGTGTGATGGGTAGGGGTAGTGTGTGTGTGTGTGTGTGATGGGTAGGTTTAGGGGTAGGGGTAGTGTGTGTGTGTGTGTGTGAGATGGGTAGGGGTAGTGTGTGTGTGTGTGTGTGATGGGTAGGTTTAGGGGTAGGGGTAGTGTAGGGGGATAGAAAATATGGTTTGTACGGTATAAAAACCATTACGCCTATGGAATGTCCCCACAATTCACAAAAACAAACGTGTGTGTGTGTGTGTATCGCTCACCGACACACTCGTGCGAGCTTGCATTGTAGCGGTATCCCAGCGGGCAGCGGCATTCAAACGACCCCGGAGCGTTGACACATTTGGACGGTTCCACACACACACTGGGGTACAGGATACACTCATTGATATCTGCAACGACACACACACACACACACACTGCAGTATTACAGACACGAGCATCAGTGCTACTTTAGTATCATTCATACACTATGAAATATTTGTTATTGTTATTTATTTGTATTTTTCCTGTTTTCACTTTAAGTTTTAGTTCTAGCATCTGTAAAACTGCATTCTACCATCTTAAAAATATATCTAAATTACGGCACATGCTTTCAATGCAAAATGCTGAACAGTTAGTTCATGTGTTCATGACCTCAAGGCTAGATTATTGTAATGCTCTACTGGGTGGTTGCCCTGCTCGCTTAATAAATAAACTGCAGCTGGTCCAAAACGCAGCAGCTCGAGTTCTTACTAGAACCAGGAAGTATGACCATATTAGCCCGGTTCTGTCAACACTGCACTGGCTCCCTATTAAACATCGCATACATTTTAAAATCTTGCTAATTACTTACAAAGCACTAAATGGTTTAGCTCCCCAGTACTTGAGCGAGCTCTTAACGCATTATACTCCATCACGTCTATTGCGGTCTCAAAACTCTGGCCAGTTGATAATACCTAGAATATCAAAATCAACTGCAGGCGGTCGATCCTTTTCCTATTTAGCACCCAAACTCTGGAACAGCCTTCCTAGCATTGTTCGGGAAGCAGACACACTCTGTCAGTTTAAATCTAGACTAAAAACACATCTCTTTACTATGGCATACACATAAAACATAATTTATTTTATTCAAATCAGTTAAATGATTGTTAGGCTGCATTAACTAGGTCAGCCGGAACCGGGAACACTTCCCATAACACCTGATGTACTCGTTACATCATTAGAGGAATGGCATCTACGCTAATGTTAGTCTCTCTGTTTATCCCGAGGTTTACTGCAGTCAGCCGTCTGCACGCCACTGATTCAGTCTCCTGATGGAGTTTTGGTTCTTTGCCACCGTCGCCTTTGGCTTTTGGCTTGCTCAGTTGGGGACACTAAATATTTAATTATATTCCTTTCTATTGAATTCTGTTCATTATACACTGTGAAGCTGCTTTGAAACAATCTGCATTGTAAAAAGCGCTATATAAATAAAGGGGACTTGACTTGAGTTACAGTTTTAGTAAGTTTGTTGTTTTTGTGATTTTTAGTTAAAAAAAAAAAGTCTATATTTTTATATTTTATGTTTTCACTTTCATTATTATTTAAGTTATTTTTTAAAATTTTTATTTGTTTTTTTAACATTTTTATATTTTGTTTCTTACTTTAATAATTAGTTTGTTTTACTAATTTTGTTGTTTTGTTTTTTTCAATTGTCTATATTTTATTTTTAACATTTAATGTTTTCAAAAAATGAGAAATACTCATTGAAATAAAATAAGTTTTAAGTTTTGATTTGAGTGAATGTTTTCAGCGAGTGTGTATCGGGTCAAACGCGTCTCATGTGAACACACTGAATCAACCGCTCGTCGTTTCTCCTTCACTAGCGTTTCAAACCTCACATATAATTCCCAGAGTTCCACTGTTGTGATTTCAGAGCAGTGGCTACACAAACCGCTCGGCATTGTGGGTGCTGTAGATAAACGCAGGCTGAAGGGAAACGGCGTCTGGTGATTTACACGTGTAAAAACACAGTTACATAATGAACCTCTAAGACTCTTCCAGTGGACTCTGCCACACACAAGTGTGTGTTTCCTCACAGCTGGATGGGAATCATGTTTCTCCTTTACAGGAAAATCCCAGAATTCCTGGAACAGCTTAAGCTCATCTGGCAGACGCCAAGCAAACAGTCCAGCACGCTTCACTCCTGTGACCTTTGACCTGTGATGCTCACCGATGCAGTGGATGTTGTCGTGTGTGTAGAAGCCCTTCTCACAGCTGCAGGTGAAGCTCCCGGGGAGGTTGTAGCACGTTTGGCTGCAGCCCGCAGGGAATTCTGGGTCTTCACACTCATTAATATCTGTGAGCAAATGAAATCAGTAAAACACATCAGCAGTGAAGGGCCAGATGATCTGTGTGCCACGAGTGCTGACGTCTGAGCAGTAGGTGGCGCTGTGACCAGTACGCATTATTTACACAGTCCATGCACTCTTGGTGTTGTTATCGCCATGATTTACTGCTGCAATTCACATTCACGGCTCTCTGATGCTGGTCACACGACATGCACCTAAATTAAATAAATTAAATTAAACAAAAATATTTTTTTTAAATGTCCAGTGTTTCCCATAGGTTGAGAATGTCCTGGCGGTGGGCAGGGCGGTGCTTGATGAGCGGGTTCAGAATAAACTAGTGAAACAAAGGTTTATGAATTGATATGCAGATAAAATTTACTTTATTAACAGTAATGTGCAAAAACCTCATTTTTAAAGGGAAAATGTAAATATTCTGCTCTTATTAAATGTGCTGTTGTTCTTCTATAGTGTCACACTGAACTGACCGACAGCTCCAGTGGTTATTAAAGGAGCTCTTGCTTTCTGGGTAATTCAGTCACAATCTGAAGAAAAGTGTTTTTTATGAGACTTTGTGACTTCCTACTTTTGTCCATTTATTAAGGAGTGGAAATGGCTAATAAGTCAATAATGCTCCTCTGCTGCCATCTACTGGTTATAGTGGACATTTATGACTTTTTAGAATAAAAGTGTTTGTTTGCCACAAAGTGACCTACACCTTTAAACTTTTAGTTTTACATATCACATTAAAAATAACATTAAAATGGGATAATATTTAGAGCTTTTAAGTGAATCATGTGGTGTCACTACAGTAAATCATGTGGTGTTACTACAGTAAATCATGTGGTGTCACTAAAGTAAATCATGTGTGTCACTACAGTAAATCATGTGGCGTGACTACAGTAGATCATGTGGCGTCACTACAGTAAATCATGTGGTGTCACTACAGTAAATCATGTGGCGTGACTACAGTAAATCATGTGGTGTGACTACAGTAAATCATGTGGTGTGACTACAGTAAATCATATGGCGTCACTACAGTAAATCATATGGTGTCACTAAAGTAAATCATGTGTGTCACTACAGTAAATCATGTGGCGTCACTACAGTAGATCATGTGGCGTCACTACAGTAAATCATATGGTGTCACTACAGTAAATCATATGGTGTCACTAAAGTAAATCATGTGTGTCACTACAGTAAATCATGTGGCGTCACTACAGTAGATCATGTGGCGTCACTACAGTAAATCATGTGGTGTCACTACAGTAAATCATGTGGCGTGACTACAGTAAATCATGTGGTGTGACTACAGTAAATCATGTGGCGTCACTACAGTAGATCATGTGGCGTCACTACAGTAAATCATGTGGTGTCACTACAGTAAATCATGTGGCGTGACTACAGTAAATCATGTGGTGTGACTACAGTAAATCATGTGGTGTGACTACAGTAAATCATATGGCGTCACTACAGTAAATCATATGGTGTCACTAAAGTAAATCATGTGTGTCACTACAGTAAATCATGTGGCGTCACTACAGTAGATCATGTGGCGTCACTACAGTAAATCATGTGGTGTCACTACAGTAAATCATGTGGCGTGACTACAGTAAATCATGTGGTGTGACTACAGTAAATCATGTGGCGTCACTACAGTAGATCATGTGGCGTCACTACAGTAAATCATGTGGTGTCACTACAGTAAATCATGTGGCGTGACTACAGTAAATCATGTGGTGTGACTACAGTAAATCATGTGGTGTGACTACAGTAAATCATATGGCGTCACTACAGTAAATCATGTGGTGTCACTACAGTAGATCATGTGGTGTGACTACAGTAAATCATATGGTGTCACTAAAGTAAATCATGTGTGTCACTACAGTAAATCATGTGGTGTCACTACAGTAAATCATATGGTGTCACTAAAGTAAATCATGTGTGTCACTACAGTAAATCATGTGGCGTCACTACAGTAGATCATGTGGCGTCACTACAGTAAATCATGTGGTGTCACTACAGTAAATCATGTGGCGTGACTACAGTAAATCATGTGGTGTGACTACAGTAAATCATGTGGCGTCACTACAGTAGATCATGTGGCGTCACTACAGTAAATCATGTGGTGTCACTACAGTAAATCATGTGGCGTGACTACAGTAAATCATGTGGTGTGACTACAGTAAATCATGTGGTGTGACTACAGTAAATCATATGGCGTCACTACAGTAAATCATGTGGTGTCACTACAGTAGATCATGTGGTGTGACTACAGTAAATCATGTGGCGTCACTACAGTAGATCATGTGGCGTCACTACAGTAGATCATGTGGTGTCACTACAGTAAATCATGTGGCGTGACTACAGTAAATCATGTGGTGTGACTACAGTAAATCATGTGGTGTCACTACAGTAAATCATGTGGTGTGACTACAGTAAATCATGTGGCGTCACTACAGTAAATCATGTGGTGTCACTACAGTAAATCATGTGGTGTCACTACAGTAAATCATGTGGCGTGACTACAATAAATCATGTGGTGTGACTACAGTAAATCATGTGGTGTCACTACAGTAAATCATGTGGCGTCACTACAGTAGATCATGTGGTGTCACTACAGTAAATCATGTGGCGTGACTACAGTAAATCATGTGGTGTGACTACAGTAAATCATGTGGTGTCACTACAGTAAATCATGTGGTGTGACTACAGTAAATCATGTGGTGTCACTACAGTAAATCATGTGGCGTGACTACAATAAATCATGTGGTGTGACTACAGTAGATCATGTGGCGTCACTAAAGTAAATCATGTGGTGTGACTACAGTAGATCATGTGGTGTTACTACAGTAGATCATGTGGTGTTACTACAGTAAATCATGTGGTGTGACTACAGTAAATCATGTGGTGTGACTACAGTAAATCATGTGGTGTGACTACAGTAAATCATGTGGTGTCACTACAGTAAATCATGTGGTGTGACTACAGTAAATCATGTGGTGTGACTACAGTAAATCATGTGGTGTGACTACAGTAAATCATGTGGTGTGACTACAGTAAATCATGTGGCGTCACTACAGTAAATCATGTGGTGTCACTACAGTAAATCATGGGGTGTCAGTAAATCATGTGGTGTCACTACAGTAAATCATGGGGTGTCAGTAAATCATGTGGTGTCACTACAGTAAATCATGGGGTGTCAGTAAATCATGTGGTGTCGCTACAGTAAATCATGTGGTGTCACTACAGTAAATCATGTGGTGTGACTACAGTAAATCATGTGTGTCACTACAGTAAATCATGTGGTGTCACTACAGTAAATCATGTGGTGTGACTACAGTAAATCATGTGGTGTCACTACAGTAAATCATGTGGTGTCACTACAGTAAATCATGTGGTGTCACTACAGTAAATCATGTGGTGTCACTACAGTAAATCATGTGGTGTCACTACAGTAAATCATGTGGTGTGGCTACAGTAAATCATGTGGCGTGACTACAGTAAATCATGTGGTGTTACTACAGTAAATCATGTGGTGTGACTACAGTAAATCATGTGGTGTTACTACAGTAAATCATGTGGTGTGACTACAGTAAATCATGTGGTGTGACTACAGTAAATCATGTGATGTCACTACAGTAAATCATGTGGTGTCACTACAGTAAATCATGTGGTGTGACTACAGTAAATCATGGGGTGTCAGTAAATCATGTGGTGTCACTACAGTAAATCATGTGTGTCACTACAGTAAATCATGTGGTGTCACTACAGTAAATCATGTGGTGTGACTACAGTAAATCATGTGGTGTCACTACAGTAAATCATGTGGTGTCACTACAGTAAATCATGTGGTGTCACTACAGTAAATTATGTGGTGTGGCTACAGTAAATCATGTGGCGTGACTACAGTAAATCATGTGGTGTTACTACAGTAAATCATGTGGTGTGACTACAGTAAATCATGTGGTGTTACTACAGTAAATCATGTGGTGTGACTACAGTAAATCATGTGGTGTGACTACAGTAAATCATGTGATGTCACTACAGTAAATCATGTGGTGTCACTACAGTAAATCATGTGGTGTGACTACAGTAGATCATGTGGTGTTACTACAGTAAATCATGTGGTGTGACTACAGTAAATCATGTGGCGTGACTACAGTAAATCATGTGGCGTCACTACAGTAAATCATGTGGCGTGACTACAGTAAATCATGTGGCGTGACTACAGTAAATCATGTGGCGTGACTACAGTAAATCATGTGGCGTCACTACAGTAAATCATGTGATGTCACTACAGTAGATCATGTGGCGTTACTACAGTAAATCATGTGGTGTGACTACAGTAAATCATGTGGTGTGACTACAGTAAATCATGTGGCGTCACTACAGTAAATCATGTGGCGTCACTACAGTAAATCATGTGGCGTCACTACAGTAAATCATGTGATGTCACTACAGTAAATCATGTGGTGTGACTACAGTAAATCATGTGATGTCACTACAGTAAATCATGTGGTGTCACTACAGTAAATCATGTGGTGTGACTACAGTAAATCATGTGGTGTGACTACAGTAGATCATGTGGTGTGACTACAGTAAATCATGTGGTGTCACTACAGTAAATCATGTGATGTCACTACAGTAAATCATGTGGTGTCACTACAGTAAATCATGTGGTGTGACTACAGTAAATCATGTGGTGTGACTACAGTAGATCATGTGGTGTGACTACAGTAAATCATGTGGTGTCACTACAGTAAATCATGTGATGTCACTACAGTAAATCATGTGGTGTCACTACAGTAGATCATGTGGTGTCACTACAGTAGATCATGTGGTGTCACTACAGTAAATCATGTGGTGTCACTACAGTAAATCATGTGGTGTCACTACAGTAAATCATGTGGTGTGACTACAGTAGATCATGTGGTGTGACTACAGTAAATCATGTGATGTCACTACAGTAAATCATGTGGTGTCACTACAGTAGATCATGTGGTGTCACTACAGTAAATCATGTGGTGTCACTACAGTAAATCATGTGGTGTCACTACAGTAAATCATGTGGTGTGACTACAGTAAATCATGTGGCGTGACTACAGTAAATCGTGTGGCGTCACTACAGTAACTCATGTGGCGTCACTACAGTAAATCATGTGGCGTCACTACAGTAAATCATGTGGTGTGACTACAGTAAATCATGTGGTGTGACTACAGTAAATCATGTGGTGTCACTACAGTAAATCATGTGGTGTCACTACAGTAAATCATGTGGTGTGACTACAGTAAATCATGTGGTGTGACTACAGTAGATCATGTGGTGTGACTACAGTAAATCATGTGGTGTGACTACAGTAAATCATGTGATGTCACTACAGTAAATCATGTGGTGTCACTACAGTAGATCATGTGGTGTCACTACAGTAAATCATGTGGTGTGACTACAGTAAATCATGTGGCGTCACTACAGTAAATCATGTGATGTCACTACAGTAAATCATGTGGTGTCACTACAGTAGATCATGTGGTGTCACTACAGTAAATCATGTGGTGTCACTACAGTAAATCATGTGGTGTCACTACAGTAAATCATGTGGTGTGACTACAGTAAATCATGTGGTGTGACTACAGTAGATCATGTGGTGTGACTACAGTAAATCATGTGGTGTCACTACAGTAAATCATGTGGTGTGACTACAGTAAATCATGTGGTGTGACTACAGTAAATCATGTGGTGTGACTACAGTAAATCAGCCCCAATCAGCGGCCCAATACTTTTTGCAATATTGTGTATATGTTGTTTTGACCAAACCGTGCCTGAACGTTCTGTACGGTGAAAACACACACTCACCCTGGTCACAGCGCTGACCTCTCCATCCCGGTTTGCACACACACGTGTATTTGCCCTGACCGTCCACGCAGTGCTTGTACCCCTCCTTATAACACGGCAGCGGCAGACACTGGTTACTGATCTCTGAAAACACACCAAACACACTCACACTCACACTCAACACAAACACATCACATGATCAGATCAGGGTTACCAGGGTCACCTTGGACGCAGGTGCGCAGGTTCTGTGGGATTCCTGGATTCTCTGAGTTTGGGTTATTGATCCCGACGCGGTGAGAGCCCAGACACACTAAACCACACAACAACAACAACAACAACATCAGGGAATGTATGCAAATGAGTGCATATTTAATGAGACAATGCCTCATTTGCATATTTAAACATTACATTTAACGTATGCATTGAAAGTATGATGAACTTTTGTTTGCATCATGTGTTTTCGATTCGAGCGGCTTCAGAGGCTTTCAGATTAAAGTGTGACGTGTGATGGGCGGAGCCTGATGACATCACAGATCACTCAACATGCTGTGGATCACAGGAAGTGTTTATTTGACTTACCAACGTACTTGGGGTAGAAGTATTCCTGGAAGACGAAAGAACATGAGATTATTCACAGACATCACAAACACGAGCCGGCGGGTCAATGTCGGAGTCAACAGACGGATCACAACACAAACACCAGTATTGATCCGGTGTGCAGAACGCACCGTTTCCAGATCGTTCTCGAAGATTTCCCGCGCCTCCTCTTTATTGCACAGCTCCTCGATGCACTCGCGCTCCAGGTTCCCCTTCTTGCTCTCCTCAAACAGAGTGTTGGCGCGTCTGTGTCTCTGCAGGAACGCCGAGGCTTGATTCTGAGGAAGAACTGGACACGGAGCACACGTCAGGAACACGGACAGTTTGCTCATTCGCCATGGCAGAGGTGTAAAGAGTACCTGAAAAACACACTTGAGTGAAAGTACAGATTCCTTACAGCGAAAATGCCTCCATTACAAGTCACCAATACACCTTGAGTAAAAGTCTTTGAGTATCTGATTTGAACAGTACTTAAGTATTTTACTCAGACTGAATGCAGGCTCAACGATACACCTAAAAGACGTGAAAATAAGAAAACTTTTATAAGATTTATAAGATGGGAAATCATGTTTATTTTCTAAAATCAATATAAAACTGAAGACCTTAATATTGCAATAAATCAAGGTCGACACAACAGCCTCTTAAACGTCTACAAACTCTCAAGTCCCTACAATCCATCAACTCCCTGCTAATGCACTCGCGGTCACGTAACGTAGCCCTGATGGCATGTTTGTGTGTGTAAAGGCAAAACACACAAGATATAGTCCCTTCAGTGCCCTTAAATGGCGATATCGCTTCTTTATAGCAGGAACAAACTGCTGCAGGAAAACCATGCAAAATGTAATGTGCAACTGCATTTACTTGTTCAAAAATGTAGTCAGATAGAGAGTAAAAGTAGCCAGAAAGATACTTAAGTACAGTAACTAATTACATTTACACCACTGCGCCATGGCTCTTATTGACCAACGGTGATGCAAATGAGAGAGCACAAAACACGGACCCTCTGGACTGTCACACACACGCGCGCTCATTATCAGCCAATACTCCTGATTGATCAGGCTGGCCTACACACACCAGTCTTCATTAAAAGCCTTCAGTGTGTCACAGGGGGATTTATCCACATCCCTGGAATAAACAACACTGACCCAGACCAGTTTAAACCAGAACAAACTGTTTCCAGCCTATATGAGTTTCATTGTGGCGTCACATCCTCAGTCACTTTATGATGTCACTTCTGTAAAGCGCTGTACAGTGATGAGACATTGTTACTTTTGTAAACACTATTCATTTTGACAACAATGTTACATTATACTATTAATTTAGTAAACACTGCTACATTCTAACTTTAAATGCTGTTAATTTTGGCTACATTGTTACTTTTTTAAATACTATTTATTTTGACAGCATTTTTACTTTTGTACACAGTTACATTGTTACTGTTAATTGGGTAAACACGGCTACATTGTTACTTTGTAATTCTGACAAAACTATTACAGTGACTTTTGTAAACATTGTAAATACTGTTGATTTGGTCAGTTAATTTTGTAAACTGCTTCATTCTTACTGTACAGTATTAATATTGGCACTATTGTACAGTTATTGTGAACGCTGCTAAAATGTTACTTTGTAAATACTGTTAATTTTGAAAACATTGTTAACAATGCTATATTGTATCATCATATTCATACCACAAATTACTGTATAGTTGCTACAATTATTGCGTATGAGATGAGATTTGTTTAAGACAGCGACTAACCCCCAGTTCTGCCAACATTAACTGTTATAGTGGTGTAAACTGTGGTAACGGTTGGCGCTACGGACGCGTTTAATCACATTGTGACATGAAACCACAGGTAAAGGAGATGTTACTCTTTCATGAGTTTGTGCTCGGTGTTTTACTCACAGCGTTGTGACGCGCAGAGTTGAGCGCGCACCAGCAGCAGCACGAGGCCGAGCACAGAGCCGCTCCGCGCCGCCGTCAGTCTCCTCATGCTCGCGCTGGTCGGTCCACTCACACACACTTCAGACGCTTCCGGTTCCGACCCGAACTCAAACACTCGGTCCTGCCCGTTCGCGGTGCTCTAGTTCGTCCAGGAGCGCAGCGCGCGCGCACTCATGACTGCGCATTGGGCTGGAGAGCGCGCTCAGGGAGGCGCGTGGAGGTGAGGGGGATTATATAACAGGAGTTAAAGCTGATTCTCCTGATAAATTATGAATTTAACCCCCTCCAGTTAAAAACGTTTTTATTCACTGGATGAAAAAAACAAAACAATCTCTATTTCTGTTCAAACAGTATTTGAGAATAAAGACTCGGACACTGATCTCTTTGCCATTGCCTTCATTTGGACAGGAGAAGTGTGTGTGTCGTTCACTCAGTTGGTCTGTACACACACGTCACACAAAACACACACGTCTGTCCCTTCATCATTGCTCAACAGATCAATAATTGCTCACGAGTGACATTATTATTGCATTCTTCATTCTGTGCGTTTGCATTCATTTGAGCATTATTCTGTGATATAAAAATAAATAGCAAATCATTTGGGTCTGAAATGCAGAAGCACTGAAACATGCGTGACTGAAGGACGTGAGGAACACAACAACAACAAGATAAATGCACATATTTCACCCATAAATCAATATAATTTCCCACACACTATCAAATATTTTGCATTACAATTGTCGTCAAAATAAAGTCAGAATGCTCGTTTCTTTAAGCATTAATATATGTAAATATTAATATATATGTGTGTGTGTGTGTATATATATGTTAATATATAAATAAATATAAAAGTTTTAAATATATATATACACACATTTTGTTCATTTAGCAGAAGTGACTTACAAATGAGGAATACAAACATTCATCTTAAATGGATGTGTATATTTCTATATATTCTTTTGATCTCAGGGTGAAATATGAGCATGTTCTTGACAGGTTTCATGAAATGCATCAAAATAATCACATCCATATCAAACGGCTCTATAAAGTGTGACGGGATGGACTGGAGTTATTATACATTATTAATGAATAAAACACACTCACACACACACACACACACACATCAGTGAATTTAAAACACGTTCCTACAGGACGTGAGACACAACAGGAAGTATAAAAACACGAATGTCCGGCAGAGACGCCCATGTGTTGCTGATCACGTCTGGACCCACAAACCGCGAGGAACTCGTTTAGTGTCACATGCTGGGATGGGCGTCTGGCATGCTCCGACACACACACACACACACGACACGTTTCCCACAATGCAGCACACCTTCAGTCGCTGCGAGAAGTCGACACTGGACACTGAATGTTTCTCATCATCTAGAGTTAAACACAGAGTTCATCAGGTTCATCTGACACCCCTGTGAACACAAAGGATTGTGGTCCTGAAGACTTCAGCTGGACGTTATAAAAACATCTCATCGGCTTCTGGCTTAAAAACATCATTAAATGTTCAAACGCGCCGAGGCGAAACTACATCGTCCACACGTGACGTATGACGCCGCTCAGAGGAAGCTGTGTTTGGTTATCCTATAAAAACACCCAAGTTTGAGCTTTTGTCTGTGGCCGCCTTCCTGTCAATCAAAACCGTTGCCGTGGAGACCGTGCAGAGTCTGCAGTGGGCGTGGTCAGATGGAGTAGGTGGAGCTTTCTGACTGCTGGCGGATGTAGCACTGGAAGCTCTGATCACCGATTGGATGTTCCCTGCAAACACAAACGTGATATATTGTAACAGAAAAAATAAGTCAGAATGTCTAACTTTAACACAAATAACTGACAAAGTGTTTTTTGTATTTTGTAACTATTTTATTGCACAGCTCTTTATAAAAAGTTGGATATATAAGAATAAATACATACATACAGCACATATACAGCAATATTGCTTGATTGTTTATATCATTGCAAATTGTAACTAGATGAGTAAAGTTCGTTGGGACAAACTGCCGTATGAACGTCTGAAGCATGTTTTAACATTTTAAAACATGTTGTTAAGACAAATTAGCATGTGCTACCATGATTTAACACATTGCTAACATAAAATAGCATTTTAACACATTGCTACCATGATTTAGCATGTTGCCAGCAGGTTTTAATATATTACTAACATGAATTATCATTTTGCTAACATGTTTTAACAATGTTAGCATGAATTAGCACTTTGTTAGCATGGATTAGCATGTTGCTCGCATGTTTTAGCACGATAGCACAAATTAGCAGGTTTTAGCACACATTGCGATCATGAATTATCATTAACATGATTTAACATTTTGTTAACATGAATTAACATTTTGCTAGCATTTTTTAGCACATTGCTAGCATGTATTATCATGTTGCTAACATGTTTTAACATGTTGTTTACATGAATTAGCATTTTGTTTACATTAATTACCAGGTTCTTACACATTGCTAACATGAATTATCATGTTGCTACCATGTTTTAAAATGCTGCTAGTATCGAATGATAATTTTGCTAGCATGTTTTATTAAGTTGCTGGATTGACTTAACATGTTCCTAACATGTTTTAACACGCTGCTAGCATGATTTACCATTTTTTAACATGTTAACATTAATTAGCATTTCGCTAGCATTATGATTTAACATTTTTGCTTGCATGTTTTAACATTTTGTTAGCATGATTTAACATTTTTGCTTGCATGTTTTAGCATTTTGTTAGCATTTCGTTAGCATGATTTAACATTTTTAACATGTTAGCATTAATTAACATGTCGCCAGCATTATTTAGCATTTTGATAGCATGGTTTACATTTTGTTAGCATGTTGTTAACATGATTTAGCCTGTTGCTAGCTGCTCTGAAGCGATATGTGTTGTGAAAAGCGCTGTACTGGTCTAACTGGTGTGATCATGACACTTACTGGCTTCCATACTTGGTCTTCCTAAACTTGTCACGCTTGTACTGCGTGTGCTGCTGCTCCAGCGTCTGTACAGCTGAGATGACGAGTCTCAGGGTTTTATACGTCTCCTGCGGGTCGTCGATCACAAACGTTGAGTATTCCTCCTGCTCAGGGCCGTCATACACAGACTTACTGCCACACGCCTCTGGACGAGAGAAGACACACGGTGATACAATGAATGCAATGTGAACGCTCTGGATAAAAGTGTCTCTATCTCTCTCTCTCTCTCTCTCTCACACTCACACTCTCTCACTCACCCTGCATCTTCACTAGTTTGGACATGTACGTGCTGTAGAGCGAGTAGATCCTCTCCGTCTCGCGGTCTCCATCCACGTCCAGCTGGATGTTGGCAGGAAGACCCCTGAGCGACAGAACACAAGCATGATGACATCACATCCTGTGCATAAGGACTGACACTGAAATCTACAGACGCAAATAGTGCAATAAAATAAACTCTTAAATGTGTGTTCTGGATGTTTTTGTCACTAGTCTGAATGAAGATGACGTGTTATAGAAGCAAAATAGAGCTCAAAACTGAGTAGAGCATGAAAACACATCTATCATCTGATCATTTCTATCTATCTATCTCATAGTAACCACCCAGAACACCCTAGTAATCGCATAGCAATCACCCAGAGTACCATAGCAACTGCATAGCAACTTCCTAGCAACCACCCCAAGTGCCCTAGCAACCACATAGCAACCACCTCGAGTACCCTAGAAACCACATAGCAGCCACCCTGGCAACCACCTAAGTACCCTAGCAACCACATAACAAGACCTTAGCAACCATCCTGAGTACCCTAGAAACCGCATAGCAACACCCTAGCAATCAGCCAGAGTACCCTAGAAACCACATAGCAGCCACACTAGCAACCACCTAAGTACCCTAGCAACCACGTAACAAGACCTTAGCAACCACCCTGAGTACCCTAGTAACCACTTTGAGTATCCTAGCAACCGCATAGCAACACCCTAGCAACCACCCTGAGTACCCTAGCAACCACAAAGCAACCACCTGAGTACCATAGCAACCACATAGCAACACCCTTGCAACCACACAGAACACCCTAGCAACCACCCAGAATACTGGTAATTTCTGGTATTTATTGCGATAACGATATCAATGTTGATATAAATGTAGCACCATTCCTCATGTTTTTGGCTACAAGCGAGAGCTGCACGCATTCTTTAGAGCCTCAGAAACACAAGCAATGATCCAAAGTAAAACGTACCCGTCATCAAACAGACTCCTATAATAAACACATTTCATAAAAGAATAAAAAACAGTAAAAATCCAAACACCAGCCTTTTCTTCTGTAAAGGTGCAGGTAATGTTTAAATAGTGCAGCTGTGCTGAAAAACATCACACAATACAAATCAATGACAGGTTTGAAATGTAAACACAGATTCTGTATGTATTCATATTCTCATGGTGCAAACAGCAAAAGTAATAATCCCAATCATGCCTTCAGATTACAAAAAATAATAATTTAATGATAGAATTCAAGTAATTTGAACTAAAACTTGGTAATCATGTGCGAATGAAATGTATGAATGTATATTTGTCATTTTAACTGAACTCATGGTTGGTCATTCAGTGTTGCTGTAAAAAACTAACAATAATACTGATAAGATAATAATACTACGAATTCTATAACTAATGACAATATAAACCGCACTAAGGATTGATGAGCTGCTGGGTTCATGAATATTAATCACGTTGTCAGCGTTCGCTGAAGCTGATTGGCTGATTGGACACTAGTGTTTACTGTGCATCAAACACACACTGCGCTTTCATTGAGATGAACTGCTTTACGGATCGCTTGACAAAGAGCGAATCTCTCAAGCGCTCGGCGAGTGTAAATATATCTGTACAGGTTCAGATTGTAGAGCTAGCTCCTCGTTTAGCGATAAACTCCTCCTCTCTTCAGCCATTGTTGTGTTCGCTCTGCACGTGGGCTGCGAATGGGTCGCGTCATCAACTACGCTTTATCGTTACTATCGCGGGAAGACTAATTCTTATCGTGGGGAGAATTTTTACCGATATATCGCAAACGATAAGATATCGCCCATCCCTCATTATCATATCTGAATCTCAGCTCTTGACTATAGACTGTAAAAAAATATGGACGTAGTGTCCGTGACGTCACCCATAGGATTCTGAAGAGCAGTTTTGAAGCGTAAAGTAGGGACGAGCTGGCCGTTGCCATCTTAGCAGCGCATCACACAGAGGTGGGCGGAGCTGAGGTGACGCGATGACTAACAGACAGCAGATAAATGGCTATCCACCTGTCACTCAAAGTGGCCACGCCCTTAATTATGCAGAACTTTATATAATGTAAACGAATGAGTTATAAAAAAATCCCCCCCCCCTCACAGTTCTCATGAAGGGCAAAATTAGCCGTATAGACCAAAACCACAATTTGTACCAGGCTGTAAACATGTGTTTTATTCTGCTGTAAAGTTGGGCATTTTAACATGGAGCTCAATGAGATCAATGAGGTCTCTAGTGGCCAGTCGATGAATTGCAGTTTAAGTCACTTCCGTATTGGCTTCAAGAGAAACTGGAGAAGGTTGCAGCTTGCTCTTGACACACAGTGATACGAACAGTAACAATGGCGTGGGTTTGACCATCTCAATCTCAGCAGAAAACGGCGTCTTCTCCACATGAACAACACCAACCAAACTCTTCCAGTCTCAGACACAACTACAGTGTGTGAGGGCGGGGCACATCACCCTGAGACGCAGACTCACCCCGTGCAGGGCGTGCATCCGGGCGCCGCGTCTGCCGACAGCTTGCAGCAGAGCCAGTGTCCGTTGAGGTAGGCCGACGGGTGGTACGTGCTCAAGCGCTTGTGGTTACACTGACTGACTTTGGTCAGGATGTCGATCCAGTCGCGGGCCTCCACGCAGTTGTTGGCCTGGATGTAGAGCGCCCTCTCTGGCTGGATGACCTGGAACATCTGGAGGAACAACGGGAGATTTAGAAACACAGATGCTGCGTGCACACCAATCACATCTGAATCTGACAGAGCTCGTCTTACGTTCTTCATTTTGAAGGACTCTTCCTCTAGTCTCTCCACAGCCAGGATGTTTTCTATAGGGATGCTGCACAGAGCGCCCTCTCCTGGACACACAGACACACATCAGCACTGATGATGACCACACGACACTCGTCAGTGACCAACACAAACCCGACTGGATGGATGGATGTATAAACATATTAAATATGTACAGTAGTGTTCAAATGTCTCTTCTGTTCATTACTCCAGTGTAAATCAGCTGTTCTCTGTGAATATATAGTAAAGTGTAATTTATTCCTATGTAAATTATTCCAAACTTTTGAACTGTATTGTATGTTTTGTGCTTTTAATTCATGACAACATACACCGATTAGGCATAACATTATGACCACCTTCCTAATATTGTGTTGGTCCCCCTTTTGTTGACCCGTCGAGGCATGGACTCCACTAAACCCCTGAAGGTGTGCTGTGGTATCTGGCACCAAGATGTTAGCAGCAGATCCTTTGAGTCCTGTAAGTTGCGAGGTCGGGCCTCCATGGATCGGATCCATTCTCTACCCACGTGCATCAATGAGCCTTGGCCGCCCATGACCCTGTCGCTGGTTCTCCACTGTTCCTTCCTTGGAGCACTTTTGATAGATCCTGACCACTGCAGACCGGGAACACCCCACAAGAGCTGCAGTTTTGGAGATGCTCTGACCCAGTCGTCTAGCCATCACAATTTGGCCCTTGTCAAACTCGCTCAAATCCTTACGCTTGCCCATTTTTCCTGCTTCTAACACATCAATTTTGAGGACAAAATGTTCACTTGCTGCCTAATATATCCCACCCACTAACAGGAGCCGTGATGAAGAGATCATCAGTGTTATTCACTTCACCGGTCAGTGGTCATAATGTTATGCCTGATCGGTGTAAATTCATAATGGTTGACAAAAGTGGTGATGCATCGAACATCTGGAATATCTGCCATTATTTCAGTTGACCATCATTATAAAAAAGATATTGATATTTATTGTTTTCATTTAATAATTCATGCATCAAATCATGGGTAGTTACTGAGATACTGATCAGTGTTGATGATTGGATCACACACGAACTGATGACCTTCCACAGACGCCTCACACACCTGTAGTGAGAGTTTGGGACAAACCTTTTGCGTTACCTTTGGTCTTATGGTAGGTGAACTCGTGGTTGGTGAGGCGGAACCATCTCTTCTTGAAGTTCTTCAGACCGAAGCGGTTTCGCCCTTGAGCTCGTTTGATCATGAACCTGGAAGGTCAGAACAGAAAAACCCGTAACTCAAACTCCCTCCGGTCTAAATCACACACACACACACACACACACACACACACACTACATTCACAGCTCACAGGGAACGTTCGTCCAAGGTTCTCTCAAGGTTATGCACAAACTTTCTTCCAGTAATGTTAATAGAATGTTAGTTCAGAGGTCTTTAATAGCGTTCATGTAACGTTTTTTAACTGTAACAACTTGTTTCTGTCAGTTCACAGAGAACGTTCTGCCAAGGTTATGCAGGTTCTGTTCCACGCTTGCAGTGTAAAGATGGCTTTTGTTGATGTTGATACAGTATTATTATTGATCTGAATTGGTTATATGTAAGTATTTGACATTACAAGATATAATGTCAATATTATATAATAAGTTTATTTCTGACTGTGATCTGCAGTGATCAGAAACTCAAGTTTTCTCAACGTATAATGGACATTTATAAATAAATCCTCTCCGGTGATGATGTAATAGGTGGGTGTGACTCTGAGGCTCCGCCTTCTTTGAGGTGTAAATCATCTCCGGTGATGATGTAATAGGTGGGTGTGACTCTAAGGCTCCGCCTTCTTCTCCGGTTCATTTCTTCTGTTCAGTCAGATGCGAGTATAAACATGAACACACTGGAGAGGCGCTTTATACTAGAAACTGAAGCTGTGTTTCTAACTGAAACGGACGCTGACACTGTTTTTCATGTTAAATACTGTAAATCTATTGCATAAAGTGCTGTATGAACAAATGTGACGTGACTGAGTCTGAATCTCTGAGCTGGAGCAAACACATTCACATCTCAATGATCAGATGCTTTCTGAACTGCTGTTTTCTGTCATTTTTGTTGTTTATTTTGTCATTGAGAGGAAAACGCAGCACATATTTACATATGCGTCTAAACATTGATGGCGTTGGGATGTTCGTTAGCAGTATAACCTCTTTTTAAGTGAAAAACAAAGCCTTATTTCGGGTTTGTGCTCACTATAACAGGGAAGGGAGAGTCCAGGAGGAGCATCATGACTAGAACAGAGCTTTAGATGTTCTAATGCGGGCTCAGATACTGGGAAGGCGATGGACAGGGTCAGGAGGTCAAAGGTCATCTAACGCAGGTGAGTCTTACCTGCCAGAGCCCTTGGCGTCAAACCTCTTAATAACGAGTTTAACGCTCCTGCGTCCAGCAGAGAAACACAAACACACACACTGATAAAGCCTCTGTGAAACGTGACGGCCGTATGAGCCGTGCGATTGGACCATAAGCGTCTCTCACCCCTCCTTGAGCATGATGGGCGTCTCAATGCTCTTCTGATCCCACCGAGCCGAGGACGATATCAGATCCAGCAACTGTGACAGAGAGCACACGCAGCTCGCGTCAGAACACACGTGACACGTGACATATGATGTGTAGATGTGCAAGCGACTCACGTTCTTCACTGCATCCGCGTACTTTTGTTCATTGAAGTAGTCGTAGAAAGCCGCCATGTAGGACTCTTTAAAATTGGCCTGTAACAACGAGAAGAGAAGAGCGCTCACTATCACGAACAATAATAATAGTTATTAAAATGTTATTTTTGAATATGTTGGTTCTTGGTTATGTGAACACTAAAGGAACATTATATTCAAACATTATGAGAACATTACTTTTGAATGTTCTCTGAACTACGGGTAGTAACAGTTAAAAAATTATTAACGTCCAACTGAAACGTTTCACGAATGATGTACGAATATTGTTTTTGTGCTAACATTTTGAGAACATTATTAAACACCAGATAACGTTGAACCAACGTTCTATTAACGTTATTCATCAGAATATCAGTCTGCATGCCATCATCAATACATCTTAATGAGTTATAGAGGATAAAAACTTTCAATCTACCTAAATGTTTTTATTGAAATATCATGCTTTTACTGTATATATGTATTTTGGTGCAAAAAAAGTATTCAAACTTGTACATATAATAATGGTATGATCCTTGTTAATGTTCTCTAAAACTATAAAAAATTATTTTTGATAATTGAAACCAAGCTGGAATGAGATAAAATATAGTATTAGACAGAAAACGAAAAATGTTAGTCATGAAAAAAGGTTTAAATATTAAAATGACTAAAACTTAAAGTAAAATGTATTAATTAACGCTATATAGAAATATTTAAAAACAAAAAACTAATAAAAATGACAAAGCATATCACACAATTACTATAAATAAAACTGAGAGAAAAATGTATTAACGCTAGAAATAAACAAAAAAATAAAAACTAACAAAAAATACAAAACCACTAAAACAGAAAGAAAAATTGATTCATTAAAGCTGTACAGTAATATTTAAAAACATCAACAATTAATAAAAATGCCAAAAGCACATAAAGAATAACCTATACTGAGGAATACTATATTATATTAATTATATTATAAGAAAAAATTGTTATGTAAATTATATAAATACAGTATATACATGCAAATATTTCTTGAATATATAATTATTTAAAATAAATAAACAACATTATAAGAATTTTTTTATATTTATATAAAATTTTTACATATAATAAAAATTATATAAATATATATACAGTGTATACATGCAAATATTTCTTGAATATATGCATGAATGAGTGTGTATTTATATATAGAGAATAATTATACACAGTACACACACATATATATTATGTAAACACAAACCTTTATTTTGGATGTGATTAATTGCGATTAATCGATATATTGTATTATACTATAGATAATGTAGCACATTAGGATGTGTTTGTGAAGACACTTACAGATTTGGACTTGGCGAGGCTTCCCAGAGTTTGGATGGTTTTGGAAATGAGCGTCAGCGTCCGAGACGTGCACGGATCCTTCACACAGACAACAAGAGACAGGATGGATGAGAATCAAGCATGAGATCAGGATGAAGAACTGCAGTGAGTGTGTGCGGGAGGGCGGCGTACACACCGGGTGATGCGGCCGCAGGTGGAAGAGGCTCGGAGACAGGATGGCCGGTGCAAAGAAGCGCAGGAAGATGAAACTACTGACCGCCGTGTACCGCACGTCCGGGTCGACTGCAAACACACACACACACACACCACAGCATCATCATAACGGCAATTAAAACATGAATCTTTTGATAACCTTCCCATTAAGTTATGAAAGTTATTTCTGAACATTCCATTGTATCATTACTGGAACGTTACTTTTGAATGTTTTCTGAACATTCCGAAACAAGTAGCAACATTTAAAAAATGTCCAACTGAAACATTCCGTGAATGATGTACAAGTAACATTTTTTTATGTTTTCGGAACATTATTAAAGACCAGATAACTTTGAATGAACCTTCTATTAATCTAGGGTTTCTGCAGGTTTTATGAAGGTACATTTAAGACCAATTAAAGAAAATGTAAGGAATAAATTGAAGGGAGCATAACAAGTCAAAGTTTGAGAATACAGTTTCCAACAGATCTCCATAACTTTATTAATTCTACAAAAAATAGCCTAAAGTTTGAGATGAGCAATCTTGTGAAAGTGATTTTATGATTAAATCATGATCAAATATCTGCCAATGTGTTCATAAACATCAACTTCATTCAGATGGGAGTCATCTTCACACACAATGGCAGATATTTGCTCTTGTTTTAAGCTCAAACTCACTTCATTTTGTTCAGTTTCTCAGAAAACTTCATTGTGCATGTCATTAATGTCTCTTGATTTAAGGATGTTTGGATATTTGAGCGGGAAAACAGAAATCCTGAGGAAGAACAGCATTTCTGCAGTGCATGCCATTTAATTTAGATCCTTATGAAATCTGTTTAATTGATTGATTTTATTTTCTCTGGACTCTGCTTCAATGGTCAGATTAAATGTGACTGACTCTCGTTCATCTTCTGAACACAAATGAAGATATTTGTAATGAAATGGGAAGATTTCTGTCTAAGCAACTTCCACTGACGCTTCAGAAACTGATCCGTACGGATCGAGCGGATTATTCTAGATGTTCTGAAGAGACTCGATGGCTTTATATGAGGAAGGAAAGTCTGACGGGTTTGAGCGACATTAGGGCGAGGAAATGACCACAGGATTCTCATTAATGGGGGAGCTGGCCCTTTAAGAGACTGACCGACTGTTGATTTATTCATACAAAAGTTGACAAATTCTGTGTCATTCTGCATTATACAGTAAATTACATTTTTATGAATGGATTCTGCATCCCAGAAATCATAGAGCCCTCATTTAATGCCATGATATTGAATTTAAGACTTTCTGCTCCAATTTAAGACATTAAGGCCTTCAATTGTGTAAAGTCAAATTAAGACTTTAAGACCCGCAGAAACCCTGTCCTGGAAGAACATTTGTTCATAACCTTGCCAGATCAAGCCAGTCCTGTTGTGTGCAGTGTTGATCTGTGATCTGAAGGTGGCAGTGTAACACTAGAGGAGAGTCTACAGGAGAGTTATTCCTGCTAACGCCTCCATCTTAATGTGTTCAAATGCTTATCAGCCGCTTTAGAAAGCATTAAACTGCTTTCAAAACCGCAAATGAAAGACTTCTGGTGTCGTCTTGCAGCATCTGATTCACGTTTCATATAATTTCACTTTTGTTTTACTAAGCTGTTATACATATTGTAACTTTCAAATTAAACAGGCAGAAGGGACTGTTCAAGAGACAATCTGAGTGAGTTCCAGACGTGACTAAAAGCGTAACACTAAACTAAAATGAACCGCAAAGAGATCTGAATCCACTTTTGTGTACATGTATAGTGCGAATGCAAACGAGAACTAGGACTTTTACAGTCAAGTCACATTTGAGTCACTGGAAGAGCTTCAAAATCCTTCTCAGTTCTCAAAACTTTGACTAAGCTTCTCTCAAAGTTATAAACAAACGCTCTAACGGCATATGAACGTTTACCTTGAAAGCGTGACGCCGCGGACTCTCGCAGAGAGAAGAAGATGTCACACATGACAGTCGGGCAGCTGACGCCCGAGCTGGTGATGGCGTTGAAGATCCGGTCGACGTACTGACGGAGGTTTTCCTGAAGAGACAATAACAGAGGAGTATAAAAACTAAGAGAGAGTGTGTGTGAGTGAGAGAGTGCGAGTGAGTGAGTGATTGAGTGTGTGTGTGTGTAAGAGACTGTGTGAGTAAGTGAGAGAGTGTGTGTGTGTGTGAGTGTGTGTGTGTGTGTGTGAGTGAGTGAGTGAGAGAGTGTGTGTGTGAGTGTGTGTGAGTGAGCGAAAAGGGCAATCGTGGGCTTCATTGCACAAGATATTCGCTGTGAGAAACAAGTTTTAATAATCTTGAATCAGAATAACTTCCTC
Organism: Rhinogobio ventralis; assembly: GCA_039654625.1. Lineage (NCBI taxonomy): Eukaryota > Metazoa > Chordata > Actinopteri > Cypriniformes > Gobionidae > Rhinogobio > Rhinogobio ventralis. The sequence continues at coordinate 667,944 of CM077195.1, forward strand.
TCTTCTGATGATGAGGGCGGGGCAACCTGTCACTCACATGAGATCCACCAATAGCAAACCACAACCATCCAATCAATTCCCCACAGACACAATCAAGCCCCGCCCTACATTTGTTCTTGTTCCTGAAGCGTTTCACTCGATATACGGCACAATAGAGGAGACAAGCGTGATGTCCCTTATATCGTTCTGATGATTCGATGAGACAGACTCACCCTGTTTGTGTCCAGGTTCTCCGACTCCTTCAGCTTGACGGGGTCGATCTCACAGGGTTTGTGGTCAGCGCAGATCTACACACAGACCAACACGGTGAGCGGCGCACTCGTGATGAGCATCAGCTACACTGCAGAAGAGCCTGAGAGGAGACTCACCTCATCGATGATGGGTTTTAGCGTGACCCGCAGGTAGTGCATCCCCGCCAGCTTCATGGTCTCATCGATGCACTTGGACGTGAGTGAGTTCCCCCGGAATATGGTGTTGGGATCCCTGCGGAGACGGGAGGAGGTGAGGAGCGAGCGGGGCCGGCTGGAGGCAGATGATGTGTGTGTACTCACTGCGTGCGGTTGATCTCAGCGTGTGCGATGGCACTGAGGAAAGGCACGATCTTGCCGTAGTGCAGGAAGAGTCGCACCAGCGGGACGGCCGCCTCCTGCTTCTCACGGCACGCCTCGCCCAGGATGTGCGCCGCCGACGCCGAGACGGGCTGTACATGCATTACACAACCAGAGAACAATTTATCAATAATGACAAATTAGATATTGATAATAATAATTACACTAGAGCTGCTTACAGCTTAATCTGAATTTGATAAAGTTTATTACTGTCTTTGAAACAATCTGTACTGTATAAAGTGTAGGTTAGTCTGCTTTAGACCATGTGAGAATATTGTATATTTTTGTATTACTATTATTTATTTATTTATTTTTAATGTTTTAAGGATGTAACCGCTGTGATCTTTTGATTCGACTTTAATTATTAGGGACATTTGACTTTATGATTAAGTTTTTTCTTCTTACTTCTTTTAATTGAAATCAACCATTCTGTTGTTTTCTTTTTTGTTTGCCTTGTATGAAAACATAATAAAGATTTTTTTTTTAAATAATGGTTTTATCTTTACAGTGTTGTTATTGTTAGCTAAAAATGTATTAAACATTTTGGAAACTGTAATAAAAAAAAAAAACATATATATATAAAATTTTATTTCAGCTTAATTTTAGTTTCCAAAATTGTTTATACTTTTAGTATTATAAAAATATAAATAAAAATATAAATAATAGATGAAAAACTTGGCATAATAGAACGAGTAAAATTACTAATAGTACTATATATACATACAGAATATATAAATTATATAGAAATAAAAAAATTACAGAGGCACATAACAAAATTATGAATTAAAAATTATGAATTAATAAATAAAAAAACGATTTAAATAAATAATAAATGATAATAAATTAATAAAAAATTATAAAAATGATTCTGTTTCTGTTCATTTATATATATACACTCACCTAAAGGATTATTAGGAACACCATACTAATACTGTGTTTGACCCCCTTTCGCCTTCAGAACTGCCTTAATTCTACGTGGCATTGGTTCAACAAGGTGCTGAAAGCATTCTTTAGAAATGTTGGCCCATATTGATAGGATAGCATCTTGCAGTTGATGGAGATTTGTGGGATGCACATCCAGGGCACGAAGCTCCCGTTCCACCACATCCCAAAGATGCTCTATTGGGTTGAGATCTGGTGACTGTGGGGGCCATTTTAGTACAGTGAACTCATTGTCATGTTCAAGAAACCAATTTGAAATGATTGGAGCTTTGTGACATGGTGCATTATCCTGCTGGAAGTAGCCATCAGAGGATGGGTACATGGTGGTCATAAAGGGATGGACATGGTCAGAAACAATGCTCAGGTAGGCCGTGGCATTTAAACCATGCCCAATTGGCACTAAGGGGCCTAAAGTGTGCCAAGAAAACATCCCCCACACCATTACACCACCACCACCAGCCTGCACAGTGGTAACAAGGCATGATGGATCCATGTTCTCATTCTGTTTACGCCAAATTCGGACTCTACCATCTGAATGTCTCAACAGAAATCGAGACTCATCAGACCAGGCAACATTTTTCCAGTCTTCAACTGTCCAATTTTGGTGAGCTCGTGCAAATTGTAGCCTCTTTTTCCTATTTGTAGTGGAGATGAGTGGTACCCGGTGGGGTCTTCTGCTGTTGTAGCCCATCCGCCTCAAGGTTGTGCGTGTTGTGGCTTCACAAATGCTTTGCTGCATACCTCGGTTGTAACGAGTGGTTATTTCAGTCAAAGTTGCTCTTCTATCAGCTTGAATCAGTCGGCCCATTCTCCTCTGACCTCTAGCATCAACAAGGCATTTTCGCCCACAGGACTGCCGCATACTGGATGTTTTTCCCTTTTCACACCATTCTTTGTAAACTCTAGAAATGGTTGTGTGTGAAAATCCCAGTAACTGAGCAGATTGTGAAATACTCAGACCGGCCCGTCTGGCACCAACAACCATGCCACGCTCAAAATTGCTTAAATCACCTTTCTTTCCCATTCTGACATTCAGTTTGGAGTTCAGGAGATTGTCTCGACCAGGACCACACCCCTAAATGCATTGAAGCAACTGCCATGTGATTGGTTGATTAGATAATTGCATTAATGAGAAATTGAACAGGTGTTCCTAATAATCCTTTAGGTGAGTGTATATATATATAAAATATAAAAAAATGAAATTAACAGAAATGAGGCACATACAATTAAAATAATATAATTTAATAATACATTTTTAAACAAAATACATTTATAATAATTATTATTATTAAATAATGAAATGTTTTAAGTAAAAGCGAATTCAAAATATGAATAAATATTATAATAGTATATAAATATTCATATTTGAGGAAGTGACATCATAACACTTCAGGCAGAGGACAGCTTCTCTTAATCAGTATTTCATTATGTTTTAATATTATACAATGTGAATATTATATTATGTATTATGTATTATACTACTTTATATTGTACATATAAAGGATTTGTAGACAACTCTTAATACTGTTGCACTGCAAAACAATAACTTGTGCAGTTATTGTATCTTGATTTAATGTTTCGATGTTTGTGCTGGAAAACCGGACAGAAACCGTGAGGAAGAGCGTAATTGGTCCACACCTGTGGCGTGCCCTCACTGACCTGGGCATGCGCGGACTGCAGCAGCAGGTCCCGGAGCGGGTTATAGTGCTCCGTCAGGAACACGTGGTCCTCCGTGTAAACGATGTTGAGCCGTAACGAACCCAGCTCGTCAGCCTTCACCGACTTATGGCCGTTGTCTCTGGGCTGCAGGAAGTACCTGAAAGAGAGCGCAGGATGAGCTCCTGACCGCCGCTCACACAGAACACGCGTGACGAGGCTCGTACCATGCGTCATGGACACCCGACTGTCCCAGCACCTTCAGCTGCACCCGCACCTCGCCCAGGAACTCGTCTCCGAACTTCAGATTGCTGGCGTTCCACAGGTCCACCCTGAGGAGAGAGAGGCGCTAACATCACTGGAGCCAGAGCACTCACTCACGAACAGACAAGTGACATCTGTGAACAAACGCTGACAAAAACCTGAACCTTTACAATAACTCTGAACAGCTTGAAGGTTTTACTCAGAGGAAGTCAAACACATTTTACTAACATGTTTTAGCACTTTATTAGCATGATTAGCACATAGCTAATCATAATTTAACATGTTTGCTAACATGATTTAACACATCATTAACATGATTTAACACACAGTTAGCATGTTTTACAATGTTGCTAGCATTATTAACAATTTTATAACATGCATTAACGCAGTGCTTTGTTTCTAGCATGAGTTAACGTGTTGATAGCATGATTTAACATTTTGCTAGCATTATTTAGAACATTATTAACATTAGCATTGGTAACATGTTGCTAACATGATTAGCATGTTGCTAGCATGACTTAATACATTTCTAACATGTTGTTAGCATTTTGCTAGCACGATTTATCATGTTGCTAACATGATTTAGAATGTTGCTAGCATTATATTACATTGATAGTTTTTTAACACGTTGTTAACATGGTTAGCATGTTGCTAACATGATTTACATGATGCTAGCATTATTTAATGCATTGTTGATATTTTGCTAGCATGATTTATCATTTTGCTAGCATGATCTAACACATTGTTAACACAAGTTAACATTTTGCTAACATGATTTAACACGTTTGCTAACATGATTTAATATGTTGCTAGCATTACACATTGATAGCATTTTTAACATGTTAACATGATTAACATTTTGCTAGCATGATTAACATGTTTCTAGCATTATTTAACATGTTTCTAGCATTAGCATGTTTGCTAACATGATTAGCATGATTCTAGCATTATGTAATTTATTGCTAGCATTTTGTTAGCATTATTTAACACATTGCTAGCATGAGTAATGCATGTATGTTAACAAGATTTAACACTGCTAGCACAATAGCGTGTTGCTAGCATGATTTAACACATTGCTAGCACAAGTTATCATGTCGCTAGCATGAGTTAAGATTGCTAGCATGATTTCGCATATTTTGCTGACATGATTTAGCACATTGCTAGCACAAGTTAGCACATCGCTAGTACAAGTTAACACATTGCTAACAAGTTTTAACATGTGGCAGGGAGGCCTAGGTGGACGATATCATCTCAGTTTTGTCGTCTGTCTCTTTAAATGCTTGGCCTCTTTAAATCAGGATGGATTCTGATTGGCTGTTAGTGTTTTTATTGTTCATCAGCTGGAGAAAATCCTTCTGAGAGTGATTCCAGTGATATCGTTCCTGTGCTGCTATCATTATAGCTGTGCTGTGACTGCTGCTCCTTTACCTTTAGAGCGGTTTAGAATCGTTATCGTGTGAACGGGCCTCGACCCCCTGATCACCAGCGGCTGGCGTGAGAATGCCCATGAACAACAGCTCAGATCACAAAACAACATCAGATGTAGATCAGAGGCGTTATCAGCGGGTCGTCTGCGAGATGAGACACATCCGCGACACATAGACGCCGCTCTGCAGCCGCACGCCCTCATTCGTCTGACGCTGTTTACAAACACCACAAGCTATTCCACTGCTGGGGATTCATTTATTATACATCACATCAAAGCTCAAGATGCACAGAGACACTGATTTAAATTACTCTTAATGTTAAAGTGCCCTATTATGCTATTTTAAAGGCTCTTAATGTTGTTTTATAATCTCATACAATAGATTTACATGCATTCAAAGTCAAAAAACACTAATTGCTTCCATCAAGGATTCAGTCTCTCTAAGCTCCGCCTCTCTGAGAGCTCTCTGCTGTGATTGGTGAGAAAGCAAGCGCTCATTATCATATCTGAATCTCAGCTCTTGACACACAGTGATACGAACAGTAACATTGGCGTGGGTTTGACCGTATCAATCTCATCAAAGTGGATTTGCTTTGGCAGCAGAAAACAGCGTCTTCTCTGAAAGCTTGAATTTGGAAGGTTTTCAGTTTGAAAAGCAAGTCAGCTGTGTAGCTAGCTAGCTAACATATTTTAGTATGTTACTAGCATGTTTTAGCATGTTGTTATCACAAATTAGAATGTTGCTAGCATGTTTTAGCATTAAATTATTTATTTTATTAGCATTTATTTATAAAATTAGCATTTTTAACATTAATTAACATGTTGCTAACGGGATTTAGCATTTTGCTTACATGTTTTAGCATTAATTAGCATGCTGCTTACATGATTTAGCATTTTACTAGCATTTTTTAGCATGTTGTTATTACAAATTAGAATGTTGCTAGCATGTTTTAACATAATTAGCATGTTGCTAGTATTATTTAACATTTTGCTAACATGTTTTAGCATTAAATTTGCATGTTGCTGACATAATTGAGCGTGTTGCTAACATTTTGTTAACATGTTTTGCTAGCACAAATGATCATGTTGATAACGTGTTTTACCATGGTGTTAGCACAAATTAGCATGTTTTAACACGTTGTTAGCATGTTTTAGAATGTTAACACAAATTAGCATATTGCTAGCATTATTTAGCATTGTGCTAGCATGTTTTAACGTGTTGCTATCATGAATTAGCATGTTGATAGCATGTTGCTAGCATGTTTTAGCATGTCTTAACACAAGTGTCTGAAATGCTTTGATCAAGGATTCAGTCCCTCTAAGCTCCGCCTCTCTGAGAGCTGTTTTGCTCTGATTGGTCAGAAAGCAAGTGCTCATTATGATATCTGAATCTCAGCTCTTGACACAGTAACGATGGCGTGGGTTTGACCGTCTCAATCTCAGCAGAAAACAGCGTCTTCACATGAACAACACCAACCAAACTCTTCCAGTCTCAGACACAACTACAGTGAGTGACAGCGCTGTTCAGCCAATCAGGACCAGAGGCGGGCATTATGCAAATTAATTACAAGACTGGAATTACTGACGACTCGTCAGTCACGTCATTCTGAGAATCACACACACACACACACGCACTCACTTGAGCGCCAGCTTGTCCACATCGTCCTCTTCCACGTCAAACTGTCGTTTGGTGTAGCTCAGCGGTTTGGTCACCTGTGTGATAAAACAGGACATGTGACACACCTGATGAGACGTGTCTCTGCACACACAAGTTACCGTTTGAATAAACACAACAAACACTCGACTCATCAGCTAACACACGACTAAAGGACACGATCAGGTCAACTGGACACGTTTCTATAAAAACATGCTGCAGAGACACACTTCCTGTCTGATGATACTGAATTATATTTCACACTGAGCCGAGGACTGTGAGTGGACGATGTGTGTGTGTGTCCAGTATGGGTGGGAAAGAACGCGAGGGCTGCGAGATAAATGGAGCGGATTGTGTGTCTTACAATCAATCACACTCTTGTCTCGTCGTCCTCTGGGACATGTTTATATTCATGTGTGTGCGAATGTATGTGTGAGAATGTGTGTGATAGAGTGTGTGTGCGATTGTGTCTGTGTGCGTGCGTGTGTGAAAGAGTGTGTGAATGTGTGTGCAAATGTATGTGTGAAAGTGTGTGTATATGTGTGAATGTGTGTGTGAATGTGTGTATGTGTGAGTGTCTGTGTGCGTGTGAATGTGTTTGTGAGAGCGTGTGTAACTGTGAGTTTGTGTGTGAGTGTGTGTAAGAATGTGTGCGAGTGTGTGTGTCTGTGTGAGTGTGTATGTGTGTGAGAGTCTGTGTGAGTGTGTGTGTGTGTGTGTGTGTGAGAATGTGTGAGTGTGTGTGAGAGTGTGTGTGTGTGTGAGTGAGTCTGTGTGTGTTTGTGTGTGAGAATGTGTGAGTGTGAGTGTGTGTGAGAATGTGTGAGTGTGTGTGTGTGTGTGAGTGTGTGTGTGTGTGTGAGTGTGTGTGTGTGTGTGAGTGTGTGTGAGAATGTGAGTGTGTGTGAGAATGCGCGAGTGTGTGTGTGTGTGTGTGTGAGTATGTGAGAATGTGTGTGTGTGTGTGTGTGTGAGTGAGTGAGTCTGTGTGTGTTTGTGTGTGAGAATGTGTGAGTGTGTGAGAATGTGTGTGTGTATGAGTGAGTCTGTGTGTGTTTGTGTGTGAGAATGTGTGAGTGTGAGTGTCTGTGAGTGTGTGTGAGAATGTGTGAGTGTGTGTGTGAGTGAGTGAGTGTATGTGTGTGAGTGTGAGAATGTGTGAGTGTGTGTGAGAATGTGTGAGTGTGTGTGTGTGAGTGTGTGAGAATGTGTGTGTGTGAGTGAGTCTGTGTGTGTTTGTGTGTGAGAATGTGTGAATGTGAGTGTGTGTGTGTGAGAATGCGTGAGTGTGTGTGAGAATGTGTGTGTGTGTGAGTGAGTCTGTGTGTGTGAGAATGTGTGTGTGAGTGAGTCTGTGTGTGTGAGAATGTGTGAGTGTGAGTGAGTGTGTGAGAGAATGTGTGAGAGTGTGTGTGAATGTGTGAGTGTGTGTGTGAGAATGTGTGTATGTGTGAGTGTGAGTGTGTCTCATCCAGTCCAGAGCAGAGAACAGCTGTCACGTCTGATAACACAAGCGGCTGAAGATCATCCAGTGTCAGATGATTTAGAGCAGAGATCTGCAGGTGAGTGTGTGTGTGTGTGTTTGATGTTGTGGGAAGTGAGAAACCACAATCCACCAGTGTGAGAGTGAACACCTAAACACCTCAAACCTCAGAAACGATCGTTTATATTTCCATATTAGACTTTCCATCTGAACCAGAACATAAACATCAGTGACTTCCACAGAGTTTGCTTTTACTGATATTAATAAATCATGCTTTCACTACGTGCACATGTTTGATCTTCCTGACATCATGTTTATATTGACCTCATGGTTCACACGTGTGTGTATGAGCTCCTACCTCAAAGAAGAAGACCTCATCAAACTGAGGATTGTTGGTTTTCCGCTTGACCTTCGTCTTCTTGGCATCTGACCTGTGAGGGGTCAGTAAGATAAAAAAAATTACTTTTATTAATCAAGGGCGCATTAAGTTGATTTATAATTTCTGTTCATCAAAGAATCCTGAGAAATTAAATGTATCACGACTGTTTTCAACACTGATAATAATCATAAATGATGATTTGTGAAGGATCATGTGACACTGAGACTGGAGTAATGATGCTGATGATCACAGGAATAAATTACACTTTACTATATATTCACATAGAGAACAGCTGATCTACACTGGAGTCATATTTCACTGTTTTACTGGATTTATGATCAGATAAACCGCAGAAGAGATTCTGTGATTCAGTCAGACTGATGTGTGATAGAAACAGTGGCTTCAATCGAGCAAACACTGAATTTCACATGTTTTAAAGCAATGCATGTGGTCATTCACAGGGTTTCTGCATTTAAGAGCAATTAAAGAAGGAATAAACTGAAGGGAACACGTCCATATGTCCTCTAATGTAAATGAGTGTATTAGTGACACTTCAGAGATTGAGAATACAGTTTCCAACAGATCTCCATAACTTTATTAATTCTACAAAAAATAGCCTAAAGTTTGAGATGAGCAATCTTGTGAAAGTGATTTTATGATTAAATCATGATCAAATATCTGCCAATGTGTTCATAAACATCAACTTCATTCAGATGGGAGTCATCTTCACACACAATGGCAGATATTTGCTCTTGTTTTAAGCTCAAACTCACTTCATTTTGTTCAGTTTCTCAGAAAACTTCATTGTGCATGTCATTAATGTCTCTTGATTTAAGGATGTTTGGATATTTGAGCTGGAAAACAGAAATCCTGAGGAAGAACAGCATTTCTGCAGTGCATGCCATTTAATTTAGAGCCTTATGAAATCTGTTTAATTGATTGATTTTATTTTCTCTGGACTCTGCTTCAATGGTCAGATTAAATGTGACTGACTCTCGTTCATCTTCTGAACACAAATGAAGATATTTGTAATGAAATGGGAAGATTTCTGTCTAAGCAACTTCCACTGACGCTTCAGAAACTGATCCGTACGGATCGAGCGGATTATTCTAGATGTTCTGAAGAGACTCGATGGCTTTATATGAGGAAGGAAAGTCTGACGGGTTTGAGCAACATTAGGGTGAGGAAATGACCACAGGATTCTCATTAATGGGGGAGCTGGCCCTTTAAGAGACTGACCGACTGTTGATTTATTCATACAAAAGTTGACAAATTCTGTGTCATTCTGCATTATACAGTAAATTACATTTTTATGAATGGATTCTGCATCCCAGAAATCATAGAGCCCTCATTTAATGCCATGATATTGAATTTAAGACTTTCTGCTCCAATTCAAGACATTAAGGCCTTCAATTGTGTAAAGTCAAATTAAGACCCGGGGAAACCCTAATGGTGTGAACTCAAGTGTATGTGTGTTTCTCTAAGGTCACACGCTAAGCCTTGAGCCGCTGTCCTGACCGCGGTGGAGCCGTGCCATTGGAATTAATCGGCACTTGTAAATAGGATGAGTGGAGAATCCGTGTGTGATCTGACCTGGAGGGACCCAGTAACGACACAGCGGCGTACGGATCACACTGGCCATTCACTATGGGCAGATCCTGACACTCCAGAACCCTGCGGAAGAAAACCATCATGAGCTTCACACGCAAGAGCAGCTGCGAGCGCTTCACTGGAAACCAACAATACACAGCTCAACATTCACATCAGTGTACCAAAACATTAGTAAATGGCTTTTTTATATTCAGTACATTTATTCATTTAGCAGATGCTTTTATCTAAAGCGTTGTTGCTGATGATTAGTTGTCATACAAATAATTGCAATAATGATTTAATTCTGTTTTGTTCATGTCACTTACAGTGCAAGCAAAATATGGTGATTTACACTGAATCGTATATACACTCACCGAAAGGATTATTAGGAACACCATACTAATACTGTGTTTGACCCCCTTTCGCCTTCAGAACTGCCTTAATTCTACGTGGCATTGATTCAACAAGGTGCTGAAAGCATTCTTTAGAAATGTTGGCCCATATTGATAGGATAGCATCTTGCAGTTGATGGAGATTTGTGGGATGCACATCCAGGGCACGAAGCTCCCGTTCCACCACATCCCAAAGATGCTCTATTGGGTTGAGATCTGGTGACTGTGGGGGCCATTTTAGTACAGTGAACTCATTGTCATGTTCAAGAAACCAATTTGAAATGATTCGAGCTTTGTGACATGGTGCATTATCCTGCTGGAAGTAGCCATCAGAGGATGGGTACATGGTGGTCATAAAGGGATGGACATGGTCAGAAACAATGCTCAGGTAGGCCGTGGCATTTAAACGATGCCCAATTGGCACTAAGGAGCCTAAAGTGTGCCAAGAAAACATCCCCCACACCATTACACCACCACCACCAGCCTGCACAGTGGTAACAAGGCATGATGGATCCATGTTCTCATTCTGTTTACGCCAAATTCTGACTCTACCATCTGAATGTCTCAACAGAAATCCAGACTCATCAGACCAGGCAACATTTTTCCAGTCTTCAACTGTCCAATTTTGGTGAGCTCGTGCAAATTGTAGCCTCTTTTTCCTATTTGTAGTGGAGATGAGTGGTACCCGGTGGGGTCTTCTGCTGTTGTAGCTCATCCGCCTCAAGGTTGTGCGTGTTGTGGCTTCACAAATGCTTTGCTGCATACCTCGGTTGTAACGAGTGGTTATTTCAGTCAAAGTTGCTCTTCTATCAGCTTGAATCAGTCGGCCCATTCTCCTCTGACCTCTAGCATCAACAAGGCATTTTCGCCCACAGGACTGCCGCATACTGGATGTTTTTCCCTTTTCACACCATTCTTTGTAAACTCTAGAAATGGTTGTGCGTGAAAATCCCAGTAACTGAGCAGATTGTGAAATACTCAGACCGGCCCGTCTGGCACCAACAACCATGCCACGCTCAAAATTGCTTAAATCACCTTTCTTTCCCATTCTGACATTCAGTTTGGAGTTCAGGAGATTGTCTTGACCAGGACCACACCCCTAAATGCATTGAAGCAACTGCCATGTGATTGGTTGATTAGATAATTGCATTAATGAGAAATTGAACAGGTGTTCCTAATAATCCTTTAGGTGAGTGTAAAATACTATATATATTTTTAAAAATATTCTCATTAGATTTACTTTAATGCTGTGAAAATTAATATAATATAATTAAATATAATATATAATGCAGTCTGATTAAACCCACAAAACCTTTGAAGGAAGGCCTTTATGTTCTGACTGAAATTTAAACTGCACAATTATTGCGGTTATCGCTAATAATTACGATTAGATCGAATAACCACAATCAGATGATTAATCAATAATCGCGACAGGAAGTGATTCAAGTGAGCCAATAAACACGAGAAGTGTCAGTAACACATTCATAATAGTGCAAGCTAGAATTTTAGCAATCATGAATAGTATAAAAACACGATTTTTTTGACATTATAAAAAATAACATGTCAATCACAAACAGCCTCAAAACAAGCTCTCCCATATGATGTCACAACCTGAGCTCTGTTGTGACATAATCCGCTGAATGACATCAGCAGGGAATTGTCCTGACGGACGGGTTCAAACGCTCATTCCGGACACATCATAAACACACACACAGCGCTAGTCTATATTCAGATATGGAAATGAGCCAGCGCTCAGCTGTGGCTGTGGGTCTAATGCTGATGAATGAACAGGATCTACAGCATCTCTAATGCCATCGGATCCTTCCAGGGCACTTCCTGTCTGTTAAGCCTCTTTATATAATGCTGCGTCTGGCCTGGTCATACAGCCACCCATAAATACACCAGCCATGACGTCCAGCGCTGGGCTAAAACTGACTGCATGAGGCCAATGAACATCACAGACACTGAAGGACTGATGAAGCCGTGATGCTCATATATAAAATACTGTCAAAAAAGACACTTAAAACATGCTAATATTGACCAGCACACATAAGGCCACCAGTATGTTTTGCATTGATAATAAAATTTAAAAACAACTGTTATCGGGGTTCAAGCGTTTAAGGCCTTTAAGCACATGCGTAAAAAGATATTATGTTTTATATATTAATTTAGTAAAAGTGGCCCCGTCACATCGAACATTTTGGCTCCCCTTAGCGATTGTGAATCAAAATGTCGCATTTTTGATAATTATTGATATTAACTCTCCAGAGAACATTTCTGCAGTGGTTTGGTTACAATCAGGCCAAAAACCTAGGAGTAGTTCGCAAAAGTAGGTTTTTCAAAGGATCCAAAATACCTGAAAATCTGAGGCATTTTCGCCTTAAGCCAAGGATTCCAACGATAGGACACTTGAGCCTATGTCTAATGGTTTAGGAGTTACGAGCCATTTCGTACTTTTGACCGCTGTAGCGCCCCCGTCAGGCCGATTGGGGCGAGCATTGGTGCCGTTGTAGACGGTGTGGGTACTACCAGCTCTCAGAGTTTCAAGTCTCTACGACTTACGGTTTGATCTGCTCGATCACTTTTATGAGAGAATGCTGATCCTTGGACAATTTAACAATTATAATATAGTTTCAGCACTACACACTTGAACCCCTAATGATATATAAATATCGCTGCAAGCAACAACTATCGGGGTTCAAGCGCTTCAAGGCCTTTAAGCACATGCGTAAAAAGGTCAAATGTTTTATTTAGCAAGTCTGTAACCACTTAGATCATAGATGGACCATTTACAGCCAATACAGGCAATTTACTGAGGAAATATATGCTTTAAAGCTTTTTAACGGTTATCGAGGTTCACTAGTTCGTGAAGGTTTTGAAATAATCTTCAATATTTAACAAACGGTTTGATTGACAGCGGCGGTCCTAGAGGCAAAGTTGCTCAGAATGACGAGTTCTACCATATGGTATGAATGTAGGGGGTGTGTGCGAAAAATCATGTGATATACAATCCTTTATGCACGTGAAAAACACAATGGCGCCCCCCCCCCCGCTGGCCGATTTCTTTTGAGTTTCTCACAGGCCTCTAGAGCCGTGAGTCCAACAGGCCCAGCCAGTTTCATTCCGACCGGCCTCCGTTAACCTTGTCTGACAGCCGCTCAAACTTCTTTGGCCGACGCGGCTGTGTTTTTCGAGATGCGCATATGTCCTCGTAGACAATCACAGCACCTTGGACAAAGACACCGCATGCCAGTTTTCAAGTCAACCGGACTGACTGTTGCATAACTTTAGCTGTTCTCACGTTTTGTTCCATTATATAGCGCCACCAAGTGGCCAGTCGCCGCGTCCTTTTTCACGCGACCACAGACCTAGCCCATACACAGCTGTACTGAGTTTGGTGAAATTATCTCATTCCGTTCAAGAGGGATAGCCGTTTTAGTAAAAGTGGCCATGCCCACTTTGAACTTTTTAGAATCTTGTCGCGCCACCATTAGGCCGATTGGGGTGAGGATTGGTGGCGTTGTAGGCGGTGTGAGTACTACCATCCCTCAAAGTTTCAAGTCACTACAGCTTATGGTTTGGTCTGCCCGAACACTTTTAGGGGAGAATGCTGATCCTTGGAAATTCTAACTATTACAATAAGGTTACGCTAATAAATGTGAAGCTGTGTAATGATTTTGCATTGCTTGAGTTGTCTAAGACAGAAAAAAACCTTCCCATGTCAAAGTCTCTCAAACCAGGATCACAGCAGCAGCGCAGTGAGTGTGTGTGTGTGTGAAGACGTCATCCTCACTGTGTCCTAAAATGGAAGCTGCATAAATATCCCGTGAATGAGAGCGCTGCTCACTGTGACACTAAGCTCATTACCCAGAGTGCTCCAGTGTGGGAAACGTTCCAGACATGGAGCCACCGATGCTGTGAAAGCAAAGACATGCAGTGCTGTACAGTCGCCTATACACACACACACACACACAGGACATAACCCACAGTAGAGCACAGATGCACTTATGTGAAGTCCAGCGCATGCACACACATCAGTTCACTTATTTACTCTCAGTCTGAGTGTTGCGTCTCTCTCGTCTCTTCAAATAAAGCGCCAGCCACTAATCAAAGAGCTTCAGTAAATGTGCAGAAACTGGCTAGACTACATACTAATGCTGTAGTATGCACACTATGCGACATTTCTGCATGAAACACAAACCTGCAGTGAACAACACAGATTGAGATGCCTTTTTCATGGACACTGAAGGCAAAATATTGCAGCTTTTGTGATCATCACATGCTCTAGAATTAACTGATTTGCATTTATATTTATGCATTTGGCAGATGCTTTTATCCAAAGTGACTTGCATTGCATTTAAGCATTCATGCATTCCCTGGGAATCAAACCCATGACCTAGATATACAAACAACAAATAACAGGCATGTTGCTCAGAGCAGGGATTGATTGGCTCGGACTGGTTACAGACGCAGAAGAACTTCTACTATTAGACTGACAGCATGATAAAAACAGGACTCCAGAGCAGTGGCACCAGCGCCTGATTTGGCATCCAATCATAAAGGTAATTTAATCATATTATTATTGTTTTGCATTAACACATGCAGTTACTGATACCATTACATGCTTACTTAAAGCACATGTAAATATTCTGCTCTTATGAAATGTGCTGTTGTTCTTCTATAGTCTCACACTGAACTGACCGACAGCTCCAGTGGTTATTAAAGGAGCTCTTGCTTTCTGGGTAATTCAGTCACAATTTGAAGAGAAGTGTGTTTTTCATGAGACTTTGTGACTTCTTACTTTTGATCATATATTAAGGAGGGGAAATGGCTAATAAGTGCTCCTCTGCCGTCATCTACTGGTTATAGTGGACATTTCTTGTGTTTTTAAAATAAAAGTGCTTGTTTGCCACAGTTTTAGTTTTCCTACATCTTTTAACTTTTAGTTTTACAAATCATCACATTAAAAATAAACACACTCATGTTTCATTCACACTGGAGCCAGAGGGCGCCCTCGAGCAGAAACGCCACACACGCCTCAGAGAGATCCCTAATGTGAAGCTCGCTCTGAATGATTAAACATGAAGACAATAAACACACGACTGCGACAATATATGGTGTGTTTGAGTTCTTCAAGCCTTCTCGGATATTCTCATAATAATCAAGTATATTATAATGCAGTGCTAATCGCCATAGACTTCATCACTGTATCGAATACTATAAAATAATTCATGGTCTGCCTCACTCTGTAATCAGAAGCCACATCAGCTCACAAACACTCCACTGACGATATGAAGGGAGTTAAAACACTTGTCTTTTTGTTGTTTTTTCAAACGCACGTTATAAGCGACTCAAACTCGCAGTCGTTCAGACGGAGCAGTGTTACTGCTGATCACACAGCCGCTCTTCACACACACGCTGGGCATATATTTATTTCATTCAAATCACAGCCTTTGCGCTTTCATAATCGCACATAAGCCAAATCACGATTGCGGTTTGATTTCAATCAATCATGCAGCCCTATATGACGGTAGTTTTTCTCAAATGAAACGGTAAAATGCTCATGAAGTGACTCTGGAGATGAAGTTCATACATGTCCTCATGTAGTGAGAAGGTAGAGGCTAAACACACAAGCGTCACGCGTGCTTCTGTGTGTGTGTGAGTGGTAAGTGAGTATACAGGTGCTGGTCATATAATTAGAATATCATTAAAAAGTTGATTTAACTAATAAAAATCCCAAATTCAGTATCTCAGAAAATTAGAATATTACTTAAGACCAATACAAAGAAAGGATTTTTAGAAATCTTGGCCAACTGAAAAGTATGAACATGAAAAGTATGAGCATGTACAGCACTCAATACTTAGTTGGGGCTCCTGTTGCCTGAATTACTGCAGCAATGCGGCGTGGCATGGAGTCGATCAGTCTGTGGCACTGCTCAGGTGTTATGAGAGCCCAGGTTGCTCTGATAGTGGCCTTCAGCTCTTCTGCATTGTTGGGTCTGGCATATCGCATCTCCCTCTTCACAATACCCCATAGATTTTCTATGGGGTTAAGGTCAGGCGAGTTTGCTGGCCAATTAAGAACAGGGATACCATGGTCCTTAAACCAGGTACTGGTTGCTTTGGCACTGTGTGCAGGTGCCAAGTCCTGTTGGAAAATGAAATCTGCATCTCCATAAAGTTGGTCAGCAGCAGGAAGCATGAAGTGCTCTAAAACTTCCTGGTATACGGCTGCGTTGACCTTGGACCTCAGAAAACACAGTGGACCAACACCAGCACATGACATGGCACCCCAAACCATCACTGACTGTGGAAACTTTACACTGGACCTCAAGCAACGTGGATTGTGTGCCTCTCCTCTCTTCCTCCAGACTCTGGGACCCTGATTTCCAAAGGAAATGCAAAATTTACTTTCATCAGAGAACATAACTTTGGACCACTCAGCAGCAGTCCAGTCCTTTTTGTCTTTAGCCCAGGCGAGACGCTTCTGACGCTGTCTGTTGTTCAAGAGTGGCTTGACACAAGGAATGCAACAGCTGAAACCCATGTCTTGCATACATCTGTGCGTAGTGGTTCTTGAAGCACTGACTCCAGTTGCAGTCCACCACATTTTTGAATGGGTTTTGTTTCACAATCCTCTCCAGGGTGCGGTTATCCCTATTGCTTGTACACTTTCTACCACATCTTTTCCTTCCCTTCGCCTCTCTATTAATGTGCTTGGACACAGAGCTCTGTGAACAGCCAGCCTCTTTTGCAATGACCTTTTGTGTCTTGCCCTCCTTGTGCAAGGTGTCAATGGTCGTCTTTTGGACAACTGTCAAGTCAGCAGTCTTCCCCATGATTGTGTATCCTACAGAACTAGACTGAGAGACCATTTAAAGGCCTTTGCAGGTGTTTTGAATTAATTAGCTGATTAGAGTGTGGCACCAGGTGTCTTCAATATTGAACCTTTTCACAATATTCTAATTTTCTGAGATACTGAATTTGGGATTTTCCTTAGTTGTCAGTTATAATCATCAAAATTAAAAGAAATAAACATTTGAAATATATCAGTCTGTGTGTAATGAATGAATATAATATACAAGTTTCACTTTTTGAATGGAATTAGTGAAATAAATCAACTTTCTGATGATATTCTAATTATATGACCAGCACCTGTATATCGGCTACAGAGCTCCTAGTAAACACGCGACTGAAAGCCTATTAGTGGGCCCTGTGACATCACTAGTTACAAGTTAAATATAAGGAAGGAAACTAGGTAAATCAGTCAATAGAGATTGATTACGTTGGTCAGAAGAGAGAAAGACGTCAAATTTGCTGCCACTCCCTCAGCCACTGTATTGAAAACACTAGTTTAATAATGTCATTTAATGCAATGTGAGAAAACACCAAAATGTACATTAAAATAACATCACAGTCACTGAATCTGATAAGACACAAGGGCTGCCACTCGTGAGCTCTGATTGGCTGACGGACGGCTGTGTGGAACTTGTGATTGGCTCACCGTGTTGCCAGCTTGTGGCAGATGACGCCGCTGTCTGTGATGACCTCACTGAGACGCAGCTCCAGGTGAACCTTTCCCTGCGGAGGAGAGAGAGAGAGAGAGAGAGAGAGAGAGCAGCGTTACCATGGTTACACTCGAAGAGAGAGGGAGAGAGACGGAGGAGTGGAGCGTGAGAACCCAATGAAAACAGAGCCAGAGGAGGAATGACTGCAGGCTCCCATGAGCCTTTGCTGGGTTCGGGCTGCCGATGAGTCACACACACACCGGAAACCGATGTGATGTGTGTTTGTCAGATATTAAAAATGTCTGTTTCCTAACATTAGTTTTCAGATGATTATATTTCAGCGATGAAACTTTTCCTCCAGTCGAAACAGAGCTTCTCTGTCTGACATCATCAATAGGACGGGCCGCTCTTCTTCACACACGGCACAACAATGAGTGCTCTATGGACAGAGACTCCCGGCTCTTCATCACACACATACACACATCCTTCCTCTCAATGAATGCGTCTGTGTTCCCGCTGCGGCTCCGTGCGCATACAGATGTTTCTGAGACGAGGTTCTCCGACATCCCGTTAAGCTCAACATCACGTGTGTGAATGCAGTGTGTGTGTGTAAATGCAGTGTGTGTGTGAATTCAGTGTGTGTGAATGCAGTGTGTGTGAATGCAGTGTGTGTGTGTGTGTGTAAATGCAGTGTGTGTGTGAATGCAGTGTGTGTGTGTGTGTAAATGCAGTGTGTTTAAATGCAGTGTGTGTGTGTGTGTGTGTGTAAATGCAGTCTGTGTGTAAATGCAGTGTGTGTGTGAATGCAGAGTGTGTGAATGAAGAGTGTGCGTCTGAAGCTCTGTTCGTGGTCATGTGACCCTGGAGGGATGACGAGCGCTCGGGAGCTCAAGGTGAAACGGATTCACACGTGTTTATGTTCAACACACACTGTATTTGTTTTGAAATCTGCTGGACCCAAACACCAGCACACACACACACACACACACACACACACACACACACATACACTCTTACACACACTCACACACACACACACAGAGACACACACACACAAATACACTCACACACACACGCACACACACACACACACAAACACACTCACACACACGAGCGTATGAACACATACCTGCACCTCTGAGTCAGCGCAGACGGGCTGCAGTGGGAACCAGTGGTCTTTACCGTGGTATTTCTGCAGGTCTTCCTTCTTCACGGCTACTTTCCCTGAAGACACATCATCACAGATCACAGATCAGCTCATGAACAGAGACGCACCCGATCCTCATGCTCTGGCTCTTTGAGATTTTGGCATCAAAAATTGCTCACATTTTCTGAGAAAGTTTCTAGTTAACGATTGAACGCTTTATCTCTCCTCAATATCTGTAATATATTAATGCCTGGAGCTGCACTAATGATGAGTGAATCATAACCATCTGAACGGTCAAGCTGCGTTTTCATTGCTCAATGGAAGCGGGTCTGTTGTCAGCATCAAACACACACACACACACACACACACACACACACACACACTCACACACACACACACACTCACACAGACTCACACACACTCACACACATTCACACACACACTCTAACACACACACACGCAGAAACACACACACACACACATACTCACATACACACACTCACACACTCAAACACACACAATCATACACACACGCTCTCTATCACACACACACACTCACACACTCAAACACACTCACACACACACTCATACACACACACTCTCTATCACACACACTCATACACACACACTCTCTATCACACACACACACACTCACTCATACACACACACTCTCTATCACACACACACACTCACACTCATACACACACACTCTCTATCACACACTCACACACACACTCAAACACACACTCATACACACACTCTCTATCACACACACACACTCATACACACACACTCTCTATCACACACACACTCACACTCAAACACACTCACACACACACTCATACACACACTCTCTATCACACACACACACACACACTCAAACACACTCACACACACACTCTCTATCACACACACACACTCACACAGACAGACACACATACACACAGACACACACGCGCAGAAACACACACACACACACACACTCACACACACACTCACACACACACACTCTCTCTCTCACACACACACACTCACACAGACAGACACACACACACACACACACGCAGGCACACACTCACTCACATACACACTCTCTCTCACACACACACACACTCACATGCACACTCACACTCTCACACACACACTCAAACACACTCACACACACACTAATACACACACACACTCTCTCTCACACACACACACTCACACAGACAGACACACATACACACACACACACACGCAGAAACACACACTCACACACACACACACACTCGCTCACACACACACACACAGACAGACACACAGACACACACACACGCAGGCACACACTCACACACAGTTACACACTCACATACACACTCTCACTCACACACACACACACACACTCACACTCTCACACACACTCACACTCTCACACACACACTCACTCGCACACGCACTCACACACACACTCACTCACACACACACTCACTCACTCACTCACACACACAAACTCTACACACACACACTCACTTACACACTCTCACATGCACGCACACACTCACACACACACTCTCTCTCACACACACACTCACATGCACACTCACACTCTCACACACACACTCAAACACTCACACACACTCATACACACACTAATACACACACTCATACACACACACACTCTCTCTCACACACACACACACACTCACACAGACAGACACACATACACACACACACACACACACACACGCAGGCACACACTCACACACAGTTACACACTCTCACTCACACACACACACACACACACACACTCACATGCACACTCACACTCTCACACACACTCACACTCTCACACACACACACACACACACTCACATGCACACTCACTCGCACACGCACTCACACACACACTCACTCACTCACTCACTCACTCACACACACAAACTCTACACACACACACTCACTTACACACTCTCACATGCACGCACACATTCACTTACACTCACGCGCACACACTTACTCACACACACACTCACTCACTCACTCACACACACTCTCACACACACACACACACTCACACACAAACTCTACACACACACACTCTCACACACACACACACTCACACACAAACTCTACACACACACACACACTCATTCACACACACACACACTCACACACACACTCACTCACTCACTCACACACACACACACACTCTCACACACACACACACTATTTTAGCAGAAAAGTGGTGCTTAAACACCATCATTTGGTGAGATCAATACAAACGCTGAATAAACAGTGCCGTGTCAGATCTGTGATCAGCTCTGTGTCCCTCGGCTATACTGTACACACACAGATCTGCCCGCCCACTCTGCTTCATGGCCAATCAGCTTCCCCTGCTCCCCTGCGCCAGCCAATTACAGGGTGAGCACTGCACAAAATACAACAGGAAGTACATCTGGCAACATCCTGTGACGTGACAGATATTAGAGAGACGCTCACCGATGCTGGAATCCCTCCTGAACACGTCTCTGTCAAAGATGTAGAAGGAAAGATGGCGGAAACTGCGCGGGATTTCACAATAAAAGTCCTCGCCGTAGAACGGACTGCAGCGGACAGAGAGAGAGAGAGAAAGAGAGAGAGAGAGAGAGAGAGAGAGACAGAGAGAGAGAGAGAGACAGAGAGAGAGAGAGAGAGAGAGAGACAGAGAGAGAGAGAGAGACAGAGAGACGGAGAGAGAGAGAGAGAGAGACAGAGATAAAGACACAACAGAGTGAGTGAGTGTGCGTGGAAGAGAGACTGTGGGGATTATTATTACAATTATATTCAGTTATTCTGTTTCTTAATTACATGATTTTTCATGGTCAGATTGAAGCATGAGGCGGCAGTGATGCATTTACTGAGTACATAGTGTGTGTGTGTGTGTGTGTGTGTGTGAGAGTGTGTGAGTGAGAGTGTGTGTGTGAGAGTGAATGAGAAAGAGTGTGTTTGTGAGTGTGAGTGAGTGTGTGTGTATGTGTGTGTGTGTGAGAGTGTGTGTGAGTGTGTATGTGTGTGTGAGTGTGTGAGAGTGTGCGTGTGTGAGAGTGTGTGTGAGAATGAGTGTGTGTGTGAGAGTGTGTGAGAGTGTGTGAGTGAAAGTGTGAGAGTGTGTGTGAGAATGAGTGTGTGTGTGTGAGAGTGTGTGAGAGTGTGTGTGAGTGTGTGTGAGTGTGTGTGTGAGAGTGTGTGTGTGTGTGTGAGTGTGAGTGTGTGTGAGAGAGAGTGTGTGTGTGTGTGTGTGTGTGTGTGAGTGAGAGTGTGAGTGTGTGTGAGAGTGTCTGTGTGAGTGTGTGTGTGTGTGAGAGACTGTGTGTGTGTGAGTGTGTGTGTGTGTGTGTGTGAGTGTGTGTGTGTGTGAGAGTGTCAGTGTGTGAGAGAGTGTGTGTGTCCTCACCATAAAGACTTCTCTATGGTTTTGGTTCTGAACACCTCCTCCTGGTCCAGGTTCACTGTACAGTAACAATCCCGCATTTTATTGGGTCCGGGATACGGAGGGATGTTCTTCGCTTCACCTGCAGGGACAGACGGGCGATCATGAGGTGATGATTGATGTGTTACAGCGATACGTAAAATATGACACACCTCATGTGAACGTAAATATGTGATCATGTCATTCTTATTAAAAATAAAACCTAGTTACTTTTGTTTATAGTAGAACTGTGTTTGCTTCGTAACTAATGAACACACACACAGATATTGAACAGAACTGAGCTGAACACGGTTGAGTTTTTCAGAATTTGAATGTTTCTCATATTTGATGACGTTTGCATCCATGATTCTGTTCTCTTCCCGTTATCACAGTGAAGCTGCTTTAAAACCATAAAGCACTGAAATAAAGCTGACTTGACCTGATATGATGCGCACACACACACACACACAACAGAACGAGACATGATGTAACAGTAAAATATATATTTTTTAAATTCTCGATGCCCTTTTTTTGAAGCGCTAGAAAAGCAAAATAACACGGAATATTAACACCTAATAAAATGAAAGAAAATATGTGTGAGAGTGTGTGTGACTTTATGTTTGTGTGTGTGAGAGTGTGTGTGTGTGTGTGTGTGTGAGAGTGTGTGAGTGTGTGTGAGAGTGTGTGTGTATTTTAGTGTGTAAGTGAGTGAGTGACTGTTTGTGTGTAAGAGTGTGTGTGAGTGACTTTGTGTTTGTGTGTGTGTGTGTGTTTGTGTATGAGTGTGTGTGAGAGTGTGTGTGAGTGACTGTTTGTGTGTGTGTGTGTGTGTGAGTGACTGTTTGTTTGTGTGTGTGAGAGTGTGTGTGAGTGACTGTTTGTGTGTGTATGAGTGTGTGTTTGTTTGTGTGTGTGAGAGTGTGTGTGAATGACTGTTTGTGTGTGTGTGTGTGAGAGAGTGTGTGTGTGTAAGTGAGTGAGTGACTGTTTGTGTGTGTGAGTGTGTGTGAGTGACTTCGTGTTTGTGTGTGTAAGTGAGTGACTGTTTGTGTGTGTGTGTGTGAGAGTGTGTGTGTAAGTGAGTGAGTGACTGTTTGTGTGTGTGAGAGTGTGTGTGAGTGACTTCGTGTTTGTGTGTATTTGTGTGTGTGTGAGTGTGTTTGTTTGTGTGTGTGAGTGAGTGACTGTTTGTGTGTGTGTGTGTGAGAGTGAGTGTGTGAGTGACTGTTCGTGTTTGTTTGTGTGTGTGAGAGTGTGTGAGTGTGTGTGTGTGTGTGTTTGTGTGTGTGAGTGACTGTGTTTGTGGGTGTGTGTGTGAGTTTTGAGACATTCAGCAGAAACTAAAACAAAAAATAAACACAGCAACTGAAATGCACCAGCATCCTCTCACAACTGAACGTTTTGCAAACGTTAAAAATGTTTGGTTATGGGAACGTTACTTTTGAATGTTCTCTAAAGTACTAACAAGTACTAACATTTAAAAATAGTTTACAACTCAAACGTTTCAGAAAAAACATTCCATGAACGATGTATGAATAATGTTTTTGTGCTAACGCTTTCAGAGCATTATTAAAGACCAGATAACGTTGAAGGAACGTTGTGCGGACGTTACTGCAGGAGCGTTGGTTGATAACGCTGAGAGAGCGCTCCCTGTCAGCTGATGTGCGCTGCTCTCCGGCTGCACAGAACAATACAGCGTAATATTCTCTGGGCCGGTGGGGCAGGGTGGGTCCAGCGCAAAAATCTGTGTGGGATCTGCAACCCAATACACACATCAGGCACATGAGCGGAGGAATGCTGCCACACACACACACACGCGCGCGCGGCTGCAGCCCTGCAGCAGGAAGAATGCAACACTTCGGGAGGAAGTTGGGTGTGTTGCGGTGTGTGTTTCCACAGAATGAACTGGTGTCCTGTTACGCCCTCATCACCCCACCAACACGACTGAAGCTGTCAATCAATCTCAGCGCACTCATCTACACCAGCGGCCGTCAAAGAAGAGCGCTTGCTTTACTGCAGAATACAGTCATGAAAATGCAGTTTACTGTGTAACGTGGAATGTCACAAAATGTGGCAAATGTTGGATG
>CM077195.1:697509-707509 GCA_039654625.1 Rhinogobio ventralis
CTCCAAACATGAGAATTATGTAGTTACAGCATCAACCAGCAGGGATTAAAGGGTTAGTTCACCCAAAAGTGTAAATTCTGTCATTAATTCCTCATGACGTTCCAAACCCGCAAGACCTTCGTTCATCTTCAGACACAAATGAAGATATTTCTGATGAAATCCGAGAGCTCTGACCCCTCCATAGACCGCAATGCAATGAACATTTTCAATGTCCAGAAAGGAAGTAAAGACATCGTTAAAACGGTCCATGTGACTCGTAAAATATTTACACATTTGACCCAGCGATGAAACATAATTTAATATAAAATAGATTAAACGTGAAATTCTGAAGTAAAAGTACAATGATAAAAGAATTAAAGAAAAAAAGTGTATCGGGTCACTAGAGACCCGAAGTATGTAACAGTGTAAGTATATTTTTTCTGCGCAACAATTGAATCTCTGATGACTCAATAAGTGCAATTCACCTTTATTCCTCAAGGTGGCGATGTCTGATACACAATAATGACGACGTTTCACTCATAATAGAACAAGAGCACACTAGTACCATCAGCAAAACAGAGAAATCACTCAAATATTACTGTCACTGATGGTAGATCTGGTGCAGAAGCTGCCAGCGATCAAAATATTGATTTTGAAGGCGTTGAATATTTAGATAATGATAATGGGAAAAAGCATCTGCTCAAATTTAACCCTTCCAAGCTCTAAAAGGTATCAAAATCTGCTTTATTTTATTATTTTCTAACTGTTATTAAAACATCAGGGGAGTTTTATATTATTACCGCAGTTAGAGATCCATTTGTGTTATAATATTATAAAATATTAGGTAACACTTTATCTTACAGTGTCCTTACCATAGTAAATTATGCATAACCCTCAACCAAACCCTAATTCTATCCTAGTAGTAATTACGCAGTACTTAAATATATAATTACACTGTAACAATGACACCTTAAAATAAAGTGTAACCAAATATTATATTATAATAAAATATAGATCCGGGTCGCTTAAGACCCAAACACTCCTGCACTCCCTTAAGGGTTAATATTATATTATTCATAATAATTGTGACAACATAATGAACACCTCAATCTCAGAATTATTTGTGTCCCTGGAGCTCAAATCCAGTCGTGCGTCTCACGGGTGTGTCTGTGGCAAAGGCCAACAATGCATTGTGTGGGTCAAAATGATACATTTTTCTTTTATGCCAAAAATCATTAGGATATTAAGATCATGTTCCATGAAGAGATTTTGTAAATTCCCTAGCGTAAATATATCATAAATGTATTATTAGTAGTAATATGCATTGCTAAGGACTTTAAAGGAGATTTTCTCAATATTTAGATTTTTTTTGCACCCTCAGATTCCAGATTTTCAAATACTGTCCTAACAAACCACACATCAGTGGAAAGATTATTTATTCAGCTTTCAGATTATCTATAAATCTCAATTTAAAAAAAAAGACCCTTATGACTGGTTTTGTGGTTAAAAAACCTCATTTTTCAGCCAACTCGCTTTGCACATTCCAGTGTGTCAGCGAACTGACCCTAGACATGCCATTATTTGAGTTTGCTGGTCCATAAACCCTACAGTATGAGAGTTATATATTGGATACGCTCTGTTAACTTCTGAAGGACACGCGTCTGTTTGCCCTCAACCAGTGTGGAAGGTGGAAACAAGGACGGAAACTCACGAGGCAGGTGGAAATGAGCGGGAATCCACCATCAACAGACACTGATTTTCCAATCAGAACACTTGATTATGTCAACAGGAAACGTGTGTGGAGGTTTACATGAAAACACTGGTCAATGTCCAGCAGACGAGCACAGCACAAAGACAGGAAACCAGCTCATTCATTAAACTCATTACACTCTGAGTTTTCCTAAATACTCCAAAACCACTTCATTCTTCAGCGGTATTCCTGGAACACTAGTTCAATCCGGGAGCACCGGGAACTGAGTCATACATACCATCTGTGACATCACTTCCTCTATATTGCAGTGTTTATTATAAATGTTTTATCGGTGCACATCATTATTGTGTTAATAACCTTGAATCAGAATAAATTCATCACATCTCTGATGAGGAGGGCGGGGCAACCTGTCACTCACATGAGATCCACCAATAGCAAACCACAACTATCCAATCACTTCCCCACAGACACAATCAAGCCCCGCCCTACATTTGTTCTTGTTTGAGAAGCGTTTCACTCGATATACGGCACAAATAGAGAAGAAAACACCAGTGTGACTTCCCTTGCCGTCTTTGAACATTACTAAAGAGGAAGAGTCGTGTGTCATTAGAGGTCAAGCGTCT
Organism: Rhinogobio ventralis; assembly: GCA_039654625.1. Taxonomy (NCBI): domain Eukaryota; kingdom Metazoa; phylum Chordata; class Actinopteri; order Cypriniformes; family Gobionidae; genus Rhinogobio; species Rhinogobio ventralis. Next base: position 699,823 of record CM077195.1, read on the forward strand.
AGAAACGCTGCCAGATCCTCATAAACTCACCCCTGACCTCCTTGGACGGAGCGCTGGGACGGTTTCTTCATCCGAGGGCTCCGCAAATCAAAGTCTGACAAACCACTGTATGACTGCAACACCACAAACCACACACACGTCTATTCTGGTTTACTAGAAACCTTCATTACATTAACCAGCTGACTGAGTGATAACCAGCTGACTAGTTAACATTAACCAATACCACGTTGTTTTTCCATATGCGTGATTAGTTTAATCATCACAATATGATCATGAGTTCAGAGAGAGTCAGTGTTGATGTGAAGTGTGAGTGAATTCTCTGACAGTCACAGTGAACTTCCATCTGGTTCGCATTATCCCGCTGCTTCCCAGGAATATGGAAAAACAAGCAGCTCTGCGGATCGTCCAGCCAAATCAGGAAGTGATTTGAAGCCGTTTCCTGTTTCCTCGTCACTCCCCCTACCAGAAGCTCCTGACCCCTAAAGCCCGACAGCGTTTCCTCTAAACACGAGCTCCATCAGGAAACTCCATATATGAAGCCCAGCGAACAGGGAGCCTCCGTTTCCTTCCTTCCGTCGACACATCGGCCAGATCTCAGTCTACTAACCGTGACACCATTATTCACAGCAGCGCTCCGCAAACACCCATAATGCCCTGTGCACAAGAGACGTCAGGATTCTGTTCACTGTCTACTAGGGTTGGGTACCGTTCACATTTTAACCGGTGCCGGTACCCAACGTACTTTAGGGATGTTTCCCTCAATAACTGTGCAGAAACTGTAAGTCATGTATAGAAGTGTTATTGACGTTATGCCAGAGCTGCCATTGTCTGTGATGTTTGTTTACTGTAATATTTACCAGTAAATTGTAGGCTACTAGCTAGTCTTGCGCAACTTTCTTCCCTTCACAGATGTGAGCACTGGTTCCCCCTAAACCCCAAACTTCACGTCAGAATCAGCACAATCGTTGATTATTGTAAAATGCAGTCTCTACAGTTGCTAAATTGCGGGATGTGTTTGATAATAAATAGAGCTATTAAAAGCACAATAATCCGCGCGAGAGACGCTGTTTCCAACTTCAAAATGGCTTCGACAAGCACATTACACTTTAGGCTTCGTGTGCATCAAATACACACAACAAATAGCCAATGACCGCTAGGAGAGTATTCACTTAAACACAGTTTATGTCTTAAATGGACGTTAGTAGTTGGGAGAAAATATTTTTTATTATTATTAGTGTAGTATTAAATCTGCATTCAGTCTTAAAGGGGCAGCGTCTAATAAACCTGCTGATGTTTGCACTATTAATGTAAATCAAACAACAAAAAGGAGTAGCTTTGATAAGCATTAATCTATTAATTTGTAGTGAAAACTATGCAGTGTTATTTTACATTTGATTACTTTATTAGATGTCTTTTGTAGGCCATATTACTTACCCGAACAGTAATGTTAGTAGATCTTCATGAGATTAAAGCACTGTATTTCATCTGTATCTTTGTTTTATCGTATATTTATTTGACCATTTGTTTGTACTTTGTTCTTGTTGTATCTTATCTTATGCATATAAAACACAAAAAATGCCAGCACACTGTTGCATTTAAAATAGATGTTTTATATTTGAGACAAATAAAGGACTTTTTCTAGTTAGTGACCAGACTCGATCTAAGTCAGCCATTGGTCTTCCTGAAGAGTAACGTCTGTGACGTCAAGTTCTGACTCAACCAATCACATGAGTTTTGGGCGTGGCTATCTGACTGACTGACCAATGATGGACGAGTGTTTGGAAACAGTCATTATTGTTATTGTTAAACACAACTGTAAAAGAGTAAAGGACGGATTAAGTAGGGCCCTATGATTTCCGTGAGGCAGAAAACGCGGACGGAATCGTGAAATCCAGTCATAAAAACGTAATTTACTGTATAACACTGAATTTGTGTTCATATATTTGTCAGCATATTACCGTATCATCATATCATGAACGCACAGAAACGCAAAGATCGTCAACCCGTCAAAATAAAAGTTCAGTTTAACAAAGTAATTGTGAAATATATTACTGTTGTACAGTAGAATTTAACTACGTCTCAATGTAATAATAACAATAATAATAATAAATTATTATTAAAACTTGATTTTTGTAAGGAACAATCACAATTTTTCTCTGTTGTGCAGCACTTTTGTTTGACAAAAATTTTTATTTATTTGATTAAAAGATAAATTAATGTTTTATGCCTTCATTTGATTGCCAGAAAATTAAAATACACAGAATTTCTGGGGGGAAAAAAAACATTTAATAGAAAAAATATATATAATTAGTTGTTGTTTTTATAAATTCAATTAGTTAGACATGGTTTTTGATTATTAAGATTAAACCATTAAAATGGAATCCAGAAAACTTAAAACAGAATTTGAGAGAAAAAAAAACGTATTACACGTAATTTTTGTTAAACTTTTAATAAATTGTTGTTAAATTGCATAAATTTCATGATTTCAATTAATTAGACGTGCTTTTTGATTAATACAATTTAATTTAACCATTAAAACAGAGTAAAAAAAATGAAAACTGGAATCCAATCAAATTAAAATGGAAAAAAATTAATGTGGGAAAAAATAAAATGGAATTTGGGAAAAATTAAACGGATTTCATAGGGCCCTATTTAAGTCCAGTCACATGTATTTCTACAGCAGCTTAAAATAAATAAACAAGAAAATTAATAATGCAAACTTCATCAAATATGAGCCAAATTGAGATTCAGCGTAAAGCAGCTCTAGAGTGTCGTTATTTAGATCAATAACAGTGTTAATGTTATTCAGTGATCAATCAACATCTGTATCTATTTCAGAATCAAGGGTCGTCCTAATGTGCACAATAAAGAAAAGATCATTTTATGGGCCCCACTTTACCACGATCCAAACTGGAACCTATCAACACTACACAGAGTTTTCTGTGGTTCTGAATACGACACAAAATCAATCAAATTTCACTTTCTTTTTTGTGATCCTGCGTTTGGCAACATTAGGCCAGTGTGTGTTCTGCTGTGGTTTGGCCAAACCGCTGGCTATCATCCAGACGTGCTCAACTGAAACATCAGATCTGATGAAACGTCTCCAGCCATTGCTTCACCACACGTCATGTTTATGAGATAAAGTCTTATGGCTTAATTTTGACTTCTTATCTCATAAATATGACTTAGTATGTGATAATTTTGACTTTTTATCTGACAATTGTGACTTAGGCATATGTCATAATTTCGACATTTTATATCAGTTATGATTTTAGGTCATAATTTCAACTTTTTATGTGATAATTTTGACTTAATATGTCATAATTTCGACATTTTATATCACAGTTATGATTTTAGGTCAACATTTCAACTTAATATGTCATAATTTCAACTTTTTATATCACAGTTATTATTTTAGGTCAAAATTTCAAATATTTGATAATTGTGACAATGTCATAATTTCAACTTTTCATCTCATAAATGAAATTGTCCTAATTTCAACTTTTTATGTCATAATTTCGACTTATATAATTGCATCTGCATTATATAAGCATTCATCAGTTGAACTTGACAATGCAACAGTGAGAGACTGGACACGAGACTTTCTGTAAAGCAGGGTGTGACGGCCGATAGCATCTACCACAGACACGATTTCACTCAGATCACGCCGGGCTTCCTCTCGCTGCGTGAGGCGCAGCCGTCGACCCGAGGCGGGACCGTCACTACTTCTCCAAAACATGCACAACTCTGTCAAACGCTGGTGAAGCAATCGGGTTAAAAATACCCAACCGCCACACAGGGCCGGTGTGAGGAAACAACACTCGCAATCAGGACTCTGGGTTTCATCAGGTGAAGTGGATTTGTTCTGTTCTCACAGTCATGCATTGCCACAGCAGAGTGTTATTAATAATTTCTCTTTTTAATGCCATTATATTTTGGCATGGTCAACTTTTGCACGGGTCATTATTTATGTTTATGAACTGATGTTTGTCCTACAAACCAAACTGAGAGATATTTAAATCAGAAGCAGTTGCATGGTCTCATATAAATGTGTCCATATGGAAATGAAGAGCCTGACGCTCGGAGCCAAACACGTGCCCTGGCGACGCGGCGCGTTTACTGTGACGTACAGAGATTAGATTAGACTGTGTGTGTGTGTGTGTGTTCTGCTTTAATCTGAGCCGAAAACAACTCAATGACAACAGCTCTCACACACACCCATTCACTTCATACATGTGTGTGCTGGAACAGCAGTGATAAAGGAAGAGAACAACAACAACACACACACACACACACAGAAATGCTTTAGTGAGGAAGTCCATTTCCGCCACACATGGTAAATACGCTTTGGTAAATCATAATAACAACATAAAAAGCCAAAATTATGACATACTAAGTCATATTTATGAGAGTAAGTTGAAAATTATAACATATTTAGTCATAATTATGGCATAGAAGGACATAATTTAGACTTCTTATGTCTTAATTGCGACTTTGTATGTCAAAATGTACTTTTTATGTCACAATTATAACATTATGATGACAATAAAACAGACAAAATGACGACTGTCATAATTGTGACTTTCTTATGTGAAAATTGACTTTTGGTTTATGATTATGACAATTTAAAATTTTTATTTTATGTTGTTTTCGACTTTGTCATAATTTTGACTTTTCATCTGATAATTGTGATGCATGTCATAATTTCACAGTTATGATTTTAGGGCATAATTTCAATTTTATGTGATCATTTTGACTTAGTATGTCACAATTTCAACTTGTCATCTCATAAATATGATTTTAGGTATCTGATAATTGTGACTTAATGTCATAAATATGATTTACAAATGCATGTATGTGGTGGAAATGGGACTCCATACTTTGGCAAGTGTACACTTTCAAATGTCATGTCGAGTCAAAGTGAAATCTTCTTGAGTGTTTATCATGTTTACATCAGTCAGACTGAGAAGAACACAGAACATATGACTGACTGCCGGGAAGAAAATCACATGCAAGGAAAGAATGATTTCATATGCATGTTTTACTTGCATAAATGATTTCAGATGCTGTATAATTTTATGAGTTTAGTGCTAAAAATGTTCTCTCTCCTTCTAAACATCCACAGCTGGAATGAGACACACACACATCTGTCACACCAGCTCACAGGGATCGTTCCCACAGATGTTCTGTGTGTAAACGTTCAGATAAAACGTTCTAATAACATTATTAATGATTGATACGCGTTATCATGACTTGGACTTGATGAACACTCTCACAACGTTGAGAGAACATTCCCGTAACGTTCATTTTAGAACATACATATAATGTTATGTGTACTTGAATGTTAACGTTAGCCTTCTTGTAGTCTTACAAATAAACATTCAAAGAATATTATTGCGAGTACAAAACACGGTCAGGAGAATGCAGTTGTATCGCAACCTTTAAAACAACGTCCAATCACGACAACTGGACGTTTTAAGGTTTTAGAAACATTACAAATCACAAATAAGAAGATAAATGTGTTATCTGTCACACAGCAGAACTGATCTATGGATGAAAAACACAGAAATATCGTGTTTCAGCGCATCTGGATGTGCAGATATTTAGACTTTAAACTAAACTGAGGCGTCATTTAAACAAATACATGAGATTTTAACATTTTGATACAGCATATATCTCCACTGACCGCTGAATGAGGTTATTACACATTAATTACAGTATATTTGTGTTAAAATCCACAAATTCCCCTCACAATAGACAGTGCGCGCGACCGTGTGATTCCAGTCAGAATGTGGAAAGTGGTCTCGCGCAATAACGCTCGCGCTCATTCGCGCCAGAACTCACCGATTTTTATTTTGACACTCTGGAAAACCCGAAGACCTTCCTCTTCGACCGCCATGCTCGCAGCTCCGGCTCGTTCCCGTTTTCCGTTCGCGATTCGCCACTGTCTCTCTCTCTGTGTGTGTATTCCAGCGCGGACGGTGTCGGTGACTCACCGGACTGAGCAGCGCGCGCCGCGAACGCACAGCTCAAACGAGGGGGAGGGGGAGGGGTCTGGAAAGGTTTGTCTAGCGCTGATTGGATGACAGCGCGGTTGCGCCGTGAAGTGGGCGGGGCTAACACATTACACCGCGTTAAAATGCTTTCTAGTTTTGTCGCGTCGCGTTGATTGCAGATGTTATCGAAACTAGTCATCCTGAAAGCACTCCGACTATCAGTGACTATAGTTTCCCCCTCAAAACAACTGTCAATACTCCACTTCTGCACTTACATTTGGCCTATATCACTGAGGGTGTTTTCACACTTGCTCCTTTTCAGGGGTCTGAGCACGGTTCGCGAGATTTTGGCCCATATGTGAACACTCCAAACGATCTCAGACCCCTTTAAAGCGAACCGAACCGAGACCATCTGGGGAGGTGGTCTGGGTACGGTTCGATCTCATCTTATGGTACGGTTTGCTAAAAACACGCAATCTGAACACAAACCGCTCTGGGTTTTTTGTGTTTGCAAATTCTAATGTAGCTTGGTCATCAGATGCCTCAGTACAAATCGGCTGCTGCTTCTGGCAAATCTCTACAAATTATTCGTTCACAATTAACACTCGTTTATTGCAATTTCAGCGGCTGCGCGCCTTGCCAGTTTAAAACTAGCCTAGTATAAGAATCGGTGGAGTACGTCATACAGTGAAGAATATGCAGTTTTATTTTCTTCATGTGATTATTCCATTTCTTGAACGCTGCTTTTAGGCATACCTATACTTTACCTGTACAATTTAAAGCAGCTTATTTAATTTGCATCTTTCTTTTATTATTTATTGTATTGTTTATTGTTTGTATGCTGATGTTATCACTGCCTTTTGCAATAAAATAAACATGATTCAAGGAAAACAATTCAAAATAAATGTTATTTACAAAGGTGGATGTGTGATATAGCTAGTGCAAGAATATGTAGTATTTTTGTGTAAAAAGATAAACAACTTAATTCAACAGCATTTGTAACAATGTCATTAAAAAAAAAAAAAAATCTTTACAAACAAATATCTTGGTTACTGAGGCACAAACAATGCAAGTGAGTGGGATCAAATGTTGAAGGCCGTAGGGTCAGCCATCAAACTCTGAGCTGGACTAGATCCAGAAAGCAACAGTATGAACACAAAGGGGTCTGAGACCACATTCCTACTAAAGTGGACCAAACAGGATCCGAGTCCTCTTTAAGGTACAGGGATAGTGTGAACATGAAGAGATCATCTCTTCATCTCTTGGTCCACTTAAAAGAGTCTGAGTTTGGTTCTTTTAAAGAGGACCCAAGTGTGAAAACACCCTAAATTATCCAATTATTTCATTCAGATATTCCAAAATTACATTTTCATGACTTAATGAGAACCTTACCCATATATACACACACACACACTCTCACACACACACACACACACACACACACACACACACACTCACACACACACTCACACACACTCACACATACACACTCACACATACACACTCACACACACACACTCACAAATACACACTCACACACACTCACACACACACACACTCACACACACACACACACACACACTCACACACACACTCACACACACTCACACATACACACTCACACATACACACTCACACACACACACACACATACACACTCACACACACTCACACACACACACTCACACACA
>CM077195.1:717509-787509 GCA_039654625.1 Rhinogobio ventralis
AGGTATAGGATATGGTAGATACAATTATAAGTTAATATCGTACCCATTTGTCATGTCAGACATCAAAGAAGCATTATATTCTACATGACAATGGCTGTTTTCAAACCTAGTGAGCTCCCTACATAGACAGCAGTTCAGCCTTTGAGCCATTGGTCTAGGCAGCTCACTAGTTAGTGTTTCAATCTTTTAAATGTCAGGGACCTCCAAATATCATCATTTAAAGACCCAATTAATACTGTGAAAAAAATAATATTATAAAATGTAAATGTGTAAAATATTATATCATTGTTTTTTTTTGTTCACTGTAGTATTGTTTTTTTTATCGTTATTTTAATGTATTATTTATTTAGTCAAATTTCATTTATTTTAGTCAATGTATTTATTTAGTTATTTTTATTTTATACACCACTTTTCTTATTTTTATTTATTTACATAGTTTTATTTATTTTATTTTAATTATTTGTACTTTATTTATTTTTATTTACATTTAATTTAATCAATTAACTTTAATCTAATGTGTTATTTTGAATACATTTTTATTATTTTTATTTTTATATTAATTAAATTTATTAACTTATCTATATAATTTGATCTTATTTTTTTTTTTACATTTTTACACCACTTTTCTTATTTTTATTTGCATCAATATTTATTTATTTTAATCATTTGTAATATCAAATGTTTTATTTACTTTTATTTACATTTTTTATTTTTTATCTAATCTTTTATATTAATAAAATGTATTTATCTGTTTAATTTAAATTTTTTACACTGCTTTTATTTTAATTAAATGGTTTTGATTTATTTAATTTTAAAATAAAATTGTATTTATTTTAATAAACTTTTTTTAATTGAATACATGCATTATTTATTCTAATTATTTTTTTATATGAATCCAATTTATTTATTAAATTTAATCTTATTTGTATTAATTTATTTTTACATTTCTACACTGCTCTTCCCCCCGGGTGCTGTAAGAGGATCCGGCAGCTGTTTTGAGCCCTCGGCTGCTCTTGTTGTACACTATTGAGGGATCATGTGACGTGCATGCCTTGTTTCTGTCTGTCACCTCAGCCGATCATTTTTAAAAGCAGAATGATCCCATGTAACGCTCATTCGGAAACATGTGGTCTCTTTTAACATCTACGTTTTCAGACGCATCTCCCCATGTAAGCTGATCTGATTTGTCTGACACTCTCTCTTTCACTCAGACCACTACAGACGGGAAACCCAAGATCGTGGACATCATCGACACAACGGGCAGCGGCGACGTGAACATGTCCACTGTGGCGGAGGTGAAGGACGGGACCATGGCCGGACTAACGGGACGCACACTCCAAGTAAGACACGCGAGCGCGCTCATTCTGCACCCTTACATTCATCCGTCACACTTCAGGTTTCAGGCGCTCGGGTTACTAAAACTATATCAATAACATGTTTGGCTCTCATTTTTCACCCCAAACTCAAAAGATAGAAATTGTATCTTTATTTAGAATTATAGTTGGTTTATTGTTTATTCTGTTTTGTCACATTGTATCATATATATATATATGCGCAAGTACATTACTCACATATGCGACCAGAGTTTCAGTGACATTACTACATCAAACGACTATATATAATCCATAATAATGCAATGGGGGAATATTTGTGGGTCCTGATAATAATACAATAGGCCTAATAATATTTTAATAATAATAAAGTAAAAATCTCTTTTATTTTGGCTTAAAATATCACTATGTATCGTGAGTTCAGTATCGCGATCATGACACGAGTGTGTCGTTACACCCCTAGTGTTATTGTAGCGTTTCAGTAAGACTAACAGTTTTCCTGTTTCTCCTCAGATTCCCGCTGCTTGGGTGAATCCGTCTGGGACGTATCACATCGGAATTAAGAACGGCTATGATTTCTTCCCTAAAGCTCTCAAAGAGAGAATACAGGTAATGGTTCAGCAGTGCTGATGTCACGTGCATATGGCGACTGCTGATGATGTTTATGCGTGATCATTCCATGTGTGCGGTTCAGAAAGAGCGCAAGGAGAAGCTGTGGGATCCGGCACACAGAGCAGCTCTCGCCGAGGCCAGTCGCAGGATAGAAGAGTTTGACCAGACGCACCCAAACCCCTCACAGGTCAGACGCTTCTACTTATAATTGTATGTATTTATTTTAAAATGGCATGAAAGTTGCACTCTTTTCTTCTCTATTGTGCCGTATATCCGAGTTAAACGCTTCAGGAACAAGAACAAATGTAGGGCGGGGCTTGATTGTGTCTGTGGGGAATTGATTGGATGGTTGTGGTTTGCTATTGGTGGATCTCATGTGAGTGACAGGTTGCCCTGCCCTCGTCATCAGAGAAGAGAGGGTGGGGTTATTAGGTGTTTGTGGATTGTTTTGCATGTTGAATATGCGCTAAAATGAGAGTGTGTTTTCAGTTGGAGAAACTACAGAAGGAGGAGCTCCAGTGTCACGTGGAGCTGTTAGGAACCCTGGAGAAGAAGTACAGTGACCCAGGGCCGGTTTATGACTGTGTGTCGTGGCACGACGGCGTCACATGGAGGTCAGAACATCCACAGCTACACCACCAGCTTTTAAGGCCCTGATCAGAGATCGACCGATAATCAATTTATTGATATTTTACTGATACCTGGAGAGCCGAGTGTCGGCCGATATCGATATTTTTCATTGGATCTTTCTTATAAACCATGTTTACTTTTAAACAGCATGTAGCCTTTAAATGTTTGTATGTAGCCTATTGGTACTAATTGGTACCGAGAACCGTACAATTTTAATGGTATTGGTATCGTGACATCCCTAGTAATAGGTGGGTGTGTCTCTGAGGCTCCACCCTCTTTGAGGTGCTTTGAGTTAGAAACACAGCTTCAGTTTCTAGTATAAAGCGCCTCTCCAGTGTGTTCATGTTTATACTCGCGTCTGGACCGACTGAACAGAAGAAATTAACCTGAGATGATTTACACCTTAAAGAAGGCGGAGCCTCAGAACCACAGCACCTATTACATCACCGCTACACTGACCAATGGGAGTTCAGAGATGTTTAGCAGCCAGAGTGAACTTGTTTCAAACTCCAGAAACAAACTTCGCTTGGGCTTGATTTTGTACAGAATGACATCACACCAGTTTGTTCTTCGATTTCACTTGAATTATATCAAGGCCTTTGGACTAGTAGTTAGTCAGCTGCAAATGTGACTTGACCCCAAAACAATGTAATATTCAAATTAGCACATTTGCATGATAGATAAGTGATTACAAGTGCAATTGGTTACAAGCATATTTGCGAAAAATGAGTACAATTTCCCTTAAGTAATTGCATATTTCTCCTTTCTCATATCGTTTTGCCTGGTGTTTGTGGTTTCTGTGGTTCATAACCATTCTTTTGATTCCAGTAAAGAATAAATTCATCAGAACTGTGTGGTACTGTAAAATTAGTCAAAACAGGGCTGCCATGTGAAGGCTCAGTACCGCTAACCCCTTTTATTTTATATATTTTGTAATACTTTTCTCATTTATACATATCTTTTTCTATTTCCTTCAGTTGTTTCCTCTTATTCTGGTTTATTTTTTATACTTTTTTGCACTGTGACCTTCACTAGATTTACCATTAGTCGTCACGCTCTTCCTCCCACAGAGGTTGATTATAGTGATTCTCACAATTCCCAACTTGACGTGGTCCACAAGCAGGCATGCGTGGTAGCCCATATGCCCTGTGACTGCACCGTTGTGTTCGGCAGGCAGTTGTGCATATACAGTCTTACTGGTTATAACCGTCAGGAACCGGTTGTCCACCAGTTTCCATCCCCAATCCACTGTGTTCATGTCACCTTCCTTTCCAATCCACACCATGATCTGGAAGTAAACTCTGTGGCAGTGGTATTTGGTTGAGGACTCAGTTGGAGGCAGACGTTCTGGGGTAACAAATGATTTGGCGTAACCATTTTCTAAAAACAAGTGGCAAGTGAATCGGTACTCTTTCCGCCAAACAACACTGCCATTGCCTGTGGTCCTCTATGACATTACTTGCTTGATGTGGGAGCGGAAGCACATTTGGACTGGATGGTTGATTTACCATTCACAAGTTTCTGGAATGCTGTCTGTTTGCCAACACTAAAAATGCGTGAAGTTGTATCGCATCCTGTGAAGGCGTGACTAAACAGCAACTGGGAACACAAGGCACTACCCAGGACTTGTTCCTTCTCATTGATGTTGTACACTTGGTCTCGTCTGAACGAAAATAGAGGCCTCTATTGTTCGTCCCAGCATAGTAGAGGAGAAGAATGAGCCAGTCTGCATCCTCCCCTATCAAGGTTGTGGGCTGATGTTCTGAGGCCTTGACTGCAGCTTCTTCGTGATGTCCACGTCTGCATCACCTGATGCATTGATAACAGTGCAGCCCTTCTTCTCCATGATGGTAGTTTAACAAACTCAGGGTTACAGGATTAGTTTTGAGTTGACAAAACCAAACCAATCCAATCCGGCTTTGTTGGTAACATGATGCTGATCATCAGCTTTCTCTGTCAGCTCAGGCTTTGATCCGGAGTTTGTGGAGCGCGTGCACATGTGACATCAGCAGTGAACAGCCAATCACATGCCTTTCACATTTACATTTATCCAAAGCGACTTACATTGCATTCAAGGTACACATTTTACATTTTTGCCAGTTCTTGCTTTCCTTGGGAATCGAACCCATGACTAGCGTAGCGTTTGAGCTACAGGAAAGCACAGAGAACATGTGATTCACTTCTCGCGAGAGAGCCAACGAGATTCAAAACGCTTTTGCCGAAGATTAAGAGATTGAAATATATAAAGAATTTAAATGCATTTAGAAGTTAAAAAGAAAGATAATCAAAATAAAGAAAATATCTTGCTATCAGTGCAAGTTGTGAAATCAGTTTATATAGTTGATTTTTTTAAATTATATATATATATAATGCTAAACTCAGAGACTCGAACATGTAAGGTCACATTTTTAAAGCTTTATTTATTCTACAGCTTATTATGTATATATTAATTTTCATTTAAACTAAATGCTGCTTAAGTGTATATTAATTTTATAAATCATATAAAATTATTATATTAAGTAATTATCATTAAAGCCAGACTATATATATATATATTTATATTTATCATATAGTGATCTTTAATTTGGAGCCAGCAAAACTGGCGAGTGACTTTATTGCATGTCACTTTGCTCACAGCTGATTGGTCCAATTTCAGTTTGAGATCTCTTATCCGGAGCAGGTTAGCCATGGAGCGTAAGTTACTATGACGTTGAACACCGCTAAAAGCCAAGCCACTGTCATGGTACCTAAAACCCAGGATTGGCGCAATCTAAACTGAAACTTACCTGGCTAGCCAGCGAAACCAGCTTCATGGTACAGGCCCCAGCTCCTCGGTCATAAGATTGATAAGTCCTTGTTTGTTGCAAGATCTGGAAAGGAAATCCTCCTTTCTTCCCACAAACTCAGTGTCTGCATTGAAGTTAATGATGGGTGGAGTGTTTTCACCACGTCTCTGCGTATTGTCTTTGATGGAAGGACCTTCGCTATAACCATCAAAAACGACTGTTGCTTTAGCATAATGGCGCACGGTAAAGTCTGCATATGACTGTGCAATGGCACCATAACTGTCACCCTTTTTCAATGCTAAGTGGTGAACCAGGGAGCCACCGTCAAGGACATAATGCTCAGTTGGTGGGATGGAATCCAGGACAGTTTTAGATTTCTTGCTTGAACTCAGTGACTGCCTGCACTAGTTGGGGCTTGTTGGCTTTACGGAAGATTTCCTTGCCTTCGAACAGGGCTGCGGGAAATGAGCATAGCTCATTACATCTTCCAGTGAAAACTGTTCAGTTTCGACATGATCAGGAACCGTTGGAACAGCAAAGCAGGATCAATGGTTCGGTCTTGGGCAACTTCGATGGTGGAGTCATCTGCAAGGGTTTTCCGTTTGAAGGATGTTCCAAAAACGGGTTTTCCAATCATCTTTTCAATGATCTCATGGCCAACAGTCTCAAACTAATGAACATTCACCTCTTCTTTGGTTTCTCAGAGATGGGTCTGGAGAGAATGGCGTGCAAATGCTTTTCCTTGATCTTTTCTAGAGTGATCTCTTTTCATCCTTGCTTCTGAGGATTCCCGGTGCTGGTCGTGTAGGTGAGGACATTGAGTTCCTGCATGGCGTTGTTGTATTCAGATGTGATGGGTGTAGACATGGTCCACAATGCTCACATTTCTTCAGTCATTCCACTTCCATGGGTCAAGCCTCCACTGCTTTTCAAGGATCGCATCAATGTCTGCTCGATGACTGACTTTCCATTTGATCCATAGACAACTTCCATAATGAGTCCTGTGCCTTCCATCAGTGTGCCTATTGCACCAAGTAGGTTCATAAAAGTATGAAAGCCTCCAAGCATTAAGAGATCATTTCTGCTGCTTTCCAGTTGTTTATGATCACAGTTATACAACTCCAATTTAAGTTACTTTTGGGTGCAAGAAATTGGACATTGAATGTCAAGTCTGTATGTGTCCAAAAACACGTACTGAGTAGGAGTTGCATGACATGGGCTAAATCGTTTACGTCTCTGGTTCACCCCAAACAAAGATAAAACCTTACAGTAATCGCACAAAATCATGTATTCCATTAGTATGTAATCATGTGCAATTTAGACAAGTCCAGTGGATTCATAGACCCAGAAAACATGGGGTTAGACACCAAGATTACTTGGCTAGGTCAAATAATGAAGGATATTTTAAGGGCTTCCTGCCCATCTTGAAAATTACAGTGGTCAAACTTTTAGTATGTTTTTAAGGACACCTAATACTACAAAAAACAGCTGAGAAACCTTTTGTTAGAATTTTTTTTTATATATGCAGCCGCCTAAGTGGAGTTTAGTATCTTTATTAGACTTTCATGTCCGATTAAATGCTGCGGATTCCACCACATTATACTATATTTATCCCTGGATGTTAGTTTAATGCTAGTGCAGATGTTGATTGTGAGTGTGTGTGTGTGTCAGGGCTGTGGTGGACACGTCTGAGACCGGAGACCTGTCGTCCTGCACCGTCCTGAGCTCCTACCGGGAGAGACAGGAATACGCCACGCTGGGACACGCCGAGATGCTCAATTACTCCGTGAACATCTACGACGAGGGGAGCACGCTGTGTATCGTCACCAGTGGAGGTGAGACCGTGAAACATATCACATCCCCTGGGGTTGCTATTTTCCATTTAAACTTATGAAAATATGCAAAAATAATGGGTTTAAAATAGACTTCCTTCTCTAAGTAACATTTATTTGTTTAGTCAAATCAAGTCGCCTTTATTTTTATTGCAAGGAAAACAACAGAATCAACGATGCAAAATATAATTTAACATATGTGACCCTGGACCACAAAACCAGTCAATTTTTTGAAATTGAGATTTATGCGTCATCTGAAAGCTGAATAAATGATCTTTCCACTGATGTGTGGCTATTTGAAAGGGTGAAAATCTCCTTTAAAGTTGTCCAAATGAAGTCCTTAGCAATGCATATTACTACTAATAATACATTTATGATATATTTACGGAACATGATCTTAATATCCTAATGATTTTTGGCTTAAAAAAAAGACTCCATCCACCTCACAGGTGTGGCATATCAAGATGCTGATTAGACAGCATGATTATTGCACAGGTGTGCCTTAGGCTGGCCACAATAAAAGGCCACTCTAAAATGTGCAGTTTTACTGTATTGGGAGGGGTCCGGGCCGGGGGGGGGTCCAAAAAAAAAGTCATTATCTGGTGTGATCACCCAACACATCTCCTTCACATAGAGTTGATCAGGTGGTTGATTGTGGCCTGTGTAATGTTGGTCCACTCTTCAATGGCTGTGTGAAGTTGCTGGATGTTGGCATGGATTATCTCGGCAAAGGAGAAGTGCTCACTAACACACATTTAGACAGATTTGTGAAGAATATTTGAGAGAAATAGGCCTTTTAGAAAAAGTCTTAGATCTTTGAGTTCAGCTCATGAAAAATGGGGGCAAAAACAAAAGTGTTGCGTTTTATAATTTTGTTCAGTGTATGAGAGTCTGCACGTGTTTGCAGGAGCTCATGGGACGCACGTGGCCAGCATCGCAGCGGGTCACTTCCCCGACGAGCCCGAGCGCAACGGTGTGGCCCCGGGAGCCCAGATCCTGGCCGTGAAGATCGGAGACACGCGCCTCAGCACCATGGAGACGGGCACCGGCCTCATACGAGCCGTAAGAGACCAGCGCTGTCAATCATCATGACATCACAACTATTGAATCAGGGTTACTTTAGTATGATTTATGTGCTATTATAGTACTTATAAATATTTTGAATGAGCTTTTAATTGTATATTTTCCAGTAATTTTATGTGCTTTTGTCATTTTTATTATAATTTTTTTTTATTTGAGTTTTAGTAATTTAGTACTTCATGTTTTAATCACAGTTTTGAAGGCTATATTTCTACTTTACGCTTAAGTTAAAAAAATTTCCCTCTAATATAGAGTTAATATTATTTTTACACTCATAAATCAGGGTTTTCAAACTGGGGTTCATGGAAAAGTTTAGAGAAAAAAAAGTGTAAAGAGAAGTAAATAAAAATAAGTTTAAACTAAATAAATCACAAATTAACACAATTTTAAATAAATAATGAATTCATAAGATTTAAAATAAATGAAGTATATAAATTATTAATTTAAATACATTTGATAACTATTATAACTTGATTTAAATGAATAAATAAGAAAAGCAGTGTAAATACACTTATAAATAAATAATGAATACATCAGATTAAAGTCCACTGATTTAAATACATTTTTAAAATAAATACATTTGATAAAAATAATTAATTCTCGATTTAAATAAAAATAGAAAAGCAGTGTAAAAATAAATTAAACCAAGTAAATAAATTATGTAATTACTTTATTTTATATTTTAATACATTTGATTTGAAAAATGAATACAATTTAAAATGACAAAATATTTTACACATTTATAATATCATTTATTCACATGATCTTAAATCCCATTAAATGTGTCTGAATGTCATTCATTAGATACAAAATATCAAAGCAAAGGTGCAGTTACTTTGAAGAGAGATAATAAGAGATAATATACACTCAGAGAAAAGATCCTGCACATACAGACGCTCGATCTGATGAATCTCATTCACACGTTTAGAAATGTGGCGGTCTGTCGCTTTATTGTTTGTGTTGTTGTTTTGCAGATGATTGAAGTCGTGAACTATAAGTGTGACCTTGTGAACTACAGTTACGGCGAGGCGACGCACTGGCCGAACTCAGGGTGAGGATCTGATCAATAGTTGTGTATTCTTTGAGCGCTCACAATCTCAGGTTCAGAAACATTACCCGTCTGCTTGTTGTTCAGGAGAATCTGTGAGGTCATCACGGAGGCTGTACAGAAGTATAATGTTTTGTTTGTGTCGAGCGCTGGGAATAACGGGCCGTGTCTGTCCACCGTGGGCTGCCCCGGAGGAACGACCAGCAGTGTGATCGGTACTGACCTATAATTCAATACCTATTACTGCATTGCTTTTAATGTAAACGTTTTTATCTAAATTGTACGACTTGAAGATAGCATTGCTCCTGACATGGCATTAAAAACAGGGTTAATTTGACCTTCCACAATTGAAGGCCTTAATGTCTTAAATTGGAGCAGAAAGTCTTAAATTCAATATCATGGCATTAAATGAGGGCTCTATGATTTCCGGGATGCAGAATCCATTCATAAAAATGTAATTTACTGTATAATGCAGAATGACACAGAATTTGTCAACTTTTGTATGAATAAATCAACAGTCGGTCAGTCTCTTAAAGGGCCAGCTCCCCCATTAATGAGAATCCTGTGGTCATTTCCTCGCCCTAATGTCGCTCAAACCCGTCAGACTTTCCTTCCTCATATAAAGCCATCGAGTCTCTTCAGAACATCTAGAATAATCCGCTCGATCCGTACGGATCAGTTTCTGAAGCGTCAGTGGAAGTTGCTTAGACAGAAATCTTCCCATTTCATTACAAATATCTTCATTTGTGTTCAGAAGATGAACGAGAGTCAGTCACATTTAATCTGACCATTGAAGCAGAGTCCAGAGAAAATAAAATCAATCAATTAAACAGATTTCATAAGGATCTAAATTAAATGGCATGCACTGCAGAAATGCTGTTCTTCCTCAGGATTTCTGTTTTCCCGCTCAAATATCCAAACATCCTTAAATCAAGAGACATTAATGACATGCACAATGAAGTTTTCTGAGAAACTGAACAAAATGAAGTGAGTTTGAGCTTAAAACAAGAGCAAATATCTGCCATTGTGTGTGAAGATGACTCCCATCTGAATGAAGTTGATGTTTATGAACACATTGGCAGATATTTGATCATGATTTAATCATAAAATCACTTTCACAAGATTGCTCATCTCAAACTTTAGGCTATTTTTTGTAGAATTAATAAAGTTATGGAGATCTGTTGGAAACTGTATTCTCAATCTCTGAAGTGTCACTAATACACTCATTTACATTAGAGGACATATGGACGTGTTCTGCTCCTTACGTTCTCTTGCTCTTAAATTTATCTTCATATACCCTGCAGAAAATAATAGGTAATAATACGTAATCAACTGTGAGCTGATGATCCTGATGTGCAGGTGTGGGCGCTTACGTCACCCCTGACATGATGGTGGCCGAGTACTCGCTGAGAGAGAAGCTTCCTCCGAACCAGTACACGTGGTCGTCCCGCGGCCCCAGCACGGACGGCGCTCTGGGCGTCAGCATCAGCGCTCCCGGCGGAGCCATCGCCTCCGTTCCCAACTGGACGCTCCGCGGCACGCAGCTGATGAACGGCACCTCCATGTCCTCGCCGAACGCCTGCGGAGGAATCGCTCTCGTGCTCTCAGGTGCCTTTAAATATGAAACTAAAGTCTTAATGAGTCATTGAATCATTCGTTAAACCAATTGGTTTAACACCCCTGGGGTCATTTTAGACCGAATGTTTTGATTTTACTTGAAAATAAAAAAAGTTACCAGAGGGTTTATTCATTGACTTTGTGAGACGCAGATTTGGACAAAATAAAGCAGAAACTAACTAAATTGACAATTTTGTTTGAAATTTAACTATTTAAATATAAGAAAAAACTAAAGGAGGAAAATGTCCTGTATATGTTGAAGCTCATTGACAGGTGATATCAGTGTAAAAAGCATCTCAAGACATGTTTTTATCAGCTTGCATGTCATTAAAAGCAATACTTACGATATAATCATCCGATGCATATCGCACAGCCCTAGCTCACACACTGCTGTGAACACTGAGGTACAGGTGTGTGTTTTGGCAGGTTTGAAGCAGAACGGCATGCGTCCCACGGTGCCGGCGGTGCGTCGTGCTCTGGAGAACACGGCTCTTAAAGTGGATGATATAGAAGTGTTTGCACAGGGCCACGGCATCATTCAGGTACTGAGACGCAGAGCAGAGACGCCCGTGCTCACGTGTGCTCGTCTTCATCACTCATGACTCCGTGTGTGTGTGATGCGCAGGTGGAGCGGGCGTTCGACTACCTCATGCAGCACGTGTCGCTGCCCACCAGTAGCCTCGGCTTCACCGTGACCGTCGGATCGCAGCGAGGCATCTACCTCAGGGACCCGACACACGTCACCGGCCCGTCCGATCACGGCGTCGGCATTGAGCCCATGTTTCCGGAGAACTCAGGTACACCCTACACGTCATAGAGGAACTGAGTGTGTTAGAGCTCATGCAGAGTTTGAGCTTAACCCAGTGCTGAAAATACCTCATTTAGTGTTTACCGGGTCAAAAATGACCCGCCTTTTAAATAGCATAATGAGAGATTTATAGGCAATATGATCACCAGATATTGTAGGGCCCTATGAAATCAGTTTTTTTCTGGACTCCATTTGAATGGTTTAATTACATTTTTAATAATCAAAAAGCATGTCTAAATAAATTGCTTATAAATCTCTGGTTATATTATAACCAGATAGTGTTGGGCCCTATTAAATCTGATTTATTTTTTGCCAAATATCGTTTTATTTTTTTATTCCCGTTTTAAAATTTTGGTTAAATTTAATTTTAGTATGTCTAATTAATTGGAATTATGAAACTTGTACAATTTATCAACAATTTTTTAAAAGTTAAAATGACATGTTTAGTGCCATATGAATGAATATTTATATTTTTTTCTTTCTCAAATTCCATTTTATTTTTACCAAATTCTGTGTTTTCTGGTTTCCATTTTGATGCTTTACTTGCATTGTAATAATCAAACAGCTTGTCTAATTAATTACATTTATAAAAACAACAATTTATAAAAAAAAAGAATAATTTTTTTAACAATTAATTTCTATGAATTTTTGTGTTGTGTATTTAAATTTTTCTGGCTATCAAATAGAGGCATAAAACATTAATTAAATTTCTTTTTTAATCATATGAAATTAAACAAACTTTTTTTGTCAAACTGTTAAAATTAAAACATGGAAGACAAATTGTGATTTTTATTCCTTAAATTAAGTTTTAATAATTTATTATTATTATTATTATTATTATTAAGTGGTTCTAGAGATGAAGTTCATGTCCTCATATAGTGAGACGGCAGACGCTGAAAACACATTGAGCGTGTGTGTGTGTGTATGAAACATTCATTCACACTAGGACATGCAGGATTCATATTTAAATAGACCAGACATCATTAGGATGTGTGCATGTGAGTTTGTACCCATGTGTGATAGATTATGGGATGTTTTCTCCGCAGAGAACTCGGCGCGCATCTCTCTGCAGCTGCATCTGGCTCTCATCTGCAACGCTTCCTGGGTTCACTGTCCGTCGCACCTGGAGCTCATGAATCAGTGCCGCCACCTCAACGTCCGCGTCGACCCGCAGGGCCTGCGCGAGGGGCTGCACTACACAGAGGCACGGCCGCTCATTCCTCCGCCTTCACAACGCATATGAATGTCCTGAAATGCATTGTGTGGTAATGATGGTGTTTTGCAGGTGTGTGGATACGACACGTCGGCTCTCAGCGCTGGTCCTCTCTTCAGAGTGCCTATAACGGTTATAATCCCTGCCAAGTGAGTCTGGCTTCTCTGCGTCTGAGACGGTGTGTTTCTGCTGGTGCGTGACGTGTGCTTGTGTCTTATAGAGTAGCTGACAGTCGCAGTCAGGAGGTCGCGTTCACCGACGTCCACTTTAGACCAGGACAGATCCGACGGCATTTCATTACCGTCCCTCGTGGAGCATCATGGGCAGGTAATGTGTGAGTGAATGTGCGATCATCTGACATTATCCAGTATGTCGCTTGCTTCACAAAAAGAGGGTGATGTAGTCTAGTTACACTACTTACACTACTTAGGTTACACTAGTGCACTTGAGCATTTAGTGTGCACACTTTCACTGTGTGATTTACTCTATTAAAATGCATTTATAAAACCCTCAATATTTAACATAAGGGGCAAAAATACCTGTGTCTTTATATTAATATAATTTAATATAGTTCATCAGTATCTCATGAAGAGTGCCGTTTTTCTCCAAATATCAGCATGATTACAAATGTGATGAGTTCAATAAACAAGAAGTTAATATTAAGTGACTTACATTTTTAGACACAATATTGCCTGTTTTTTCTCCATTTCGCCAATGAAAATAGTTCGAAACAAGCCACAGGACTGTTGAGCATCTCTGAGAGAAACACGGCGCTGAATGAACAAATCGTTTGATTTAATGATTCAATTCAAATGCTTTGTTCCTGAATGAATCAGCTGTTTAAATGAATCGTTTGAATGAATGATTCAATGACTCACTCATTAAGAGAGTCAAATACGTTGTTCCTGAATGAATCAGCCATTTGAATGAATCGTTTGAATGAATGATTCAATGACTCGCTCATTAAGAGAGTCAAATGCTTTGTTCCTGAATGAATCAGCCGTTTGAATGAATTGGTTGAATCTCAATGACTCACTCATAAACAGTGACTCGCTGCTGATATTACAAAAAAACGATACCTGATTATGGGAAAATGCTTAAATATCGGTAAAAATGATTATCGGTCGATCTCTAATGGGAATCACCAGAGGCTCCACGATACAATATTATTACAATTTTAAACATTTTGCAATATGCTGAGTAACATATATTGCGGTATCGGCCCATAATCGGCTTTACACGCATCGGCCCATAATCGGCTTTACGCGCATCGGCCCATAATCGGCTTTACACGCGTCGGCCCATAATCGGCGTTACGCGCATCGGCCCATAATCGGCGTTACGCGCATCGGCCCATAATCGGCTTTACGCGCATCGGCCCATAATCGGCGTTACGCGCATCGGCCCATAATCGGCTTTACGCGCATCGGCCCATAATCGGCGTTACGCGCATCGGCCCATAATCGGCGTTACGCGCATCGGCCCATAATCGGCTTTACGCGCATCGGCCCATAATCGGCGTTACGCGCATCGGCCCATAATCGGCTTTACGCGCATCGGCCCATAATCGGCGTTACGCGCATCGGCCCATAATCGGCGTTACGCGCATCGGCCCATAAACGGCGTTACGCGCATCGGCCCATAAACGGCGTTACGCGCATTCGGCCCATAAACGGCGTTACACCTATTTCTCCCACGCTTTAATGGTCTTGTGTGCAATTCTCAAAATGACTGCAAGATGGTGGCATTTATCGGTGAATCTGATGATACCCGATTATGAGAAAATGCTTCAAAAAACAGGAGAAATATCGGTAAAACTGATTATTGGTTGATCTCTGATCAGGGCCTTAAAAGCTGGTGGTGTAGTTGTGGATGTTCTGACCTCCATGTGATGCTGTCGTGCCACGGCCCTGGGTCACTGTACTTCTTCTCCAGGGTTCCTAACAGCTCCACGTGACACTGGAGCTCCTCCTTCTGTAGTTTCTCCAACTAAAAAAATGCAAAAAATACATTACTTTCTTATTCAATTAATTACACACTTCAGCAAAATGTCATCTAATTATTATCGAGAAAATCCCAGAAAATATAGAGAAATAATTTTTTGTCAATGTCACACACCCCTTATAAAATGTTGTTATCGTGACAACACTAGTGTGAACGAATGATGCATCAATGCAACGCAACTCTATGATCTGTGCTTGTTCTTCCAGAGATCTCATTAACGTCTCACTCTGGAGACGTGTCGTCGAAGTTCGTGCTGCACGCGGTTCATCTGGTGAAGCAGAGAGCGTATCGAGCCAATGAGTTCTACAAGTTCTCATCTCTGCTGGAGAAGGGCTCGCTCACGGAGGCTTTTCCTGTGCTGGTATGCCTGTCTATTCCATGTGTGATTTTAATAGTTTAGCTGTGTCGATCAGGTCACACGTTCATCTTTGTGCGTGTCTCTCTCAGCCAGGACGGACTCTGGAATTCTGTGTCGCTCGTTGGTGGGCGAGTCTCGGTGACGTCACCATTGATTATGTCATTTCCTTCCACGGGCTGGTGACATCACCCTCCCCTCTTCACATTGTGAGTCGCTTCAGGCTTTCGCATTTAAATACTTTTATTCATCAAGGATGCATTAAGTTGATCAAAAGTGACATTTATAATATAAATGTTCTTTTAAACTTTCTGTTCATCAAAGAATCCTGAGAAATAAAATGTATCACGACTGTTTTCAACACTGATAATAATCATAAATGATGATTTGTGAAGGATCATGTGACACTGAGACTGGAGTAATGATGCTGATGATCACAGGAATAAATTACACCTTACTATATATTCACATAGAGAACAGCTGATCTACACTGGAGTCATATTTCACTGTTTTACTGGATTTATGATCAGATAAACCGCAGAAGAGACTTTCAAAACATAATAAAATCATGGTGTGTCAGATGTGCTGTTCATTAAAGACTCTTGTTTCGGGTCTTCCTGTATATCTAGCACGCCTCTGAAGGGATTTCCAGTTTCGAGGTCTGGTCTCCGTTGAGATATGAAGATGTTTCCCCAACCATCACATTGAAGAACTGGGTTCAGCCCCTCAGGTAACCGCACACAACTTGCAAAGATCACTGAATAATTTGCAGAAACGCCTCGGTTTCACTCATCTGCTCATCAAAGTCATCATGAAAAGGAAGTTGCGCTGGTCTTTTCTTCTCTATTGTGCCGTATATCGAGTGAAACGCTTCTCAAACAAGAACAAATGTAGGGCGGGGCTTGATTGTGTCTGTGGGGAATTGATTGGACGGTTGTGGTTTGCTATTGGTGGATCTCATGTGAGTGACAGGTTGCCCCGCCCTCGTCATCAGAGAACAGATGAAGTTATTCTGATTAAAAATTATGAATTTAACACAATAATGATGTGCACCGATAAACACTGTAATATTCCATAAATACGAATGTCAATGTTGATTTTTAAAGGCATTATAAAAAACGTCCAGTGACTTCCTAAGTACCTCGCTCCACTGATCTAGTGTGCATCAGTTTATATACCATGCATACGGTCAGAATGATATTCAGTAATGCCCATAAATACAGTTTAAGTATTTTAGATCATAAACCTATCCTCCGGGAGCTCTTCAAGTGAAATGCGTTTAAATATTTTATGTCTTCATGAGATATGCAACCACTCTCCTGTGTGTGTTTCTCCTCTACAGGCCTGTAAGCGCTAAAATCAAACCCCTCGGCGTCAGAGATGTGTTACCCAACAACAGACAGCTCTATGAGATCGTCCTCACGTATAATTTCCATCAGGTGAGTACATTGTGAGATACATTTATGAGTTATACACCGATCAGGCATAACATTATGACAGGTGAAGTGAATAACACTGATCTCTTCATCACAGCTCCTGTTAGTGGGTGGGATATATTAGGCAGCAAGTGAACATTTTGTCCTCAAAGTTGATGTGTTAGAAGCAGGAAAAATGGGCAAGCGTAAGGATTTGAGCGAGTTTGACAAGAGCCAAATTGTGATGGCTAGACGACTGGGTCAGAGCATCTCCAAAACTGCAGCTCTTGTGGGGTGTTCCCGACTCATTGATGCACGTGGGGAGCGAAGGCTGGCCCGTGTGGTCCGATCAAACAGACGAGCTACTGGAGCTCAAATTGCTCCAGAAGTTAATGCTGGTTCTGATAGAAAGGTGTCAGAATACACAGTGCATCTCAGTTTGTTGCGTTTGGGGCTGCATAGCCGCTGAGCAGTCAGGGTGCCCATGCTGACCCCTGTCCACCGCCGAAAGCACCAACAGTGGCACGTGAGCATCAGAACTGGACCATGGAGCAATGGGAGAAGGTGGCCTGGTCTGAGGAATCATGTGGATGGCCGGGTGCGTGTGCGTGGCTTACCTGGGGAACACATGGCACCAGGATGCGCTATGGGAAGAAGGCAAGCTGGCGGAGGCAGTGTGATGCTTTGGGCAATGTTCTGCTGGGAAACCTTGAGTCCTGCCATCCATGTGGATGTTACTTTGACACGTACCACCTACCTAAGCATTGTTGCAGACCATGTACAGCCTTTCATGGAAACGGTATTCCCTGGTGGCTGTGGCTCTTCCAGCAGGATAATGCTCCTGACACAAAGCTAAAATGGTTCAGGAATGGTTTAGGGGAGCACAACAACGAGTTTGAGGTGTTGACTTGGCCTCCAAACTCTCCAGATCTCAATCGAGCATCTGTGGGATGTGCTGAACAAACAAGTCCGATCCATGGAGGCCCCACCTTGCAACTTACAGGACTTAAAGGATCTGCTGCTAACATCTTGGTGCCAGATACCACTGCACACCTTCAGTGGTCTAGTGGAGGCCATGCCTCGACGGGTCAGCAAAAGGAGGACCAACACAATATTAGGATGTTATGCCTGATCGGTGTATTTATGTTGTTGCCTCAGTGATTTGATTGATTTCTTGATTTTTCAGCCCAAGAGTGGCGAGGTGACGCCAAGCTGTCCGCTGCTGTGTGAGTTATTATACGAGTCTGAGTTCGACAGTCAACTCTGGCTCCTGTTTGACCAGAACAAGAGACTCATGGGTTCTGGAGACGCCTACCCACACCAGGTAACCAAACCAATGCCAACCTTCACAGAACATTGCTTTAGCGCAGTATTGTGTTCGTCTTTTGAGATGTTGTTGCTCCACCGCAGTACTCTCAGAAGCTGGAGAAGGGCGACTACACGGTGCGTCTGCAGGTGCGTCACGAGCAGCAGAGCGAGCTGGAGCGTCTGAAGGACCTGCCGTTCGTCGTCTCGCACCGTCTCTCTAACACCCTCTCGCTGGACGTCTATGAGACGCACCGCGCTGCCATGCTAGCCAAGAAGAAGGCCAACTCCGTCACGCTGAGCCCCGGCGCCTCGCAGCCCTTCTACATCACCGCTCTGCCTGACGACAAGTGAGTGTCCGCCAGCCTCCGCTGTTGACTTCTAAACCGCCACAGGATGCAGATGTTTGTCTTTGTGTTTCAGGATCCCTAAAGGTGCCGGTCCGGGCGGATACATCACCGGCTCTCTGGTTCTGCCCAAGAGTGAGTTCGGCAAGAAAGCAGTGAGTCGCCGGTCTCTTCAAACACGATGTTCATTCAGATCTGCATGCTGCCGCTTGGCTCTCATCAGCCCGTCTGTGTTCTCGTGTAGGGGTGTGCGATACTGACAGAAACCGTATTTCCGTCTGTGTGTTTGTGTGCTGGTTTAGGCCTGTCGTGCACAGATTTTCATATTCTTCATATTCTGTGCGGTATCCAATTCAAGTTTTGTTTCAAAGCAGCTTTACAGAAAATGCTCATCAATGCAAATCATTGATCATTGAATCATAGGGCTGGGCGATGTATCGCAATGTCGATTCATAAAATTCAGCTACAAGACGATAATCCCCAATATCGAGGGAAAAATGACAATTCACACATGCACGTATGTATTCACATGCAATAGCATGAATGAAATATTTTGTAGCTTATAGTAGGCTAATTAATATAAAAAAAATCGATACATTAACATTGCATATTAATGATGTGATTTAAACCATTCTTCAAGCGCGAGATGAAGCAGACAACACTTCTCTACCCGCACAGAGAGCCGCCTCATAGGCTAGTTCGCAATATATCCCCATAAACACAGATAGTTTTGTCACGTGAATGGTCGAGAAACAGTAACAGCCTATATTGAATTTGTGCTTTGACAGCAACCTACACCTGCTAGGGATGTTCATTTCGTTTTTAACTAATTAGATTAGCAGTGTCTGACCCATTAAAAACAACAACATTTCAACAAAAACAACCATCTCTCCCGGGGTTTAGTTTTACATGTGCAAATACCAGCAGAACATAAGATTCACACCATCACATCACGCACCTGCAGCACATCATATAGCCTACAGAAAAGGAATTAATACGCTAAATATATTTCATACATGGCATACATGTGTGTGAGCCTGAACGCACAACAGCGCCACCTTCAGGCTCGGAGACGTGACGCGCTCACATTTATTAATGACATCAGAGCCTTTTGAAGTTTAATTATCACTTTAGGCAGAGGCATTTATGTTTTTACATCCCCAAAATATAAGATGCCTTAAAATGATCATTAAGACGCTTAAGGTATTGATCTTGCATTTTAAGAAAACTGATCCGCATTCGCACACGTGCTCAAATACATTGTACAGTTCACACACGTCTACTTTTAGTCGCAAATGCGGGTGACATGCTCGCACTGTCGAGCCCTAAATATCACATTTGCAGTCATGTGACTATCATATAGAAGTATAACACTAAAACTGCCCCATATATTGATTTGTGTTTTTGTTAGTTTTTTTGCATTGACAGCATCCACATCATTAATTTTGATACTGTAGTTGATGCATATCGCACACCCTGACTCACATGTGATCAGTTCTTGATTTCTGTCTAATCGGCTGGTGGCGGTTGTGCTTCACAATAACTCTTGTTATGAGTGCAGTAACAAGAAACAGAGCATGCCTTTCACATTTGCTGCTTTTCCACTGTGATGGTGCTGGTCCCCCATACACTATATACTATATATAGTTCAGTTTACAGTATTTACATCTGTGCATTTGGCACAATTTTATCCAGAGCGAGCTACAATGCATCACTGCCCTAAACCCATCAGTCGTCCAGCACCGGTTCAGTGGTGAAGCGCATCTGTCTGTCTCTCGTCTCTGGGGTTGGGTCTCACTGTCCTGTGTATGATCATCCTCACAGTGAATCATGAGGATGTGACGGAGTAGAGCGCAGAGGATAGAGAGGACAGAGTGTGTGTGTGTGTGTGTGCTTCTCTCTCTGATGTGTGTTATTCTGACCAGCAGGGACAAGCATCAGCCAAACGACAAGGAAAATTTAAAAAGGTACTGAACGGGTAGAGATCCAAAAGAAACTTGTAATATATCATATATTGAGAAATTATACTGCAGGGGCTCCATTTAAAGGGATAGTTCACCCTGAATTAAGTCATCATTAACTTCTAATGCCATACGCCCTTCTTTCTTTTTCAGACCACAAAAGGAGAATTTGTCAAAAATGTCCCGCTTGCGCTTGTCCATAAAAATAATACTTTTTATTTATAGCGCCTTTCCAAAGCCCAAGGTCGCATTACAAAGATAACTTAGAGGAACACAAATAAACACACAACACATGCCATGTTGAGAAGAGGAAGAGTTGTTGTAGTCGAGCACATTTGGGAGTCGCTCATGCTGTCCTCCGTCTTTCACATTTATTGCGAACACGAACACGAACACAAATGCAATCGCATGTCATAAAGCAAGATGACAACATAAGTTATAACTGTAATTAAACTAAACTACACCTGTTCTCTCTTCATGCAGCATTAAAGGCTGAACAGTTTCTGATATTTTCAGTGTGTCTATGTGAGGTAATCAGAGCTGCTAGCGTGAGCTCTTGAAGCTCCGCCCTCTTCTGGAAAAGGGGCGGGGAGCAGCAGCTCATTTGCATTTAAAGGGACACACACAAAAACTGTGTTTTTTTTGAAAAACACATGACAGCTTACTACAGATATATTCACCTCAGAAAAGAAAGTACATGGTTGTATTTCTCACAACTTCTTCTGGGAGAGTCGGAGTCTCATGAACGCAGTTGAGCCAAGGGCAGGATTTTCATTAAACAATACATACAATTTCAGTTTGTTTTTCACCAAACCCTATCGAAAACCAGCAGAACTCGTGGAATATACGAAACGTGTCGCATGGGATCATTCTGTGATACTTTTGAGCTTGATGCTGGTCGATATCCACTGCCGTTATATAGACGAGCGCGAGCGGGACACATTTAAAGATTCTCCTTTTGTGGTCCATTAAAGAAAGAAGGGCGTACGGCCAGGGTGAGTAAAGGATGACTTAATTTCCATTTCAAGCTGAACTAACCCTTTAAAGTCAATATTCACACACACACACGAGTGCTGGCCAGTTTGACCAATATCTTATACTATACTCCATAATCATGTGTTAATGTTTGATAATCCAGTAAATGAAACCATGTGCAATTATTTAAGGTGAGACTCTATAGGCAAACTTTTTTTTTTCATGCTCCGCTCAGTTTTGAGCTCTATTTTGCTTCCGTAACACGTCGTCTTCATTCAGACACATTTAAGAGTTTGTTTTATTGCGTTATCTATTTGTCCGAAATCTCCACTTCAGAAGCTTTATAGTTTTATTCCTATCTATATTGTAAAGGGTTGTTTATATCAGGGTTTCTGCAGGTCTTAATTTGACCTTCCAGAAAGTCTTAAATTCAATATCATGGCATTAAATGAGGGCTCTATGATTTCTGGGACGCAGAATCCATTCATAAAAATGTAATTTACTGTATAATGCAGAATGACACAGAATTTGTCAACTTTTGTATGAATAAATCAACAGTCGGTCAGTCTCTTAAAGGGCCAGCTCCCCCATTAATGAGAATCCTGTGGTCATTTCCTCGCCCTAATGTCACTCAAACCCGTCAGACTTTCCTTCCTCATATAAAGCCATCGAGTCTCTTCAGAACATCTAGAATAATCCGCTCGATCCGTACGGATCAGTTTCTGAAGCGTCAGTGGAAGTTGCTTAGACAGAAATCTTCCCATTTCATTACAAATATCTTCATTTGTGTTCAGAAGATGAACGAGAGTCAGTCACATTTAATCTGACCATTGAAGCAGAGTCCAGAGAAAATAAAATCAATCAATTAAACAGATTTCATAAGGATCTAAATTAAATGGCATGCACTGCAGAAATGCTGTTCTTCCTCAGGATTTCTGTTTTCCCGCTCAAATATCCAAACATCCTTAAATCAAGAGACATTAATGACATGCACAATGAAGTTTTCTGAGAAACTGAACAAAATGAAGTGAGTTTGAGCTTAAAACAAGAGCAAATATCTGCCATTGTGTGTGAAGATGACTCCCATCTGAATGAAGTTGATGTTTATGAACACATTGGCAGATATTTGATCATGATTTAATCATAAAATCACTTTCACAAGATTGCTCATCTCAAACTTTAGGCTATTTTTTGTAGAATTAATAAAGTTATGGAGATCTGTTGGAAACTGTATTCTCAATCTCTGAAGTGTCACTAATACACTCATTTACATTAGAGGACATATGGACGTGTTCTGCTCCTTACGTTTTCTTGCTCTTAAATGCCCCTGCAGAAACCCTGTATATATCATTCACCTCCTTAAACATGGTGAAAATCAGATTTTTATCCTCTGGAAAATCCTTAAACTCTAATGTCATCAAAAGTCAAATGAGTTTTATCCAATGTTTTGGAACTGAATGCAAATGTTTAAATGTTTAATTAGATAATGCCTCATTTGTATATTTAAACATTTTAAGAAAATCTGTGTTAATCTAGTGTGATTAATGAACTAGGGAATATCTATTAGTTTTACTCTATTAATTTAACTTTTGATTCTTTTAATTTAATTTTTAACTTGATGGCGATTCAGAAGGATCGTTCACGCGTCGTCATCGCTCTCGCACGTGAACCATATAAACGAGCAGATCTTGCATTGCTTCTCATGTCGGTCATTAGTTCATGAGTCTGGCTGTATCCTGATGTGTTTCTCATGGTTCTGCTAGTGTCAGTCAGCCGCATTCACTACATGCACAGACGGATTTGAGGGTTTGTGGGTAATGATTCAGCGCTCACATCTTTGTGTCGTTCTCACGCAGGACATCGTGCCAATCTTTTACCACCTGGTTCCTGCTCCCAACAAAACCAAGAATGGCAAAGAGAAGGAGAAGGATGCGGAGAAGGAGAAGGACGTGAAGGAGGAGTTCAGCGAAGCGCTGCGAGACCTGAAGATCCAGTGGATGACCAAGTCAGTCTTCACTCATGCACTCATGGCTCGTCAGGTCATCAAAGGTCATGGCTTTCATGAATAAGGGTTTCCGCGGGACCTTCCACAATTTAAGGCCATCTTAAATTTAATATCATGGCATTAAAATGGGAAGAATCCATTCATAAAAATGGAATAAAGGTAAAAGACGGAATTTGAGAAAAAATAAAACTCATTTCATACGGCCCTAAAAATATATTTTTGTTAAACATTTAATAAATTGCTGTTAAATTGTGTTTCATGATTTCAATTCATTCGACATGCTTTTTGATGAATAGTTTAATTTAACCATTAAAACAGAGTCCAGAAAGCAGAATAAACTATAAACAAAAAATAAATGAAAACAAATTTCATAGGGCCTTACATTTTAATTGCCAAAAATGTATATATAGGATTTCTGTTTTCCCGCTCCAATATCCAAACATCCTTAAATCAAGAGACATTAATGACATGCACAATGAAGTTTTCTGAGAAACTGAACAAAATGAAGTGAGTTTGAGCTTAAAACAAGAGCAAATATCTGCCATTGTGTGTGAAGATGACTCCCATCTGAATGAAGTTGATGTTTATGAACACATTGGCAGATATTTGATCATGATTTAATCATAAAATCACTTTCACAAGATTGCTCATCTCAAACTTTAGGCTATTTTTTGTAGAATTAATAAAGTTATGGAGATCTGTTGGAAACTGTATTCTCAATCTCTGAAGTGTCACTAATACGCTCATTTACATTAGAGGACATATGGACGTGTTCTGCTCCTTACGTTCTCTTTAATTGGCAGATTAGCAGAAAGCCTTTTAATGAAACTGTGTTTAGGTTGGACAGCAGCGCGCTGTACGAGGAGCTGAAGGAGACGTTCCCCACACACCTGCCGCTGCACGTCCAGAGACTCCATCAGCTGGACTCGGAGAAGGTACGGATCCGATCAGACATGTTCTGTCATCGCTCACACACACACGCACGCGTGACGGACTCCCTCTGTCTTCCTGCAGGAGCGCCTGAAGCGTCTGGGAGAGATTGCGGCTGCGGCGGACACAGTGATGGCACACATTGACCAGACGGCGCTGGCCGTTTACCTCACCATGAAGACGGACCCTCGGCCGGACGCCGCCACCATCAAGAGGTACAGAGCACATGGGCTGCATGATTTACCTGAAGCCCGTGAGCCATATGCCAATTATTCTGTCATACTCTGATTTATTTATTTATTAAAGTTGTTGTTGTTGTTGTTGTTGTTGTTAAATTAAACAATTTTACAATTAAGCAAAATTGTACTGTTAAGTACAAAATAAATATTTAATATAGTAATAAATATAATAATAATAATAATAATAATAATAATAATAATAATAATAATAATAATAATAATAATTATTATTATTATTACTATTACAATCATAATAATAATCATAATAATAATAATAATAATAATATTATCAAACAATGTTTTTTTATTAAGACAGTAATGTATTACCATTTGAATTAAGTAAAACATTAAAATTTGATTATTATTATTATATTTTTTATATATATATATATATATATATATATATATATATATTTAATGAAAATATTATTTATTATATTAATCAGTGTTTTAAATTAAGACGGCAATATATTGCCATTTAAATTAAATAAAAAAATGATATTTCATAAAAATATTAGTAGCATTACATTCAACAATGTTTTATAAATTAGGACAGCAATATTTTACCATTGAACTGTTAAATAAAAATGATTATATTAAACTATATATTAAAAATTATTACAATTATTATATTAAACATTATTTAAAAAATAGACAGCAATACATTAAAATTGATTTTTTAATAAAAAAAATATTTGATTTAAAAAATATTATTATTAGTATATAAAATGTTTTAAGTACGAATTAAATATATCATATTATTATTCTTGCTGTTATTATATTAATTTAAACACTGTTTAAAAATTCAAGACAGTTATACATTGTACAGTAAAGTAAAAAAATTAATATTTGATAATTATGATAATTTAGTTAAAATATAAAATTACAATACTAATATTAATGTCTTAAATTCTTCTCTTTCAATCTTTAAACCATCAAGCTTTTATTTTGGTGAGAATTTTACAGTTTTATAAGTTTAATGCTGTGAAATCACATGACCGACCAGAATCCTCATGATGATGATGAGTGACAGGCTGATGTCAGGCGTGTTAATGGCGTGTGCGTGTGCTGCAGTGACATGGAGAAGCAGAAGGCGTCTCTGCTGGACGCGCTGTGCAGGAAGGGCTGCGCTCTGGCCGATCAGCTGATGCAGCCGGAGGCACAGGACGGAGCCAGCGCCGGAGAGGTGGGCAGCTCCGACGACGAGCCGCAGGGCGTGGCCAAAGCTTTGACGGACACCTTCTGGGAGGTGCAGAAGTGGGCGGAGCTCACCGACTCTAAGGTACGCCACTCAGGACTTTACCTGTCATTTAAAGGGTCATAACACACACTCGTGTTAATCTTGAGTATCTATAGAGTAGTGTTGATCCTTCATATCTCCCAAGAGTCTTTAGTTTATCATATTTATAAAAGACAGATACACTGTACCGATTCGCTTGGGGGATTGTTCAGCCTGTTCTAA
Source organism: Rhinogobio ventralis (assembly GCA_039654625.1). Taxonomy (NCBI): domain Eukaryota; kingdom Metazoa; phylum Chordata; class Actinopteri; order Cypriniformes; family Gobionidae; genus Rhinogobio; species Rhinogobio ventralis. Next base: position 743,465 of record CM077195.1, read on the forward strand.
AGGGGCCGAATCTTACAAAAGTCCTGAGGGAAACTCAATCTCGGATGGTCATCCTGTCTGCAGAACATGCCAAACGAATGGAAACAAATCCGTCTTCGTGCCCATCATCACACACTGATGTACAGCGAACGCAAGGCACGTTAACCTTGACCTCAACACCAAAACTACGTCTGGGAAATAATCTGACACACAGTTTTGAGTTTATCTCACTCGCTTTAAATTAACGTGAAGCTTCCGTGAAGAAAAGTTCACCGCAAGGCTTTGAGCCAGAGACGAACAAACAAGACTATTAAGGGATAATGATGTATATTCATCGTGCACTTATTACACTGATTTTCTTTACTACATAAATAATTACAGGGACATATTGAATTGAGGTTAATATTTTAAATCTTACCTGTTTATAAATCCATTTTGTACAGTGTACAAAACAATCGTCCAGACAAGATGATCACAAGAAGTTATAGTAATAACTAGACTGTACATTTCCTGAAGAAAATGTGAGTGTGTGCTTGTAGTGGCAAAACTCGCCACTCGGTTGCTAGGGTGTTTGTAGGTAGTTGCTATGGTGTTGCTAGGCGGTTGCTAAGGTATTGTCTGTGGTTGCTAGGGTATTCTAGGCAGTTGTTAGGGTATTCTGGTTGGTTGCTAGGTGGTTGCTAAGGTATTCTGGGTGGTTGCTAGGACGGTGCGGGACGTGTTATGCACCGAAGTTTACGCGGAAGAATAATATATAAATAAATATGTAATAAGCCCACACAATAGTAATGCCTTTGGCAAGCACCACTAATTATAGTAGTATTAATAGTAAAGTCCTCATTTCATTTTCAAAACAATCAGAGACGCAAGATGCATTTAAATGAACGGGAGAGCACGTCCGTTGTGATGCATGCGCTGTTATAATGCGTTGCTATTGACGACGGCCATTATAAGGAAGGAAATGCCTCAGAATAGAATCCCGCTTAAAGTGCACAGAGCCGCTTGCCTGGCTATCACCAGACCAAGCTCAATTTAAGATTGAACGTTGGTCTGGGGAGTCTGCTATGTATTTTCTACTGCACAAGAGGCGTGATCAACGAGCAACGACCCATCGCTTCTCTGTCCGTCATCGTGTTAAACCCGCCAATAGCACGCCAGGTGGATAAGCCAGTCTGTGATTGGTTCCCGCAAAAGTGTAACAGAAGCAGTAGAAATGAATGTACAGGTTTCCAGACGGAGCTGCAGGGCGGATCAGGCTGGGTTTACCCAGTCTACAGAGCTGCTTGATCCATCTGTTGTTTGTTGATTTTCAAATATAAAACTTGAAATGTTTTCAGTTTGTGCATTTTAAAAAATGTTTTTTTTACACTTTCATCTCATTTTAACAAAACCTTGATAATATTGGTAATTGTGATTAATTTGAATCACTATAATCGTGATATGAAATTTTCATACCGTCCCATCCCTAACCACATCATGGCATTATCCCTGGATAACTCACACACATTTGATGCAGTTTCACTCACGCCTGCGGTTTCCACTCATGACCAGGAACAAACACACACACTTGAGTGTGTGTGCTCATCCGGGAGAAGTGCCCATGCAAGGAATTCCGCCCTTTATGACGTCATACAGGGCCATATTCCGAAAAAAAACTTTCCCATTTGAATCCTGAAGTGTATTTGGCACAGAAATACTCCGTGTTTTGAAACGTTGTCCATGTTTAGCATGAGAATCAACTCTTGAACAGTGTGAATAAGGCAGAATGCAGGAAATAACATTAGACATTTTATTTGACACGATGATTTCCTCTCGGCAGGTTTTAACGTTTTCCTACAAACACGCGCTGGCAAGCAAGATGTACGCGAGGGCCTTGAAGTACGCCACGAAGATCGTCGAGGACAAGCCCAGCAAAGACAACTGGAGGAACTGCACACAGGTCAGTGCATTCTAGGATTGTCTGTGGAGGATTTATCTAATGCTGCTTTACTTTTGATCAATTTAATGCGTCTTGATGAATAAAGGTATGAAGTGTGTGTGTGTGTGAATGCGTCCTGCAGCTGCTGCGCTCTCTGGGCTGGACTCACTGCGTGTCCTACACGGAGAACTGGCTGCCCATCATGTTCCCGTCCGACTTCACGCCGTTCTAACGTCTTCACCTGAGGAGCCTTCTGGAAACCATCAGAAACTGAACGCCTCATATCACACGGATCCCATAATGCCTTCCTGCGTGCGGATCACCGCACTGAACACACAGCTGGTATCATATCTCTGCGCTCCTCGTTCTGTCATCTGGAATGTGATCGCCAGGCTGTTGCTCGTGGACATCTTTCCCTCGACGACCATATATAAGGCAATATGATGGACATCCAGTTTGAAAATCGGAAGAAAATATCAATTCTTTTTTAAATTTTGGGGGTGATTTTATTTTTAATTTTTTCTTGTTTTTGTTGTGATTTGACTCTTATGTATGTCAAATGTATGCATGTTTTATAAAGACACAAGGGTCGTTTTATGTTCATTTCTGTGCCGTTCTGAAGCAAGTGTGTGATTTGAAGTCCATCTTCGGACTCGTTTGTCCGGAGTTTAAACCCAGATCCTCATCATTCAGGGTTTACACATTGAAATCCATTTTGGAAGGTGAGGAACTTTCAAAGCCAGCAATTCATGTTTTACCTCCGGACGTGATGTCATATCCTGCTCTCACATGCGTCGTTTGTTCAGGACTCGACAGGTTCTTCAAAAATGGCCTTAAATACTCCCCGTCTCCCGTCCAGCTCTGCATTTCTTCAGGAAATATCCCATTATTCTCTATCAAAAGCCCTTGAATATCTTCAGATATATTTATGGATGTCTCGTATTTATAATGTATAAATGAATACTAGGTGATGCCAATATTTTAAAGTCATTTTAATTCATGCGTAGAGTAGGCAGGTGTTATTTTATATCCATTACTCCTCGTTTCAGATGTGACAGACGGTTATTTTGTTACCGCGGTAAATGTGCTGAACAGTGTATTTGATGGAGATTCTGAATAAAAAGATCTGGAACTAACGTCATATTGCTCATTTTTGTGACAAAAAACACTTTATTCAGGAGTTATTCATGTTGAATGTTATGAACCTCTTGTGCGGTCTTCGTTTGGGGTTACATTTTTGCAAATGTGTGAAATAAAATCAATAATTCAGCCACAATGCAGAAAAAAAAACAAACAGCAAGGAAACATCAAGAGTACAAAACAGACACACTCGCGTAAACACTCACAGACGTAAACGCACTCATGTAAACACTCACTACACACACACACACACTACCCCTACCCCTAAACCTACCCATCACACACACACACACACACTACCCCTACCCCTAAACCTACCCATCTCACACACACACACACACACACACTATCCCTACTCCTCACAGGAAACTGCACATTTTTACTTTCTCAAAAAAACTCATTCTGTATGATTTATAAGCCTTTTGAAAAATGGAGACATGGGTAATGTCCTCATAAGTCACCCTCTCCTGTAATACCTGTGTCATACCCATGTCATTATACACATTTGTGTCCTGATATGTCACAAAAACACGCACACTCACGTAAATACACTCACAGACACACACACACTCAAACACACACTCATGTAAACACTCATAGACACACACACTTAAACACACTCATGTAAACACTCACAGACACACACACACTCACGTAAACACACTCACAGACACACACACTCATGTAAACACTCACAGACACACACACACTCATGTAAACACACTCACAGACACACACACTCATGTAAACACTCACAGACACACACACTCATGTAAACACTCACAGACACACACACTCATGTAAACACACTCACAGACACACACACACACTCATGTAAACACTCATAGACACACACACTTAAACACACTCATGTAAACACTCACAGACACACACACACTCACGTAAACACACTCACAGACACACACACTTACACACTCACAGACTCACAGACACACACACACACTCAAGTAAACACACTCACACACACACACACACACACACACACACAAATGAACCGGTGTGGCTGGATCAATATAGTAAAATTGAGTTAAAAGACTCAAATAAGAGGTTGAAATCAGATCAGACTCGGATCTATTAAGCTGTGATAAAACACCTGTTCATTTGTGTTACATTTTATTACATTTTGATGATGTGTGTCCAAAATGTTCTCCTCTCTGCTCAGGTTTGACTGGAGTAATTAATGCAAAAACTGACACTTCAAATCAACATTTCAAACAAAAACAGTCTTTGAGAATTACTTAATAAAAATAAGTATTTATGTGTGAAACACACACTAGAGAATGTATAAGCCACTTTATATAGAGTTTATATGAATCTAGTGGTCACACAACATCCGTTCTTCTTTTGCTCACACCAGACGGCACGGATCTACCTTCACTTTGAGTGACCTCGTCTTTATTTTAACATGGAATATTGCTTTATGTAAGAATATATTATAAATTTTTTTTATTATTTTCAATGGGGAAAAATAGGAAATAAAATGTTTATAAATATTGCATAGTATCATAAAATACCCTCAAAATTCTAAATAATAATCAAAAAATATTATTGAACTAAAATCTATTACATTGACTTTCCTGGGGGAGAAGAAGCCAAATACACGACATGACATCGATCGCAGTGAACCGCAATAACAAATGAAAGATTCGTTAATAAACCCAACAATAATTGGTGTCCTGCGTTGTTTCTGATTTTGAGGATGAGTTTTCTAAAGCGGGTCTCTGGAGTCTGACACACTTTTTTCATTCCCATTTTTTGTGTGTTTTTGTTTGTAGATCTAGAAAGTGTTGACAACCGTACAAAGTCTCATGCCATTTGGACAAAGAGAACATTTTTTTATTTTATTTGGGGTCAAAAAGACCCGAAGACCCTCAAACAATGATTTTGAGATTGACACGTACAGTTTTCTAAGATATGCCAAACAATATTTAGGATATCATGAATATTTATGGTTCTGTGCATAGCACAATAATTAATTCATCATTTTATTAATTTTTTTTACATTTTATTTTTGTTTATTTAATCAATCGCTCCAGGGAAATACAAGAATTATCAATGTAAAACACTTAAATAATCACACAAATGATATTATTGATTGCATTACAGTCACTTTAGACTAAATCTGCTTTATACCTTTGACATGGATCCATCTTATATGTTGCAATATGCAAATTAAAATGAACACCCAAACAAACCCACCGCAAAACATTATTAAATGATATAACTAACTAACATTCTCCATCAAGGCACGGTAAGACTTTTCAATGTAAAAATATATTTAATAACTACTTCCTATAGGATTAGGGTTTGGATGAGGTTTAGTTGCATGTAATTATGCAAAAGTACATGTAACATATGTAAGATAAAGTGTTACTGACTTTTCTTAGTATTTTACAGTCCTTTTATTGTTTAATAATGCTGTGCTAATATGTGCAGACTTGTTTTCCTTCTGCAGATATATTTATAATCAGCATGGCTTTATTCTACAGACAATAGAGATGAGTTTTTTTCTGTTCATACTGGAATGGATCTCAGAAAAATAACACTTGAAACCACATATACAGTAGTGTAAACAGCAGAAACGTTTAATTTTGTAATATAAATCGGGGGGGAACACAGGTAAATAAGTTTGAATCTGAAATGAAATATATATATATATTTGGCTGGCCATTATGTGGTTTGAAATCTGATTCAAATGTCTAATCTCATAGGATTGTGTCATATAGCAGGTGTACGAAGATGTGCCCAGTAAGTTGAGATGATTTATATAATTATTTTGATGCTAACATGGCGTTAAAAATTTAATAAACAAACAAACATCACTACATAATGACCCGAAGCCCTAAAATTATACTACTTTTTTTTTTTTTTTGTCCAGAAAGCTTTTATTTTATTTTAATATTTTTTAATGCTTTTTTAAAATTTGTTTTATTTTATTGGTTTTATTTATCTTTAATTTACTAGATTTTATCAATAAGTAATATAAATTAAGCACATCCTCATTCTTTCTACTTAAATTCAGAATAACATAATATCAAAATAAATATTAAAATATCTGGCACGCGTGCGTCTCTGCCGACCTCTTGTGGGGGAAAAAATAATAACATGATATTTTATGACTCTATATGGAGCGAATGAGCTGTTCCGCTGGGTCCTAAAGTCAGTTCTCGAGTTTATCTCTTCATAATATTAATAATAATAAAAGCACTTTTCTTAAATACAGATACTGACATGATTTTATAATGTCTACATGTGTATCTGAATGCATACTCTTGCACTTTGGGTTTAAGAAAAGTGCATTGTAAATAAAATGCATTCATATTTCTATGAAGCATTCCTCGCATTCCATTCATTCCAAAGGGGGTCAAATTGACCCATGAGGGAAGGATTTGTTGCTTTTTTTAATTACACCACATAAACTCCTCGAATTCAGTAATTTTTTGTATTCGTGGTTCAAGTGCAACAAAAGTCCTGAGGTCTTGGATCACTCCGATGAACACTCATTTTAAAAAGTGTTGACCGTCAGCCCTAAAGATTGTTTCTCAAAACAAATGTAAATTGTCGACAGCCATGCAGACCGTCAGCTTCTCTACCACCGCCGGCAGTGTAGTTTGGAAAGCCTTCTTGATACCATCAGATTCTCATGGTGGCCGAGTAAATCCTCACCTCGTCCAGCTCTGTCAGTAGTGTGGTGTGAAAAGCTTTCTGAAAGTTCTCAATGAATACCAGGTCAGCCTGATACCGGACCTTGTTTGCAAAGATCACCGTTGTCTGCGGTCCACAGAAGTGCTGCATGGTGTCGAGAAGCTCGGTGAGATAGTCGTGGTGATAGACCACATCAGCTGCCAACACGTAATCGTAGCGGTGGGTGGAGCGGGCGAACGTCTCCTCCAGTTTGTGGCCCCATGCCAGTGCAGTGACCTGAGGCTCATGTCTCCACTGCCCCCTGGTGTTCCGGTTCAAGTTGCACCGCAGATTGCCAAGGATTTCTGGCAGATCTGTGGCTGTCAGTTTAGCACCTACAAATCAGAGACATTATTTATTTCTGCTTGTTCTGAAACAGGGATGTTTAATCCTGCTCGTGAAAGGCCATTGTCCAATCTAAATTAAACACACCTGAACCAGCCAATCAAAGGCCTTCAGGATTACTAGAAACGTCCAGATTGGTGCAGAATTGGTCAACCCTGGTTTAGAGCAAATCAGTGATGATAACATCAGATATCAAGTCTGCGTTCCAATAGCCTACTATGTAACAAACAGTCAGCCTATTGTAGTATTAAAGGGGTCATGAATTGAGAAATCAACTTTTCCTCATCACACTGTAAGAATATCCTGTAAGTTCTTCTGAAATCTTCCTTGTTAGTCCAAAAGCAGCTTTTATTGTAGCCAAGCCCAGAGAACGACTGGTTGTGGAATGTGCCTGTCATAGAGGGCGAAAGACCGCCTCTGCAGAAGAAGATCAACGCCTACTTCATCATCACAACTCTGGCCCCGCCCACTGGAGTGTTAGTGAGATGACAAGGAGAGAAGAGCGAAGCTAAAAATAACATTACCTTCCAAAGGATCCTAATGCTGGGAATGTGCTTATTTATGTCCAACAATGTGAATGTCTCAGTTGAGCATTATTTATTTGTATTTGCTACATTTCACTGTGGATTTTTTGGGAAATCATTCGCAATTTCAGCATTTACAGACTCTTACGATATGGACTGGACAGTAATGCCACAACATGTAAGTTACCGTGTTCATTCTAATGCCTGATCTGGGACCAGTGATTTCTGATATGATTCATGTACAGTCAGATGTTCTTTGTCTATGTGTCAGTAAATCAAACCAGAGACTAAACGCTCAACTTCACATTGTTTCTCTTAGTAGATGAAAATAATCTGTTATTTAAACTTTGATTCAATTATATATAGAAAACAATCAAAGAACGCTCCCTTTACAATCGCTGGAGCTGTCAATCAAGCAGCGCGAGTTTATCAGTGACGGCGATCTGGACTCACACCAAAACTCCCATAATAATCAACGAATCTCTTATTTACATTGTGTTTGCACTGTTAGTTGTGATGAAAGCATTCGTTAGTGTGCAGAAATCGAGTTGCAATGACGAGATCCTGCATTCATGTGCTCAACATGTCTGTGATCGGCTACAATGCTCATCACTGCAACCTTTCATGCCACCATCTTAATATAATGCTATAATCAACACTTTTCACCATTAGTTAACCTTGAGAGCTGTAATCATCAAAACATGCTAAAAGTTTTTGAGAGAGTTCCACATGTAATGCTAGCTATTTCATATGCAAAGATGTCAGCCAATCACAGCATTGGGTGTTTACACTGAAGTCTCACAGCAGCCAATCACCGCAGTGGGCGTTTACACAAGTCTCACAGCAGCCAATCACAGCAGTGGGCGTTTACACTGAAATCTCACAGCAGCCAATCACAGCAGTGGGCGTTTACACTGAAATCTCACAGCAGCCAATCACAGCAGTGGGCGTTTACACTGAAATCTCACAGCAGCCAATCACAGCAGTGGGCGTTTACACAAGTCTCACAGCAGCCAATCACAGCAGTGGGCGTTTACACTGAAGTCTCACAGCAGCCAATCACAGCAGTGGGCTAAAATCAGAGGTTAAAATCAGGGTAGGAAAAATTACTTTTATTTCTAAATTATGACAATTTTTGATGTAAAATCATATTAACATTATAAGTGCTCCCCAGAAAACATTATAAAACAATAAAACAATGCAGTTCATGACCCCTTTTAACACAGAGAATGTTATGTGGTTAAATCTTAGCCTCTTATCTGTCAGTGTAGACACACTTTTTTCCCCTATAACATATTTTTGTAATCATAATTTAGGTGTCAAACATTCAAAATTCATTGTTTTGAAATTGGAAATTGGACCCCAAGACTTACCCAGAAGTGTGGCAACTATCGAGAGGAGGCCTGTTCCTGCTCCGAGCTCCAGGGTCGATTTGTCAAGTAGATTGATCTGCTGTCGACCTGTTGGGGTGTCCAGGAATCGGCAAAGGGCCAGTGCCTACAACATTCAAAACCAAGTGTTCATAGACTCCATGCATTTTACCTCCTCACTAAGTACACACAGTTTCTTCCTGATCTGATCGGTTGGCCTACTGCTGCTGGATGTTTCGTGCTCACCGCTGGCCATACGGTGCTGCCATAATGGTCTATGGATTCCTGAATCCTGATTTCATGACCCAGAAAGTAGAAGATCTCCTTGCATTGTCTGTAGTAGACAGTGGGAGCCCAGGATCTCTGTTCAGGTTCAGCTGAGGAAGAAAAAGATGAGGAGTAGCCCATCAAATAAAGCCTCTGCAGGAACTTTCCCCAGGAATGAGGAACTTTGGGGTGGAACTCAGTGTGTTTCGACCACAGGGATCAGGGTCTAAATTAAGTTCTGGGTAAAAATTCCCCCACTAAGAAAGTCCCTGCTCACGAGGTAGTACCTTTTTTAAAGTTAAGGAACTTTCGGGGGTGTGACTTGGGCGCTGAACATGCTGATTGGTTGAGTTTTATTTTAACCACTGATTTTAAAAGTCTGTGTGTGCGGTAAGAGTTGTTTGCTATTCGAATCAACAATGACATTTAAAAAATACGACCGATGGCCCGACGATGAGGTTCAGGCTTTATTAAGCTTATATGCGGAGGACGAAGTCCAGCGGGAACTGGAAAGTTGCAAGCAGTCCTACTTCACCGGACTACTTTGCCTAATCTTCAAGGTACTTTAGACCACGATGGAAACACAGACAGCAAAGGTTCTGGGGGAAAAAAGTTCCTGGGACAAATTGTTTCGGGTAATTTCGGTGGACACATTGGTATTAGGGTCACCATGATTTTGCCAAGTAAGTCATCATTTGTTGATCCTGGAACAACATTCCTGTCCGACAACATACCCCTATCCCTAAACCTAACCATAGCTTATCCCTAAAATCAGAGATATTATAGGTAAACAACAATAATGTAGAAGCACCTAACCCTTATTTGAAAGCCTAAACTTGACATTTGTCCCTCAAATCTGATTGAATGATTGGAATGTTCCAGGATCAACAACGATGTTGATCCAGGAACATGTACTTGGTGGAATCATGTTCACCTTGGTATCACACTTTACAGTTTGCAAGCCTAACCTTCTTCCTTTTCCTCAACAGATCTTCCAGAGTCCTGGAGTTTTTCCTGTACTTGTTCCTCCTTTGCGTCGTTTTCTAAACTCTGAGTATCGTCACACTCCTGCTCTTGTTCCACTTCCTCTGCATTGTTTCCTGTAGAGTTTGTTTCCTCAGAATCCTGCTTGCTTGACTCAAGGTCACCGCTGTTCTCCACTTCCTCGCTCATCTCTTGAACCTGGTCACTGTCCTGCTCTGGTGTCTTGCTGGTTGCTATGTATATCCTCACATCATCCAACTCTTCAATTAGCGTGATATCGAAATATCTGAGGAAGTTGTCAATGAAGCCCAGATCTGAGGCAAAGCGGACCTTGTTCGCCCAGACTAGAGTAGTTCCCGGCTGGCAGAAGTGACGCATGGTGACCAGCAGCTCGGTCAAGAAGTCGTGGTGATAGACCACATCCGTCGCCAATACATAATCATATTGGTGTGTGGATCGAGGGAAGGTCTCGTCCAGCTTGTGACCCCAGAAGAGTTCTGCTACCAGGGGCTTGTGCCTCCGCCGGCCTTTCGTGTTCCTGTTGAGGTTGCATGTCAGTTTACTCAGAATCTCGGGTAAATCCGTGGCTGTTAGTTTGGCACCTATAGAGCAATTTCAGTGATTATATTGCAAGATACAAAACCAATTAGAATAACACCTCAATCTCATGACAACACTTACCCAACAGCGTGACGACAACTGAAAGTAAGCCGGTTCCAGCTCCAAGCTCAAGAACTGATTTGTCTAGTAAATCAATTTGTTGACGACCCTGCTGTGTTTCCAAGAATCGGCAAAGTGCAAGTGCCTGTATGGAAAGACAAAGGCTGAATCATAAACCCTCAATCACTATTCCCTACATTAGTCCACTAATACAGTTCACTTGAAGGAGTGTATGAAGACGAGTGAGCGAATTCAGACAGCCATTGAGTCTACATCTGCTGTACACTCGTTATTGCGGTGCAATGTGGGATTGAATGAGCGCACTCAATAACGTCCACTATGGTACACCGCTGTCCCCTCAAATAATGCCCTTCTGAGGGTATAGGGGGCGATTTCAGATTCAGCCATAAATCACATTTTAAAGGTACACCATGTTTGTTTTGCTCGACTCTACGCCTGTTATCTTGGACTTTATACTGACACCTATTGCCTTGGATGCAGCATCACACAAAAGTAAAGTTCTTTGGTTACTAATGTCATCATAGATATACTCTGTGTATTTGTCTCTCATTATTTATGTCTCACCGCTGGCCATATAGTAGCACCATAAGAATCGATGGACTCCTCAATTGTGATATCCTGTCCCAAAAAATTGTATACTTCTTTCTCAGGTCTGTAGTAAACAGTTGGTGCCCATGATCTTGTGTACTTATTCTCTGCGCTTCCTTCCTCTAAAAGAAAAGACCAAATCAGACTTTTAATTCATTAGACAAGTGACTGTGGTCTAATTTTCAGAATTTATTACTGACCAGATTTCTGCTCTACAAATGTTGAATCCATCCCAGAGCAGCCGCCGCTCTCTTCATCTCCACCATCCTCAGTTTCAAGGTTTGTGTTGTCCTCTTCTTCTTCTTCTTCTTCTTCTTTGATATTGTTCACATCCTCCAAATATAATGGTTCCTTCTGATTTTCCATATCAACATTCCCTGGTTTCCTTTGCACATCTTTATTTTCATATTCTTGAACCTGTTCTATAGCCTTTTGTTCTGTCCGTTTGACCTTTCCTTCAATAATCTCATGCTTTGACTCATTCTCATTCTCTCCTTTCCTCGCAACCCCTTTGGTCTCTTTTGACGTCACTAGTCTACTTTCCTCTCGCATGGTGGCAGAGTAAATTTTAACCTCTCCGTTGTCCGCCAGCAGGGTGGTGTTAAACGTTTTTGTGAAGTTCTCCACAAAAACCAGATCAGAATCGAAGCGGGTCTTGTTGGCCCATATGAGGGTTGTTCCGGGCTGGCAGAAGTGCCGCATGGTGACCAGTAATTCTGCTAGGAAGTCGTGATGATAGACCACATCGGCTGCTAAAATGTAGTCGTATCTGTAGACTGAATGAGGGAAGGTCTTATCGAGCTCATTACCCCAAAAGAGCTCCGCCACTTGAGGGGTGTATCTACAGCGGCCCCGTGTGTTTCTGGACAGGTTGCATCTCAGGTTCCCGAGGACCTCCGGCAGGTCTGTTGCGGTCACCCAGGCACCTGGAGATGATTTGTATAGGTCTGAAAAGGCATAACACAACACAATATGTTTTTGAACAAAGTTTTTAGTACCTACCCAACAGACTGGCCACGATGGACACGAGACCTGTGCCGGCTCCAATCTCTAGCACCGCCTTATCAAGAAGATCAACCGTCGCTCGATTGGACTCAAGGTAGTGACACAGAGCCAGAGCCTAAATAAGAATTTGTGATGATAAACATCAATCAGCAACAAAATCACAAAGGGTTGGAGGTTTGTTGAGGCCCCCTATTGGGCCCCGGCCCCTGGTTGAGAGCCACTGCTCTAAAGGCATCAAATGTGCCATTGGTCAGTCAGATAGTCCCGCCCCAAACTCACGTGATTGGTTGAGTCAAACAAGCAGATCAATGTTGTGAAAGTATCACAGTGTTTCCAATGACTGACTGACATGAAACTGACACACCAGAAAGTATTTGAACATTCAAACTAATAACTAGGGTTATCTTTAACATTTCAAATATGTAATAAACTAATTGTCTTACTGCTGGCCAGATGACAGAACCAAATGAATCAAGAGACTCCCAGATGCGGATCTCATGACCGACGAAATAATGGATCTCCTTTCCAATGGAGGACAGCACACTGGGCTCCCAGGATGCCTTGTGCACACGGACTTCAGCTTCTGCGCAATATAACCAATGCAAAACAGATGCATTCCTGATTAAAATCTTCACAGATGTAGGGCCCTATCATACACTGGGCGCAATGCGGTGCCAGGCGCGACCGGATGCAGTTATCATTTTCATTTTCCTGCACCACGTTGATTAAATAGCAAATGTATTTGCACCCATTTGTGTGCCCATGGGCGTCTGGTCTGAACACCAGGAGTTCAGGAGCATTGTTGGAGCGTTGCTATTGTGAGGAACTGAAGACGACTGCGCCATTGACCAACACACACCTGCTCTAAAGTCAATGGCGCAGTATTTTTTGTGTTATTTAAAGGGCGTGTTAGTAGTATGAGCCTATAGGCAGTGCACAACGTGCATACACTGTGCTTATTACACACACAGGGACGCAGCAGCACACACATACGTTTTTAAATATAAAAAAAAAAAGATTCCATTCTGGAGAAGCGGTCAGTCTTTCCGCTCGCATGTAAATAGTGCGCATTGCGGCCGTGTATGATAGGGCCCTAAAATAAGGTAATCTTGTATGGGAATATTTGACAATATATTTTGAAGTGACTTACCATCTGTATCATCTTTGCCAGTGTTCAAGCTCTCGTCCGTCTCCATTGTGGCATCTGCATTTCCAGATTGAGCACAATCCATGATGATATCCGCTCGCTGACTGGATGGACTGATTTAAAACACAAATTATTTTGTTTTATTATGTTATTATTTTTTATGTTGACCTGTAAAAATCTACTGATTTGTCCAAACATTGTTTTGTCAGATTAGTTCATGATCTATGCAAGTGAAACAATCAAACATTTCAGTAACAAAAACAATGAAGTGCATTATGTGCATTTGGAGAAACGTCAAAAACAAGGCACTTCAAAACCTTACAAAGTTTGTACATAAGCAAAGGAAATGGGTGCAATCAGATAAACTAGAGCAGTTTTTATAGATCAAAAGTGTCCACATTTACCTGGAATCACCTCTTACTGTATTTCCTCAAATGCATTTCACAGCTTCAGAAGAAATCTCCACAGTCCAACCATTTGTGTTTAAATCAGCCGAGGATCATCTGCCTGCAAAGGTGAGCTTTACTTGACTCTGTCCTGTCCACAGTTATCGGGTTAGTGCTTCTGAAACCACATCCTCAGCAAGGTTATAGTCAAGCATCATCCCACACTCCAGCGTCACACTGGCATGACTATATTTAGCTGGAGATTCATGAAGCAGTGGCACATCCATCCGCACAAACACAGAGAAATAGAGCATGATGTAGGAGATGGGCAGTGCAGCTCTATTTGAGGAATTGAGCTTCTGTTGGCACAAAGAGATCAGGAAAGTAAACACTAAAGCCCTGAGATAACAGAGCGCTTCAGAAAGCCAGCGTCGGTTATCTGGTTGTTTCGTAATATGATATAGTTAGTTTGACTATAAAGTTCCAAACGCCTCACACATTATCACACATGATAATGGCTCCGTTCTCACTGCATATGAGCTTTCTTATTGTTTGGGTGAATCTTACAAAGAATGTTCAGATGTTCAGTTCATATTTCACCCCAAAAATCAAAAGAAAGAAAAACATTTGATGGAAATTTTGTTGAGGACTGGACATTAAAGTCTTAAAGTCTCAATGTAAGATGTTGAATGTGATCAGCATGAAGAGAGGAATCAGGAGTACTACGAATTGTATTTCTAGGACAAGGGTTCAAAAGTTATAAAAAGTGGATTTTTAAAATTGTGGTGGCGCTATAGAGTCGGTCCTAGAGACCCCAAAGTTGGTCAGATTACAATTCATTACCATCACCACAAGTGTGCCAATTTTCATAATTTTCCTACTTACGGTTCATAGAGCTGCCATAGACTCCCATTGGGGAGGAATAATAAAAAAAACGACAGATACAAAAAGGATCCCTAATTATAATTTATACATCACTGCATTATTTATTGTACTTCCTTGCACACAATGTATTATTTTTAATGCATATGTATATATTTTTGTTGTTTTTGTGGTGCATATATACATGTGAAATTCAGATTTATGTGAGATTATTTTTTGCCCCATAATTCTGTCCCTATCGGTTTCTATGATTCCAGGTAGCTGGTATGTGCTAAATGGATTCCACAGAAGGGAAACCCAATATAACACTCATTATATCTCTGGAGGCCGCATGGGTTCTCCGCTAGTCAACTCTCATCCAACCGCCTCTAAATCCTCTCTGTATCTTCTCCAGTTTCTTGTACGACTGTCAAAACCCTCTGGAATCGGTGGGCGATTGAACGCCTTCACCATGTAGGGTCCTGGTATATTTTGGTGGTCTGGCACTGGAGACACATTTACACCATTTGGCAGATAGGAGAAAGTCTCATTATAATGTTGAAATGATTGGCTTTCCTGCAGGAGGTTGTTTTGCAGATGTATGTCATATTATATATGGTGTGTGTGTGTTTGCGTGATGTAATGACACTGCCAGACTCAAGCACATGATACCAGTAATCAAATATCTCTGTATATCATCATCAGACACGTCCTCAGAAGAACCAAAACAAGTTTGTAATCCATTACTGCTACGTGCTGTAGGTCATGAACACATCTGGTTACCGTCCTCTGAGCTTAGAAACTATGCAAGATATGCACTTCTCATTTGGTCATATTTACCATCTAGAAGTGCCAAGTGCCAAAATGGCAATTTTCACATGAGATTTGGAGCCTAAGATATCTTTAATACATCTTGAGTTACAGGCATGCAATCTTGGGGCAAAAAATTGGCCTTTTCCCATTTTTGAACGGTCACTTTTGGCATATACAGATGCAACACAGATTGATAAAGTCAACAGATTTCACTAATAGATCTACCAATCTCTGTGTGAAAATAAAATAATGATGCTGCCATCTTTCTAAAGTCATGTTTACACCCAAATCTCAGGTGAAAATTGTCCTCTACACAACAGTGATTACTCAGTCAATATACATTCATTACATTTAATATTTTGGCTTTCTTCTTCATTTGTGTATTTCTTTCACCACAAATTAAATGATCAAAATCAAAATTTCTCGTTGAGTTGACGGAATGACCCAACAATATTTCAGAAGCAAAAGCACAAAAGCATGAAGATATTTATCACTCATACAGTATTTTCATCAGAATATTTCATGTTTATTTCCCAATACTGAAAAGGCTCATGTTAAAGTTGTAGAAGTAATGAATGTCAAGACAGAATGTAATCACATCATCATCAACAGCTGAATGTATGATTGACTTACAAAGCTCATATTTGCATTTACACGTTTGCAGAAACATGACAGATTTTTCCTTCTGTAATGTCGTGAGGACTTGATTTCCTCCTGGTGAACTGATGCGAAGGTGTGAGTGTTTGTTTCAGAGCTGAATGTGAGTTTGCAGTGGATTGTGGGAGATCTTCTGAGGCTTTCGGACCGAAGGTCAAGTTCACCATTTCCACGGATCATTATGGTGACGCTTCATCATCACATCGGTCATTATTTCATATTATTGATGTAATCTTCATTATCTCCTACATCAGCTGCCTAAAATAACAACTACAATACATATTTGACTATCAAGGGTAATGCATTACAAGTTACTCGAGTTACATAATCAGATTACTTTTTCAAGTAACTAGTAAAGTAACACATTACTTTTAAAATTTACAACAAAAAAGTTACTTTTTCAAATAAGTCAAATAAGTTTCTTTGTTTTCCTATTGACTGACTCTCTTGTCCCAATGTTGAGAAAATCGTATGTGCAGAGGCGTTGTGTGTGAACATGAGGGTTATTGTAGTTTTAGAATAAATGTGAGCATGCAATTATTAATCTCACTTGCACAAAAAAGATTCAGTATTCCTCAAAACGAATGAAATCAGTTAAATGCAAAATCAGAATACTATGCAAACCTCCAATAATTAAATGGGCCCTATCATAAACCCGGCGCAATGCGACACCAGGCTCACGCGACACAAGTGTGTTCTGCTAGTTTCAGCCGGACACAGTTCTCATGTTCACGTCCAGCTCCACGTGTTTAAATCTCAAATGCACTGGCGCATCTGTTCACCCATGGGCGTCTGGTCTGAACACCAGGAGTTCAGGAGCATTGTTGGAGCGTTGCTATTGTGAGGAACTGAAGACGACTGCGCCATTGACCAACACACACCTGCTCTAAAGTCAAGAGCGCAGTATTTATGTGTTATTTAAAGGGTGTGTTAGTAATGTGAGCCTATAGGCGGAGCACAACGCGTGTACACTCGGTTATTACACACACATGGACGCGCAGCACACACACACACACACACACTGATTATTACACACACATGGACGCGCAGCAGCACACACACACACACACACACACACACACTCTGATTATTACACACACAGGGACGCGCAGCAGCACACACACACACTCTGATTATTACACACACAGGGGAAGTGTTCAGTCTTTCCTCATGTAAATAGTGAATCCCTCATGGTGCGAGCGCAACTGGCTTTTAAAGGGAAAGGGAGATGAGACTCTGATTGGTTTATTACACGTTACGCCCAAAACACACACATGACTCATTAAGAGACGAGGGACGACCCTTTTGGACCATGCTTCGGGCGCGCCGACAGTTTTTCCCGTCGTTAAACTAGCAAAAGTGGATTCGGACACGCCCTAAGAGCACCTGCGCCGTGAGCTTCAGAACATGAGCTCAGATCGGTAAAATAAGGCCCAATATGTTAATAAAACAAATAGTTTTATGCATTTAATCTCACTTTATTGCCCAATGTACTTGCTGCTGACCATCGATGATCCAATTAAAACATAAGCAAAAATTTCAGATTTTCATTGGCAAAGTGTTAAACTTATTTCTCCTGCGTCCTATTCTTTTGTTATCCACAATGCGTCCTCTACTGTACACACGTGAATTAGCATCTCCTTCAGCCTGAGGCTTATTATTTTAATTTTGGTGTGAAAGGGTCTTTACATTTGCCCCAAAATATAAAAACGCCCAGCCCAGGTGAGAAAAAAGTAACGCTCCCAAGTAACTCAACTGTAAGACTGAAGCGTCTCAGTGCGACTGGTACACGTCTCATCCCGCAGAAGGAAACCCAAAGGTAATAAAGGCTTTAAGAGTTTAGAAATATTTTGCTTTGAGTGGAGGGTGGATCTCTGCTAATTGGTCTTTCATATTACCTCCTGTCCTCAATAACTACAGGTCTGGAGGCTTGATTAATGCTAATTCCCGTTGTGAACTCATGTTTACATTTGAAATAAGTTTCTGTCTTGGTCTGAGTATTTAAAGAGATGTTAGAGGAAGCTCAAAGCGCGATCCTGTACTCAGGTCCAGCCTGAGATTTATTCTGATTTACTCTGGAATTATTAACTCTAGTAGATTAAGTTAAATCAATAACACCGCAAATCTACGCTCAGGTTAGTAACGGACTAGAGCACAGTTTAGGCGAAGCAGAGGAGCGCACCAGACCGATGTTTTAGAGCTCCGACTAACACACTGGCATTAGTTATGTATACTTAGACTGGAGAGGCTAATAATGGGTTTTTCCGTTTAGAGCAAGAGTGTTGTTAGATCGATCTAAATAGGGTGAGCCTCAACCTCTGATTATTGTAATATTATTCTAACTACGTGTACGTGGGAAACCACGGCATGATTATGCAAAGTTACCATTAGAGGAAGTTAAGTTGGGCGCTTGGTTCTATGGTAATGGTCATGGCCTCTGGTTAGATATAGTCTTGCATTAATTAAGTGTGTTCAGATCTATGGGGACTAAATAATATATTCTGGAATGAGCAAAGTGGAGTACGGCCTCCAAGAGATTGTAATACGGCCGGTGCGAGACTCGAAGTGTTATTGGGATCCGGATGAACGGGTGTAATTTCAATAAAGAGTTAAACAGAATAATCAAATGTGTAGTTAAACTATTATACAAATTACCAAATAACCAATCAGCATTCTAACCGTCTGCCTTTACATGCACATGAGCTTTAATGCCATCCCATTCTTAATCCGTAGGGTTTAATATGGAGTTGGTCCACCCTTTGCAGCTATAACAGCTTCAGCTCTTCTGGGAAGGCTTTCCACAAGGTTTAGGAGTGTGTTTATGGGAATTTTTGCCCATTCTTCTAGAAGCGCATTTGTGAGGTCAGGCACTGATGTTGGACGAGAAGGCCTGGCTCGCAGTCTCCGCTCTAATTCATCCCAAAGGTGTTCTATCGGGATGAGGTCAGGACTCTGTGCAGGCCAGTCAAGTTCCTCCACACCAAACTCGCTCATCCATGTCTTTATGGACCGACGCTTTGTGCACTGGAGCACAGTCATGTTGGGACAGGAAGGGGCCGTCCCCAAACTGTTCCCATAAAGTTGGGAGCAGGAAATTGTCCAAAATGTCTTGGTATGCTGAAGCATTAAGAGTTCCTTTCACTGGAACTAAGGGGCCAAGCCCAACCCCTGAAAAACAACCCCACCCCATAATCCCCCTTCCACCAAACAGCGTGAGTCCAGTGGTGGCGTGCTTTACCCCACTGCATCCCACGCTTTGCATTGCTCTTGGTGATGTAAGGCTTGGATGAGCTGCTCGGCCATGGAAACCCATTCCATGAAGCTCTCTACACACTGTTCTTGAGCTCATCTGAAGGCCACAGAAGTTTGGAGGTCTGTAGCTATTGACTCTGCAGAAAGTTGGCGTCTTCTGCGCACTGTGACCCTCAGCATGCGCTGACCCCGCTCTGTGATTTTACGTGGCCTATCACTTCGTGGCTGAGTTGCTGTTCCCAATTGCTTCCACTTTGTTATAATCCCACTAACAGTTGAGCGTGGAATATTTAGTAGTGAGGAAATGTCAGGAATGGACTTATTGCACAGGTGGCAACCTATCACGGTACCACGCTTGAGTTCACTGAGCTCCTGAGAGCGACCCATTCTTTCACAAATGTTTGTAGAAGCGTCTGCATGCCTAGTGCTTGATTTATACACCTGTGGCCATGAAGGGATTGAACACCTGAACTCAGGGATTTGGAGGGGCGTCACAATACTTTTGGCAATATAGTGTATTTTGAAAGATTGTGAAGACATAATCATTGTTTTTTTAGTCACTGATGAATCATTTAAGATCAGGAACGTGAATTAAGAGAGTAAAAGTCTGTTTTAATTTCATGTTAACTTTAAAAACATAAATATGCCATTAAAGTGTCGGATAGATGTAAACATAAAATCAAGATGTAAACTGAAATCTTTTTTTTTCTCCTTAAGAACAGTTCTTGAAACTTCTGGAATCACACATTTTGTTTGGTTTAATATAGATAGTTGTGTTTGAGTTAATGTTGTGTTGGTGTGCGTTTGCGTGCGCTGTACAGCTTTATCCGCAGGCTGGGCAGGTCGTAGAGCTCGTGCAGGTCGAAGTGTTTCTCGAAAGTGTCCACGAAGCTGTTCTCGGGGTCCAGACGGAACCTCATGGCCCATAGGATGACAGTGTGCTCTGAACTCAGGTGTATGAAGGTCTCCATGAGCTCCTGCAGGTACGGGTGCGAGTACACCACATCCGCGGCCATGATATAATCGTAGTGGCAGGTCGCGTGAGGGAAGTGCTCCTCCAGCTCCTTCCCCCAGCTGAGCTCTGTCACGCGCGGCTCGTGCCTGCAGCGCCCTCTGGTGTTGCGCATGACGTTGTGCCTCAGGTTCCCCAGCACATCCGGCAGGTCTGTGGACGTCACTTTCGCTCCTGCGGTTGGACAACAACATGAGGCGTGCTTAACTAAATCCTCTCGAATAAAACATTCATTTAGCTTGAAATGACATGTTCATAAATGTAGATAAAGTAAAATCAAAAAGAGATTAAAATATGTATCAAGACTATTCTTTAGATCACAAGAAAGCTGTTAAGATTTATATAGGCTAATGACTAGCGTATTTATATAATGATTAGCACATTTATATAGCCATTAGCGATTAGCGTATTTATATAAAGATTAGAGCATTAGTGGTTAGCATATTTACATAGCGATTAGACCATTTATATAGCCATTAGCGCATTTATATGACGATTTGCGCACTTCATTTATATAACAATTAGCATATTTATATGATTAGTGCCTTTATATAGCCATTAGCGATTAGCGTATTCATATAAAGAGTAGCGCATTTGTGATTAGCATATTTATATAGTGATTTGCGTATTTATATAACACTTAGTGCATTTATATAGCAATTAACTTATTATATAGCCATTAGCACATTTATATAGCGATTAGCATATTTATATATCCATTAGCGGTTAGCATATTTATATAAAGATTAGTGCATTAGCGATTAGTATTTTTATATAGCGATTAGGGCATATATATATATATCGATTAATGTATTCATATAGTTATTAGCGCATTAATAATTAGCGTATTTATATAGCAATTAATGCATTTATATAGCCATTAGCGATTTGCTTATTAATATAAAGATTAGCACATTAGCTATTAGCATATTTATATAGCGATTAGTGTATTTATATAACGATTAACACATTAGCGATTATCGCATTTATATAGCCTTTAGCGATGTGTATTTATATAAAGATTAGTGCATTAACGTTTTGAGTATTTATATAACGATTAGTGCATTTGTATAACGATTAACGCATTAGCATATTTATATAGTGATTAGCGTATTTATATAGCGATTAGCGCATTTATATAGCGATAAATAAAACCCCTTACTGTGTGTTTTCTTTTATGTATATTATTGTAGTTCTGATTGTACATTGTCTTGTTTTATGTTGTACTGTATTGGAATACATTTTTCTTTTTAATTATGTACAGGATAATCGAGACGGTATTCGGTCCCTCTCACCGAGGATGCTGGTCACTATGGTAACGAGGCCTGTTCCGGCTCCCAGCTCAATGATGTTCTTGTCCACGAGGTTAAACTCCTCACGGTGAGTGTCGAGGAAATGACACAAGACCATGGCCTTGAAACAGAAGGTCAGAAACAGAAAGAGGTTAACCAGCACTAGTTACTCCTCAGTGTGTGTGTGTGTGATGCGTACCGAGGGCCACAGCACGGCCCCGTAACAGTCCGTCGACTCTTTGATCTTAATCTCGATGTCTGCAAACACGTAGCCTTCCCACGCCTCCGTTCGGATCAGCGATGGCCGAAAGTGTCGTTTCATGATCGCTGCTGCCAGTTCAGCATCTGCAGCCACACCTGCAAACACACACACACACAAACATTATTAAAATCAAGAGTTGTATCTGTTAATGTTGTTTAATTGACCTGAGCTAACATGAACTAACAATGAACAGCTCATACAATGTTTATGTAAAAACTTTCTGAAGGTCTAGCAGTAACTAAAGATTTTGTAATATTTCTGAAAAGGCTGCATTTATTTGATCATAAATAAATCTAATCAGATCATCTTCAGAGCATGCTGGCAAACAGTTATCAAAAGCTTTCTGATAAACCCAACCGTTCTCGAATAACGCGCAAATGAATTTGATGAAGAGCACGCCAAATTGGACATGAGGCTGTATCTCCACAGCGCTTTGACATATTCAGACCAAACTTGGTGCGTGTCATCCCAAGCATGACCTGAGGCTACATGCAGCGTTTCGGCACAGCGCCACCTACTGGTCAAAAGATATCAAACATTTTCTTTTTGCTTATAACTTCTGAATGGTTTGCTCAAAAATTATGAAACGTGTCTCTTCGGATTCAGTGCATCATGCCGAGTCGAATGATACATTTCCCATATTGGTCATTTTGGGCATCGGCCATTTTGAATTTTAAGTAAGCATTAGCATATCGTTACGAAACTATGTATGTGTTATCGGGACCATGTCCTGAAGGGACTCAAAAAGTTGAGACAAAAATGCTAATAATTTTTGATTAGTTTTGCCTATTTTAATGAAACTGGTCTCGATAGATTCCTGTGTATTCTCGATGTATTCTGATACCAATTATGCCATATATGCTCGAACTTGCTATCCGCCATTTTTAATTTCTTTGAAAACATACTTTTTCTAACTCCTCCTAGATCGTTGGTCTGATTTTCACCAAAATTGGCTCAGATCATCTTCAGACCATGCTGGCAAAAAGTTATCAAAAGCTTTTTGATAGACCAAACCGTTCTCGAGTAATGCATCAATGAACTTGTTGGCGTGACGCCAAGCTGATTCTTAGGCTGTAACTCTGCAACGCTTTGGCGTATTGACACCAAACTTTTTATCTGTCATTGTCACCATGCTTGCATGTCTCAGTGGTCCTTTTTGTGCTTGGCCCTGATAACTGCTGCTTGCAGCTATAATTTATTCCTGTGATCAAAGCTGAATTTATCATTACTCCAGTCTTCAGTGTCACATGATCCTTCACAAATCACTCTAATATGAGGATTTAATGCTGTGTTGAAAACAGTTGTGATACATTTTATTTCTCAGGATTCTTTGATGAATAGAAAGATCAAAAGAACAGCATTTATTTGAAATAGAATAGAATGAAGTATGACAGATGCTGTACACCGAGTGTCTCACTCCAGATATTGATGTGTGTGTTACATAATGACAGATGATTGACAGATCACATTATGAGCTCATTACAACTCACACAACACCGATGGAGTCATTCATTCAAACACACTCCCTACACAAGAATGCATTTATTTTTCAAGATAAAATGCACATTTATTTTAAGAGTCATTTCACTTGTTTGTACTGACAATGCAGAAATGATCTGATCGCTGGAAGGGTTTGTTGAGCCACATATCACTTTACTCAGGTTTTGTATTTTCTATAGACTGTTAAAATGACATTGTAGAAGACAATATATTCATACCCACCCTCATTGTTTTCCTGGTCCATTTGTCTGACAGCCGCACGTCCGTATAAGAGCAAATGGACTCGAGCTCCAGCTTTCCCTCTGAGTCTGTTCTACATGAGCTCTGGGTGATTGACAGCAGCAGCTGCGCCACTCAATGGAGGTCAGGTCAGAGAAAGGGAAGCCGGCGGAGCCACGGCACTAAAGAGTAAACAGATTCTCTCTGTGTCTCACACACACACACACACTGGTCTCATTCTGTGGCTCTGCTCCTGGAAGCAGGAATGTAGATGTTGTTTGGTTATGATTATAATAACACTGACTTCAGTCATACGCAATGAGCACCTGAGCTCCTCTGACCTTCATAAAACTAAGTATGATCAGGATTTCCCTCATAATGTAACATAGAACGCCAGTATATGCTATGACTCGACAACAAATGCTAGACTAGGACTTCTCCGCTCCTCATAAAACATTAGCCTTTATATAGTGTTTTTTGAGTAAAGAAACTTCTTTCTTTATCCTTGCATTGCAAACAAGCAGAGACAATCCGAATTATGAGGTTTGACTGACAGTTTGAAGATCCAATCGAGTTACGAGGTTTAGTCACAAGCTCTATCAATACTATTCATTGTTTAAATATTTGCAAAACCCACAGAAAGACATAAAGGGGGACCAATAGTAATGATTTATCGGAAAAAAGACATTATAATTATAATTAAAAAAATAATTTATTATACATTTAGTAATTGTCGTACAGAGTTTTAGCATTGGAGTGAAATAGTCAAGTCAACTTTATTTATATAGCGCTTTCTACAATGCAGATTGTTTCAAAGCAGCTTCACAGTGTTAAACAGGAAAATAATGAACAGAATCTGATTCGGCTGTACAGCCGCTCTGGAGAAAACACTGATGCCATCAGCTCATTTCAATTATCATATATATTCAAGTAATGTAGTTGATATAATTTAGTTTAGTAATTAAATTTATTTGGATATTTATTTGAAAATTTAGTGTCCCCAACTGAGCAAGCCAATAAATAATTTATCCTCATTTTATATATATATGCACTGATGATCGGGCATAACATTATGATCACCTTCCTAATAGTTAATAATTGTGTTGGTCCCCCTTTTGCTGACCCATCGAGGCATGGCCTCCACTAGACCCCTGAAGGTGTGCTGTGGTATCTGGCACCAAGATGTTAGCAGCAGATCCTTTAATTCCTGTAAGTTGCGAGGTGGGGCCTCCATGGATCGGACACATTTAGGCTTTTCAGACTTTTATTGTTCCTTTTTTGGCAAATTCATCTAAAGACAGTAAAAAAATAGAAATGTTGATGTCATACTTTTTTCACGATTTCTCAAACGATCTCGCAGAATGTTAATTATACAGCACCATCGTTTATAAACACAAGACATTCATGATCTGTTTTTGCTCCTTCCTCTTCCTCCTCGTTTCCCTCTTCCTCTGGTTTTCCCCTCGAACACAGAACGAGCTGTAACCATAGCAACACCCCTCCCTCGTTCAGCATCATCCTCTGAGCTGGAGCTGCTTGACTCCGTCCTCAATGACATCAGTGCGCTGTTCTGCGTAACTCCGCCCACCTCTCCGACCCCGGTCTCGTTCCGCGCGTCTGCAGGTGAGACATGAACCTCTGAGCCTATAAAGCCTCCTCCCGACGGCCCCGGAGCTCCAGGGGCCCCATCCCTGCCCTGTTTAGATGGAGAGTGCTCTTCCTCCTCCTCCTCCTCCTCTTCTTCCTCTCTCTCTTTTCTCTTGAGGCAGGTGACGGCTCTGCGCAGACGCTGGCTGCGGATCGACTGCCTCTCCTGCTGCTCCAGACGGAAGAACGAGTCGATGCGCAGCTGCGTCTGCACACACACCATTACAGTAAGACAACGATCATAACAGACACACAACAGCTGACAAGACACACACTGTGATAGTTGAGACGACCTGTTGAGACTGGAGCTGTTTTAGCACCGGCTGTAGCGTTTCCTCCGTCTTCCTGCTGTTCCATCCGAAGCGGCTCAGGCAGAACGTCACACTGGTTAAGGAAATCTCCTCAGACATGCGTAACATAACGTGTGTTAAAGGCAACGGTTACACTGCAAACGACATGAAGGATATTCTTTAATGAGCTCCAGATGTGGGCGGCCCCAGCTGAACGAGGCATCTGATTGGTCGACGGACGGCTGCAGGTACGCCTGGGCCACGACTGGGTTGGGAAAACCGGGATGAAGCTGGAGATTCCTCAGTTTCTTCTTGACTTTTGTGTCTTTGGGATTGGCAGCCATTTTCTTATTCTCCTGTGCTTCAGCCCACCACACACTGCATCAGCCAGAAACATACACACACACAGACAGAGACACAAACAAACACACACAGACACAAACACACACACAGAGAGAGAGAGCGAGAGAGAGAGAGAGAGAGAGAGAGAGAGACACACACACACACACACAGAGACACAAACACACACACACAGACAGAGAGAGAGAGAGAGAGAGAGAGAGAGAGAGAGAGAGAGAGAGAGAGAGAGAGAGAGAGAGAGAGAGAGAGAGAGAGAGAGAGAGAGAGAGAGAGAGAGAGAGAGAGAGAGAGAGAGAGACACATACACACACAGACAGAGAGAGAGAGAGAGAGAGAGAGAGAGAGAGAGAGAGAGACACACACACAGAGACACAAACACACACAGAGAGAGAGAGAGAGAGAGAGAGAGAGAGAGAGAGAGAGAGAGAGAGAGAGAGACACATACACACACAGACAGAGAGACACACACACAGAGACACACACATACAGAGACAGAGAGACAAACACATACAAAGCCAGAAACACACACACACAGTCAGAAACACACACACACACACACAGACACACACACAGAGACAGACACACAGAGATACAGACACAAACATACACACAGCCAGAAACACAGCCAGAAACACACACACACAGAGACAGAGAGACAAACACACACACAGCCAGAAACACACACACACAGTCAGAAACACACACACACACACACACACACAGATACAGACACACAGAGATACAGACACAAACATACACACAGCCAGAAACAGCCAGAAACACAGAGACAAACACACACAGCCAGAAACACACACACACAGAGACACACACACACACACACACACACACGATTAGACATGATGATGAGAGCTGGTGATATCGCTAAACATTTATATCTCAGTATTTTTCAAAATTGTATTGATATTCAACAATTATACAAAAAGCACAATCTTCCTATGAAAAAGTTGTGGTTGTTGCCTCTGATTGGCCGTTTCGTTCACATGCTCAACTGTGATTGGCTGAAATGCTCACCGCTGCAAACACACGTTGTAAAAAGAAACCTCTGACGCTCTTCACAGATTATTCCCTAATCTTACATCATCAGAAAGACTCAGAGCATGTGTGTTCCTGTGTGGTGTGTGTGTGTGCAGGTGTGTTCTGACCCGAGCTGAACGAGCGGCTCTAATCCAGCGCCAGGAAACTCGTTGAGGATCTCCATCCCTGTGACGAATCCCACTCCCGGGATCCCCTCGGTGTAATCGCTGCCCAGCAGATACGCCAGATTGATCAGTTTGCTCCGGTCCAGACCTACAAGGAGACAAGCTCGGGTTTGTGTCTCTCTCCTGATCATTTAAAAGGGACAGTAATCGTTTACTCGCCCTCGTTCCAAACCCGGATTTCTGTCCCTCCGCTGAAAGTGTGTGCAGTAACGATAACGTTTACAGTGGCGTCATAAATGATGAGGAATGAATCCATAGTGGAATAATCTTCTGAAAAGACTGACTTGTTTTATATGACGAACAGATGTTGATGAAAGCTAATCATAAATTAAATCATAAAATTAATAATTATTTTAACTCTTTAAATTAAATAAAATCATTAAAATTTCAAAATAAAACAAAAAAATGAATTCATAATTTTTAATAAATACTTTTAAAATAAACAATCAAAATAAAATGCGTACTAATGAATTAAATCATAAAAATTTAAATAATGAATAATTCTAAAATAAAGGTAAAAAAATAAATCACTTAATAATATAAAAATGTAGGATAAAAATAAAAACAATAAAAATTATATCATAAAAATTAATAAATAATTCTAAAATAAAAATCAAAAAGAAAACACTTACAAAAATGAATTAATTTATTTTAAATAAAACATTTTAATATAAAACAAAATAAAATGCGTACTAAAAATGAATTAAATCATAAAAATTGTAATAATAATTCTAAAATAAAAATTAAACACAAAAATGAATTCATTCATTTAAATTTAAAATAAAACAGTTAAAATAAAATGAGTACTAAAAAGCAATTAAATCATAAAAATTGAAATAATAAACAATTCTAAAATATATTATTAATAAAAATGTAGATTCTTTGATCTTCATTTTCTAGATGTAGTTAAAAATGGTATTTTTGTGTGGTTTATTTTCATCTTGCTCCGACAAAAGTGACGTCATAAACACAACTATAAACATGAACTTCCTATGAATGAATCCATAGTGGAATAATCTTCTGAAAAGATATGTTTTATATGATATTTCATTTAAAATATCGCCATTTGTGTTTCAAAGATGAATGAAAGTCTTAGGGTTTGGAACAACACGAGTAAATGATGACAGATTTTTACACTTCACCCCTGAGTAACAGACGTTAACAACACGTTACTATATACAGTGAAAACTGTAATGAATCTGACAGCAAATTTCATGAAATTTTTAGAAGTGAAAAAGAACAATCTTGACATTTCAAGAATCACATCTGATGGCGTTTCATGAAAATAACTTTATGTACATTAGGGTTTTATGTTGTTAAATGAGTGTTTATTGCGTGTGTTTCCAGGGTTATTATAAACTAATGAAAATGTCAAAAACACAACAAAATGACTAAAACCTGAACCAACATGTAACCTAAACTAACTCAAATGTGAAAACATGACTGACTCTGCTAGTGCTAAAGACACTCACCGAGCTGGTTCTGCATGTCCGCCGACTGGTAAAGCTCCACGTATTTGTTCTGGTTGAAGAAGTTCTTGTAGACGTGGCGGCCGCCGAAGAGCCAGATGTCGCTGTCATCGGTGATGGTGCCGTGCGTTTGGTCCAGGCGGTCCAGCGCCGCACACTGGGCTTCAGCCTCCATGGGCGCCACGATGAACGGCACACCGAACAAACGCAACAGCTCCTGAACGCCAGCGAGAGACATGCATCACAACACACGGATAATACAGCATACTGTTGTGTTCACTGCGAATGATGTGTAGGACATGTTGAGACTGCGTTGATTTGATCATAAATACAGTAAAACAGTGAAATATGACTCCAGTGTAGATCAGCTGTTCTCTATGTGAATATATAGTAAGGTGTAATTTATTCCTGTGATCATCAGCATCATTACTCCAGTCTCAGTGTCACATGATCCTTCAGAAACCATTCTGATATGAGGATTTGATGCTCAGTTATTATTGGTGCTCAACGTTGAAAACAATTTATATATATCAGGCATAACATTATTACCGGTGAAGTGAATAACACTGATGATCTCTTCATCACAGCTCCTGTTAGTGGATGGGATATATTAGGCAGCAAGTGAACATTTTGTCCTCAAAGTTGATGTGTTAGAAGCAGGAAAAATGGGCAAGCGTAAGGATTTGAGCGAGTTTGACAAGGGCCAAATTGTGATGGCTAGACGACTGGGTCAGAACATCTCCAAAACTGCAGCTCTTGTGGGGTGTTCCCGGTCTGCAGTGGTCAGGATCTATCAAAAGTGCTCCAAGGAAGGAACAGTGGAGAACCGGAGACAGGGTCATGGGCGGCCAAGGCTCATTGATGCACGTGGGGAGCGAAGGCTGGCCCGTGTGGTCCGATCAAACAGACGAGCTACTGGAGCTCAAATTGCTCAAGAAGTTAATGCTGGTTCTGATAGAAAGGTGTCAGAATACACAGTGCATCTCAGTTTGTTGCGTATGGAGCTGCATACCCGCTGACCAGTCAATATATATTCCACCCACTAACAGGAGCCGTGATGAAGAGATAATCAGTGTTATTCACTTCACCAGTCATAATGTTATGCCTGATCGGTGTATATTCACATAGAAAACAGCTGTTTTACATTGGAATAATATTTCACTGTTTTGCTGTATTTTCAGAGACTTTAACTGACCTTAAACTCTTGAACACTAGTGCATATACTGTTACAATTGTGTTCTATACACTACGATATTAGGATAACATATGAACACTTTGCGTGTCGATCCAAAGCTGAAATGGTCACAGCTGTCGCGGTGTCCCGAGGCTGACCTGACTCTCCTGGCACATCTGTCCCGTGACGCTGGTGCTGCTGCGCTCCTGCTGCTGCTGCTGCTCTCTCAGGCTCGTCTGCTCGTCCTGCAGGCGTCTGTCCAGCTGCAGCAGCTCCTCCTGCCACACACACACACACACACGCACACACACTGAGACAGAGCCACACACGTGCACTGCAGACGGTCTCAAGTTTAAGGCTTTTTAAGGAGCCGCGGGGACCATGTGAGATGTACCGTGTCGATGTGATCCCACTCGCTCGCGGCGGCAGGAGCTTCATCCACGGCCTCGTTGACTTCATCACTCTTATCTGAGCTCTGTATGCCGGACTCTTCCTCTCTGCTCTCCTCCTCTGTCTCTTCTGAGGGGCTTTTATCGGCTGCTGCTTCTGCTTTGACGTGAGACTGCTGTGTTTCAGGTGGTTCTTCCACATCTGACACCTCAATAAAACTCTCTGCAGAGACCAAATTAACAGGGCAAACACTCAAATCACTCAATCAGTGGGTTTTTAGTTTTCCAGTAGAAACATCCTTTAAGCCAGGGGTTCACGAGTTGATGAAAGCTAATCATAAAAATGTCCATTTAAAATAAATCATTTTAAAATAAAAACAGTAACAAAATCATCAAAATTAATATAAATAATTCTAAAATCAAAATAAATAAAAATCAAACACTTACAGAAAATTAATTCATAAAAATGTAAAATTTAAATCTAAAAACATGTAACCATAAACATTAAAATAAATAATTCTAAAATCTAAATTAAAATAAAACATACTAAAATGAATTAAATAATTAAAATTTAAAACAAGTAACTTTAAAATAAAATAAAATGTTTAAAATAATTTAAAAATAAAATTTAAAAATAAATGAGAATCATGAACGTGTGAATTAAATTATTGAAATATTAACTTAAAATCTCAGGGGGACTTCAAGACACGCTCTGTGTGTGTGTGTGTGTGTGTGTGTGTGTGTGTGTACCTTCAGAGCTGCTGTCCTCATCATCTTCCCTCTGGGGTTTGTTGTCTTCCGCTCGGTCTGTATTCACAGGCTGATGATCAGAAGTGCTCGTGTGTCTCTGCTTCAGATGTTGATGTACTGCAGCATCTCGTGTCTCTACTGCAGAACTGGGAGTAAGAGGCGTGAGGGCCTGATGCTTTGATTCTGAAGACTCTTCCTGTGAGGAAACGCTCAGGATCGCACCTGCTTCGGTCTCGTCCTCGGAGCTGCTCGTGATGACATACGTCCTGTGTTTCTGGGCCGGCGGATCCATCATGGCGCTCTGGATGGCCTGTAGAGTTTGAGGCGACACGCTTCCGTCTCCATCATCAGCTCCAGTCGTCCTGCGTCCTTTCGTATCGACAGCTTCCTCCTCAGAGCTGCTGTCCATCATGGCGCTCTGGATGGCCTGAAGCGTGCGAGGAGAGGGTGGTGCTACTCCTGACGCCAGCACATCCTCCTCAGCACAGGAGGAGGAGGAGGAGGAGGAAGGCTTGTTCTCCTCTTCCTCTGTCATGGGCCGCCACAAGGGCTCCGGTTTTCCTTTAGGCCTCCCTGTACGCTCCCACGGGCAGCTGGAGCACAGCGCTGGAGCCGACTGACTGTCCGGAGCACTGGCTTTCTTCTGAGACCCTGAACAACAGAAGATTTTAGTAGATTAGCACGAATTAGCATGAATTAGCATGAATTAACACATTGCTAGCATGAATTAGCATGTTGTTAGCACAAATTAGCATGTTGCTAGCATTATTTGCTACAGAAAACAACATGAAAATCCACAGATCTGCACTAAAGGCTCTCCGACAGTGGATTTCTCCAGACCTTTAATGAGGATGTAGTGGGACGAGTCCTCAGACACGAGGCGGCGGATCTTCATGTTGCTAGCATTAATTAACATGTTGTTAACATGACATAGGATGTTGTTAGCATGAATTAACATGTTGCTTGCATGTTTTAACATGAATTAGCACGTTGCTAGCATTATTTAGCATGTTGCTAGCATGTTGTTAGCATGATTTAGCATTTGTTGCTAGTATTAATTAACATGTTGTTGTAATGATTGTACATGTTTGCTAGCATTTTTTTACATAAATTGATGTTTTGCTAACATGTTTTTGCTTTTTGTTAGCATGTTTTAACATAAATTAGCATTTTGCTAGCATGATTTAACATGTTGTTACTGCGAATTAGCATTTTTCTAACATGTTGCTAGCATGATTTAGCATGTTAACGCGAATTAGCATGTTGCTAGCATGTTTTAGCATTTTGTTACCATGCTGCTACAGAAAAAAAACATGTAAAGCCACAGCTATGCACTGAAGGCTCTCTGACAGTGGGTTTCTCCAGACCTTTAATGAGGATGTAGTGGGACGAGTCCTCAGACACGAGGCGGCGGATCTCCGTGTGCTGATCTGTGCTCTCGCCGCACGACTGCTCCGCTCCTCCAGGGCCACGATTGTTCATCTCCTGCTGCACTCCCTCCAGACGCTGGTTGAGTCTGTTCCTCTGCAGGAGACCTGCCAGCTGATACTGCGAGAACTCACCTGACCTCTGAGAGAGAGAGAGAGAGAGAGAGAGAGAGAGAGAGAGAGAGAGAGAGAGAGAGAGAGAGAGAGAGAGAGAGAGATCAGGAGAGATCAGGAGAGATCAGGAGATCAGGAGAGGACATGAGCATTAGACTGTATCAATGGGTGAGGGTTACCTCTGGGGGTTTATGGTACAGTGTGCGTCGCCTCTTGTTGAATTCCTTCATTTCTTTCAAGATTTCGTGTTTGATCTCCGGTGGCATGAGGGAAAACTCCTTAGAGTTGATGTCTACAGAGTTAGGATTGTCATAGATCTCTTCCTGAACAACAAACACATAAAATATAAAGAGCTATATACTATACAGCAAATCTCATGGCAAAATGTAACTATATAATCATCCAGCTCTAATCTGATAAATGTGACTATAAGGCATGAAGATATTATAAACATTAACATCTGTAAAGCTGCTTAGAAACTGTATTTTGAAAAGCGCTAGATAAAAAACGCTTTAACATGAATTAGCATGTTGCAGCACGAATTAGCATGTTTGTTAGCATGTTTTACCATAAACTGACAAGTTTGCTAACATGTTTTTAGCATTTTGATAGCATGAATTAGCATGTAGTTAACGTTTTAATACATTGCTAGCATGAATTATCATTTTTTAACATGTTAACATTTTAACATTTTTAACAATTAACATTTTGCTAGCATTATTTCGCATGTTTTGCTCGCATGATTTACCATTTTTCTAGCATGATTTTTCATGTTTTAACACAAATTTACATTTGATAGCATGTTTTAACACGTTAACACAAATTAACATGTTTGCTAACATGAATTAGCATGCTACAATTTTTATAGCATGTTTTGACATTTTTTTTACATTAGCATGTTGCTAGGATGAATTAGCATGTTGTTAGCATGAATTAGCATGTTGTTAGCATGTTTGAATAAAAACGCTGTGATCCCCTCACCTGAAGCCTGCTGTAGGTCTGCAGTGAAGCGTCTCCATCTCGCTCCTCCTCTGAACTACACACACATTCACAGAGACACAAATGAAGACAACTTCCTTCATCATCATTACGTGTTTGTCCGTTATCTCACCTGCTCTGGTCTCTGTCCTCATCCGGAGGAAGCGCCGGCAGGACGTATATGTCCTCCTGATCATCTCGCCTCACGGACGACAGGCTGGGAACCGGTTCCTGACTGCGGAGGAAGAGAGAGAGCATGTTCTTCTGTGGAACAGCTTTGAACAGGAATGAAGGCTCATACCTTTGATCCCCCAGCGCTGCTTTGATGGCCTGTCTCTTCAGGAACGTCCGGAGGAGCTTTTCATTGGTCTGTCTGGACTCGCGGCTCATTTCCTCCTTCCTCTGCCTGCGGATGGCCTGACCGTGTGCAGATGGTGGTTATTAATTGTCGTTACTGTGACGTTCATGTTTTACCGGCAGATTTAAAGCTCACCAGCGTCTGCTTCTTGAGCAGCGGCGCGTCTCCATCGAACACAAACACCGGTCTGATGCGGAAGAACAGCAGCTTACAGAGCCGATGGAAGAGCGTGAGGAGATGAGCATTCTGAACCGCATTCCCGTCGCGATCCCGCACGCCTTTGACCGCCTGATTCAGCCAGATACTGATGTCTGTCACGGGAAGTCATGGATACAAACTGACTCATGATGATGAGTTCTTATTAAAGTCTGAATTACTTTCTGCATTGAATTATATATATACACAATCAGGCATAACATCCTAATATTGTGTTGGTCCCACTTTTGTTAGCAGTACATCCTTTAAGTCCTGTAAGTTGCGAGGCGGGGCCTCCATGGATCGGACTTGTTTGTTCAGTACATCCCACAGATGCTCGATTGAGATCTGGAGAGTTTGGAGGCCAAGTCAACACCTCAAACTCGTTGTTGTGCTCCTCAAACCATTCCTGAACCATTTGTGCTTTGTGTCAGGAGCATTATCCTGCTGGAAGAGCCACAGCCACCAGGGAATACCGTTTCCATGAAAGCCTGTACATGGTCTGCAACAATGCTTAGGTAGGTGGTACGTGTCAAAGCAACATCCACATGGATGGCAGGACCCAAGGTTTCCCAGCAGAACATTGCCCAAAGCATCACACTGCCTCCGCCGGCTTGCCTTCTTCCCATAGTGCATCCTGATGCCATGTGTTCCCCAGGTAAGCCACGCACACACACCCGGCCATCCACGTGATTCCTCAGACCAGGCCACCTTCTTCCATTGCTCCGTGGTCCAGTTCTGATGCTCACGTGCCACTGTTGGTGCTTTGGGCGGTGGACAGGGGTCAGCATGGGCACCCTGACTGGTCAGCGGCTATGCAGCCCCATACACAACAAACTGAGATGCACTGTGTATTCTGACACCTTTCTATCAGAACCAGCATTAACTTCTTGAGCACTTTGAGCTCCAGTAGCTCGTCTGTTTGATCGGACCACACGGGCCAGCCTTCGCTCCCCACGTGCATCAATGAGCCTTGGCCGCCCATGACCCTGTCTCCGGTTCTCCACTGTTCCTTCCTTGGAGCACTTTTGATAGATCCTGACCACTGCAGACCGGGAACACCCCACAAGAGCTGCAGTTTTGGAGATGCTCTGACCCAGTCGTCTAGCCATCACAATTTGGCCCTTCCTCGCTCAAATCCTTACGCTTGCCCATTTTTCCTGCTTCTAACACATCAACTTTGAGGACAAAATGTTCACTTGCTGCCTAATATATCCCACCCACTAACAGGAGCCGTGATGAAGAGATCATCAGTGTTATTCACTTCACCGGTCATAATGTTATGCCTGATCGGTGTATACACACACACACACACACACAGTGAGGAATTTGTTGAAAGCGCTGATGAGGCTGTAGTGTCACTCTCACACTGTTCAAGAGGAAGAAGAGAGTAAAGGATACCGACAGCCAAGATCTTCCCCTCCAGTGTTTCCGGATTGATGGGTTTTCCGGTGCTTTCCAAGAGCTTCCACAGTCCATGAACTCCCATCACACCTGACAACAGCAGGAAAACATCATCATCATCATGATCAGTGTAAAGCAGAAAACATGCTTTGGTAAATCATAATTGCGAATTACAAATTCAAGATTATGACATACATGTAAATTATGAGGGGAAAGTCATAATTGTGAGATAAAGTCAAAAACTTCGTCATATTTTCGAATTTATAGCATTATGAGGACCTAGTGTATAATATTTTTTACCTCAACATTATGATTGGTCATAATTCCAACATTTTGTTATAATTATGATTTAGTATGTCATAATTTATATTTTTTTATGCCGTAATTATGATGTAATGTCATAATTTTGACATTTTACTCAAACGCTCGAGCAGGAGAAATATATAAAAACACAAGATAGTGATAATAAATCTATAATAAGCGTCCATATTTCAGCACAGCCTAATGTTTATTATTCATAGGCTTAAGAACAGATGTTGAAATGATGATAGTTTATCTAAATCACGCGCAGACCTGCTCACAGCGTCGGAATCATAACATCCGGTCCGGTGTAGTCGCCGGAAACACGTACTGAGCACTTCCGTTCCGCTGCTCGCCGCGATCAGCTGCTTCCTGTGTGAGCGCGGCACTGTGAGGTACGTGGCAAGATTTATTATGAAATATCAACATTTATCATTTAGGACGATCATTAATGTCTTCGTGATTTGACGAGATTCGCGCCTTTGCGTGACGTCATCGGTTTAATAATCCAGCGGCGTCACACACACACACACACACACACACACAGCACAAAGGTCGAGATTGTGTTGTTATTATCGTGTTTGTGTTGGCTTCGCTGGTAAGTGAACTAACATCTTTCATTTATGGTTTTTATGATGTGTTATGATGTAATGATGACGAATGAATTAATGATGGCGATTAATCATGGGGATTGGTTTATTCTAGTCTAATTATAAAATGTGTAATATACAATTTGTTTGTTACAATGCTATTTTATTAAAAAAAAAATTATATTTATTAAAATATAATTTTTACGATAAAAATATAAAATGCATTAATTTTGTTATTATAAAATTAAAAATATAAAATCTAGTCATAATATGACATTTGTTTACCACAAACAATATTTACAATATAAGTTGTTTATTAAAATGTATTTTTATTATGAAATTTAATGTGTACATTTTATTACAATGTTAATTTTCGTGCAGGAGGACATTTTTGGTTTATTAAAATGTTATGTTTATTATTTTAAAATATAAAATGTGTTTATTTTTCTGAGCATGAGTCAACTAGACTAGAATGTTAATAAAATACATTTTTGTTTCAAATAAAAATACATTGAATTGTGTTTATTAAAATGTTATTTTTATTCTAAAACATAAAATATGTTTATTACAATGTTAATTTTTGTGTCTTCTGGATCATAAAATACTAATAAAGTACAGTAAAGTAAAAAAAAAAGTGTAGAATGTTGCAACATAACATTTTAATAATAAACATAAGGCATGTGTAAGATGTGCGGATGTTTTCAGGCAGTGGAGATCTGGTGAAGGGCAGTCATGTCAACAGTGATCATCAAAGGTGAGTTCCTCCGCCCATCCTCTTCTGTCTGTAGTACTGTAACAGCTGAGCGTCACACACACGTGTCTGTCTCAGATGTGGCTGTCCGCGGCCCCGGCGACGGCATGGAGACGGATAAGCCTCCGGTGGCCCCTGAGCTGTCGGTGGAGGCTCCGCTCCTGAAGGTGTCCTCACCGAAGCGCAGTCCGAGAGCCGCGGCGCCGGGAGTCTTACACCTGGGCAAGGTGAGCAGGGACGCGTGCACGGAGGTGGAGGCTGTGAGGATCGTGGTTCCCCGGGCTGCTATCAGCCGGAGCGCTCGCGCGGGGCCTTACGCTGAAGACCGAGGGTCCCCTCCGCACGGGGACGAGCGTCCGCCCTCGCCGGAGCCGCTGGACTACAGGAGCGCCCTGGAGAAACTGCAGAACTCCGAGCGCCGTCTGCTGCAGGACAAAGAGGGCCTTTCCAACCAGCTGCGCGTCCAGACCGAGGTCAGACCAACTGCTTTAAGAGAATTAAACAATGTTTTGCTGCACATATTAGTTTTAAATATCTTTTATATGAAGGAATGAGGCATTTATATAGCGCTTTCATATGTACTACTGTACACCCAAAGCGCTTTACACTCATGTCAGGGGCTCTCCTCAGCCACCACCAGTGTGCAGCGTCCACTCGGATGATGCGACGGCAGCCACAGTACAACGGCGCCAGTGCGCTCACCACACACCAGCGATAGGTGGAGAGAGCCAATTCAGTGGATGGGGATAATTAGGAGGCCATGATTGGTAAGGGCCAATGGAGGGAATTTGGCCAGGACACCGGGGTTACACCCCTACTCTTTACAAGAAGTGCCATGGGATTTTTAATGACCACAGAGAGTCAGGTCCTCGGTTTAACGTCTCATCCGAAGGACGGTGCTTGTTACAGTATAGTGTCCCCATCACTACACTGGGGTGTTAGGACCCACACAGACCACAGGGTGAGCGCCCCCTGCTGGCCTCACTAACACCTCTTCCAGCAGACACCTAGTTTTCCCAGGAGTCTCCCATCCAGGCACTGACCAGGCTCAGCCCTGCTTGGCTTCAGTGGGAAACCAGTCTTGGGCTACAGGGTGATATGGCTGCGGGCTATATAATTAAATATTTTAGTTTTTTCAGCATTTAAATAATTAGGTTTAATAGAATTATATTTTGTTGTTAGCATTTTAATTAAGTTTAAATTTTATTTATATATATGTTTTTAGCATTATATTTTAATTATTTTTAACATGATTAAATAATTGCATTTTAAATCGGTTATAATTTTCTTTTTAATATAGTGTTATTTTAATTAAATAATATTATTTTATATACGTCATTAATTGTCTTTTATATAATTAATTATTTGTGTTTTTTTAGAGTTTAAATATAATTAAATGTTTATTTAGCATTATATTTCAATTATATTTTAACATAAATACTTTTTTTTAGCATTTTAATTAATTTGATTATTTTAAATATAATTAAATATTTAGTTTTTTCACATTTGTTTAAATTCTTTAATATATTAATTTTTTTTATTTATATTTAAAAGTTAAATATTTTATTTATATATATTTAATTTTTGTAAATTCTTTTGAATATATATATAATTAATATTTTTTGTCTTTATCATTATTGTAATTTTTTTTAACAATACAATTTAGCATTTTAATAGTTATCATTTACATTTTAATATTGTTTAATTTTTTTGTTGCATTTAAATAAGTTTGAATTATTTAATGCAGTTAAACCATTATTGTGCTTTTAGTATTTTAATTAAATTTAATTATTTTAATAGAATTCAAATTTTTTTTTTTCATTTTAATGAGTGTTATTTTAATTTAGTTTTTAGCATTACATTTTAATTATTTTTAATATAAATTAATAATTGGTGTTTTTTTAGCATTTTAATTCAGTTTTATGAAGTTGTATAACCTTTGTGTTTAGTATGGTGTAGCTTTATATTAGCCACATGCTTTTCTGACTTTATGCACAGTGGAGATTTTAGTTTGATTCATTGTGAAGATGATCTTGTTTTCATGTGTAATATGAACTACACTAGCGTTCAAAAGTCTTCAGAATATCTTCTGCTCTTTATCTGATCATAAATACAGTAAACAGTGAGATATGACTCCAGTGTAAAGCAGCTGTTCTCTATGTGAATATATAGTAAAGTGTAAACCACTCCTGTGATCAAAGCTGAATTTTCCAGTGCTGAGTGTTCATGCCGTGTCCGCAGGTGAACCGAGAGCTGAAGAAGCTGCTGGTGGCGTCGGTGGGTGATGACCTGCAGTATCACTTTGAGAGAATCGCGCGAGAGAAAAACCACTTGATCCTGGAGAACGAGGCGCTGGGACGGAGCCTGACGCACACGGCCGAGCAGCTGGAGCGCATGAGCATTCAGTGCGACGTCTGGAGGAGCAAGTTCCTCGCCAGCCGGTAAGACAGAAACATATGATGTGTCAGTTCAGGTCACATTTATTTAATT
Organism: Rhinogobio ventralis; assembly: GCA_039654625.1. Lineage (NCBI taxonomy): Eukaryota > Metazoa > Chordata > Actinopteri > Cypriniformes > Gobionidae > Rhinogobio > Rhinogobio ventralis. The sequence continues at coordinate 783,278 of CM077195.1, forward strand.
GTATATAAATGTGATAGTTTGTTATGTGTGTAGCAGGTTAAAGAAATGAGTCCCGAACAACCCTAGGAAGACACTTCCAGAGTTTGGGCACTAAATATGGAAAAAATGTTCATATGAAAATGCTCATGTGTGTGTGTTTGTATTCTTGTAGCGTGATGGCAGAGGAACTGACCAATGCCAGAGCAGCTCTGCAGCGTCAGACCAGAGACGCTCAGTGTGCCATAGAGGATCTGCTGCGAGAAAGAGACGAGTTCTCCAGAGACATGCTGCATACGCACAGGTACTCTTTCAGACAGGGCTGTTATCGTCAACCAAAATAATACTGCCTCGAGATTGAGGTTTAAATGTAGAACTGTGATTGACAGTGAGAGTGTGATTGACACTGCGTGTGTGATTGACACTGCGTGTGTGATTGACACTGCGAGTGTGATTGACACTGCGAGTGTGATTGACACTGCGTGTGTGATTGACACTGCGTGTGTGATTGACACTGCGAGTGTGATTGACACTGCGAGTGTGGTTGACACTGCGTGTGTGATTGACACTGCGTGTGTGATTGACACTGCGAGTGTGATTGACACTGCGAGTGTGATTGACACTGCGTGTGTGATTGACACTGCGAGTGTGGTTGACACTGCGAGTGTGGTTGACACTGCGAGTGTGATTGACACTGCGTGTGTGATTGACACTGCGTGTGTGATTGACACTGCGAGTGTGGTTGACACTGCGAGTGTGATTGACACTGCGAGTGTGGTTGACACTGCGAGTGTGATTGACAGTGAGAGTGTGATTGACAGTGAGAGTGTGATTGACACTGCGAGTGTGATTGACACTGCGAGTGTGATTGACACTGCGAGTGTGATTGACACTGCGAGTGTGATTGACACAGAGTGTGATTGACACTGAGAGTGTGATTGACAGTGAGAGTGTGATTGACAGTGAGAGTGTGATTGACACTGAGAGTGTGATTGACATTGGGTGTGTGATTGATACTGCGTGTGTGATTGACAGTGCGAGTGTGATTGACAGTGAGAGTGTGATTGACAGTGAGAGTGTGATTGACAGTGAGAGTGTGATTGACACTGCGAGTGTGATTGACACTGCGTGTGTGATTGATACTGCGTGTGTGATTGATTGACAGGTTGCTGGAGCAGCTGATTGATTGACAGTGCGAGTGTGATTGACAGTGCGAGTGTGATTGACACTGCGTGTGTGATTGACACTGTGAGTATGATTGATTGACAGGTTGCTGGAGCAGCTGATTGATTGACAGTGTGATTGATTGACAGGTCCCTGGAGCAGCTGCTGGTGTCTCTGCAGTGGGGTCGACAGCAGACCTACTATCCCAGCGCGCAGCCGCTCAGCACCGGAGAACTGGCCGCAGCAAATCACAAGCTCGCTGATGCCATCAACTCACACCTGCTGGGGAACGTGAGCGGGAGCGGCGGCCCGAAGAAGAGCCAGAACCAGAGCCGGAACCAGAACCAGAGCCGGAGCTCAGAGCTCTGCAACACGCCGGCCGAGAAGATGGCAGAGAAGGTGCGAAGAAATTAATAATTAGACTCATGATAAGAAATCAACAATTAGAAGGAAATGAATAATAATTTTGTGATTGTCAATTGATTACTGTTCAGGTGCTGCGGAGTCTCGACCCCATTTCCTGCTCTGAACAGGAAGTTGACGTGTCCCCGTCCGACCCGCCTCATTCGCCCTTCCTGCCCAGTAAGAAGAGCATCGGCCGCTTCCACCCGTACACGCGCTACGAGAACATCACCTTCAACTGCTGCGAGCGCTGCAGCGGCGAGCTCACCGTGCTGTAGGCCGTCAGACACCAAAGACAAACCCTCAGCACCAGCGACCGCCTCTCCACGGGATCTCCTGGGTCAGATGTGGACGTGTTCGAGGTTTATCCCCCTCATGTTGTATGATTATATTTCTTCTCTCAGAAGATGTTTAGCAGAACACAAACAGCGCTCGTGTCAGACACAGATCCTGCTAAACCGAGAGGAAGTGATGACACCGCTCATGTTATTCTTCTGAAGATGATTTTAAAATATACAAAGTGCAAGATGTGTGTTTTTATGGCTTCTGTTTGTGTGAATGCGGTGTAGGACGTGTTTATGTAATGCAGTGTTTCTGGAATATAATGCTGACTGTATTATATACTGTATCAATATGAATCTAGGCACACGTTTGAAGTGTTTTCCTGGACCAGAGTGTATAAAATCTTTGTTTTTAAAGTATTTCAGTAATATTTTCTCCATCATCTTCCTTTACCAAAATAAATCATTTGGAGTGAAACGTTTTCTTTTCCTGTTTTTCCCATCATGCTAGTAAAATTGTATTTTTGGTGCAATGATTATTTAAAATGAAAGCAGAGGGCAGATTTCTGTCAGTGTTTGTATTAATTTATAAGAAGAATTTAATAATTATATAAGAAATTAATTATTAGATGAATAATTAGACATTAATTCATAAAAATAAATATAAGAAATTAGTAAGAAGTGACTAATTAGAAATGAATTGGATCATGAGAAATTAATCAGACATTCATTAAGCCATAAAAATGAATAATTAGATTTATAAGAAATTAGAATAATAAATAATAATTGGAATAATTATAAATTCATACATTTGTAAGAATAATTTAATAATTAGATTAAAAATAAGAAATTAGAATAAGAAATTAACTGGAAAATAATTCATTAGATAAGAAAATTAGAACAATAAATTAATTAATCTGTAAGAACTGAATATTTGGATTAAAAATATGAAATTAAAATAATAATAAAATCATAAGTAGAATTTAATTCATAAGAAAAAATAAGAAATTATTAATTTCTTATTTTTTTCTGCCAATTTGATTGAATTGTCATGAAAATCATGTCAAAAAGCAAAACATGTTAGAACAGGATTTAATGTCTTCATGCAAAATATAATGTCCTATTCTTGTCTTTTGGTTTATATGTGAAACCGCTGAATGTCAAATAAGAGGCATCTGAAATCATTTTATTGACTCAATAAGTATCAAATAAGAGGAAAGAAACAGTGTTACATCATCAATCTTCCTCCCATCATGTGTTTCTCTCTCGTCCTCTTCTGTTCGGCCCTCGAGGAGGTTCATTACGGACGGATTGAGTCTTTGCAGTTCTCATGATCGCTCCTGTCTGATGGAAGCCGCAGTGTTTCCTCTTCGGCACAAACTCCAGCGCCTTCTGCCAGCTGCCCGTCTCTTTCACTGTAGTCAGGATGCGGATCATCTGATCCAGGGTCAGATTCTTGGCGCCCGAGTCCCAGTCCAGATACTCATCCAGCGGGAGGCGCGCCGTGGCCAGCTTCAGGCGCTTGGCGTTGGCCAGCGAGACGCCCGAGTGAATGGACCGGTCCACCATGGCTCCCACGACGTACACCTTACTGTGGTCGAACGCGCGCAGGACGGTGTGCGAGTCGGCCGTGAGGTAGACCAGGTGCTCGCGGGGAAACATGTCCACGGGTCGGCGCGCGGTGGCCGTGATGAGCAGCCGCTCCCAGGTGTCCGCGCCGTAGCGCTTGAGGAGCTCGCGGTGATAGGTGCTGCCCGGCTGCAGGCCGCAGAAGTGCAGGTGAAACGGGTCGGCGGAGCGCCGGTTCCATCCCTCCGTCTCCAGCAGCTGCGAGACGGTGTTCTCCATCTCCCGCCGCGTCATGTGCTGCTCGTAGCTCATGTCGTACACCAGCGGCTGGCCGAAGCGCATGGCCTGCGCCGCACGCCAGTTCTGCAGCCGATCCATGGAGCTGCTCCAGAACTTCATCAGGAACGTGTTCTTCAGTCCGTCCTCTCGCTCCTCTGCGTCCGCGCTCCCCTCGGGATTCTTCTTATCACGCTTCTCCTTTTTGGAGATCTTGTGCGCTTCTTTGATGGCGAGAAACTTCAGGAACTTCTTCTTGGCGGACTTGGTGCCGAGCGCGGCAAGATCCTCCAGCTGCTCATCTGTGATGCTCTTTGGGACGAACTTCCCCGCCTGATGCCACATCTCCACCAGCTCGCGGTTGGCGTCCAGTGTAGATCGACTCGTATCGCTCGGCCTCTCCTCGTGCAGCGCTTGAGACTTCATGACGGACTTCCATATGTCCAGGTCCAGCGTCTCTGCTGCATCTTTCCCGGCGGTCCGAGTGGTGCTGATGGGTCTGACGGTGAGGAGCATCTGAAGCCGAGCAGAAGTGCAGCTCCGCCTCACGGCCAGCGAACACGA
>CM077195.1:798981-808981 GCA_039654625.1 Rhinogobio ventralis
GCAGAGGTTAGTTAGTGACAGAGGTTAGTTAGTGGCAGATCTTGGTGGCAGGGGTTAGTAGGTTAGTGGCAGAGGTTAGTGACAGGTTAGTTAGTGGCAGAGGTTAGTTAGTGGCAGATCTTGGTGGCAGGGGTTAGTTAGGGTTAGTAGGTTAGTGGCAGAGGTTAGTTAGTGACAGGTTAGTTAGTGGCAGAGGTTAGTTAGTGGCAGATCTTGGTGGCAGGGGTTAGTTAGGGTTAGTAGGTTAGTGGCAGAGGTTAGTTAGTGACAGGTTAGTTAGTGGCAGAGGTTAGTTAGTGGCGGGTTAGTTAGTGGCAGAGGTTAGTTAGTGGCAGATCTTGGTGGCAGGGGTTAGTTAGGGTTAGTAGGTTAGTGGCAGAGGTTAGTTAGTGACAGGTTAGTTAGTGGCAGAGGTTAGTGACAGGTTAGTTAGTGGCAGGTTAGTTGGTGGCAGGAGTTAGTGACAGGTTCGTGGCAGAGGTTAGTTAGTGGCAGGTTAGTTAGTGGCCGATCTTGGTGGCAGGGGTTAGTTAGTGGCAGGGGTTAGTTAGTTAGGGTTAGTAGGTTAGTGGCAGAGGTTAGTTAGTGACATGTTAGTTAGTGGCAGGGGTTAGTTAGTTAGGGTTAGTAGGTGGCGGAGGTTAGTTAGTGACAGAGGTTAGTGCCAGGGGTTAGTTAGTGGCGGAGGTTAGTGACAGAGGTTAGTTAGTGGCAGGGGTTAGTTAGTGACGGGTTAGTTACTGGCAGGGGTTAGTAAGTGGCAGAGGTTAGTTAGTGACGGGTTAGTTAGGGGCAGGGGTTAGTTAGTGGCAGAGGTTAGTGCCAGGGGTTAGTCAGTGGCAGGGGTTAGTTAGTGACAGGGGTTAGTTACTGGCAGGGTTTAGTTAGTGGCAGGGGTTAGTTAGTGATGGAGGTTAGTAAGTGACAGGTTAGTTAGTGGCGGAGGTTAGTTTGTGACAGAGGTTAGTTAGTGACAGTGGTTAGTTAGTGGCAGGGGTTAGTTAGTGACAGAAGTTAGTTAGTGCATGCAGTTTTGTTTTTTTAACTGCTAAAAAATTACATGGTGTACCTTTTAACAAAGATTAAAAAATGCTGTAAAACTATATTGTTCATTGCTAGTTAATGAATTAACTAATGTTACCAAATGAGACCTTACTGGAAAGTGTTACTGATATTTTTAAGGCAACGTGAAACATGAAAGAAGTGAAGCAAGTTAATACATGACGTTTACTTTTCTGTAGTAGAACATCACTGATGAACCATTTACAATAAGAGAAGGAACATGAATTCAGTAGAGTCAAGAGTGTCAGGTTAGTCATCAGAGAAGAGCGGGGAGGGGAAGTTATTCTTATTCAAGATTACAAGTTTAACTCGGTGTGCACCGATAAATCATTTAGCAATATTCCATAATAAAACAAGAATGTAAAGGACAAAAAATTAGCATTGTGATGCAAAGAAATTTATTTGCGATTCAAGAACATCAGTCAGTCCTAGACATTGTTATTTTGCTCACTGGCACGGCTCTTGCTCCTGGTGATGATCTCAAAGGGAGTTGGTGCGGCTTTAGGTTTGATCATCTTGGTGAAGAAACGGAACACAGACTCCATGCAGACGGCGGGCGCGGAGTCGTGGCACTGAGTACCTGCGGAAATCTGCGTGCAACCAGCCTTCAGAGAGCCCACGGAGCGATTCAGGGGTTTGGTGCTGAGAATCCATGTTCTGGAGTGGGATTTCAGCCAGTCGCGTCCGGTGTTTCCCAACGGCTGATGCCAAAGGCTGTGGGACGAATCCAAGAAAGCCACGGCCTTCACACGCCGCTGAACATCCTCCAGCCGACGGCACAGCAGATCCACAAAAGCCAGGCCTCCGTATCCATGTGCGACCACAAAGATGTGCTCGGCAGAACTCTGGGAAACCAGGTGTTCCCAAACCAACCGGACGTGATGCTCTTGAGTTTGCCGGCCCTCGTTGGGGTTCGCCAGGAGAACGGCGCATGATTCCAGCGAAGCCCAGTGCAGGTACGGGATCTGACTGCCTCGCTCCAGACCGCCGTGGGCCGCCAGCTTCCAGCTCCACACGCCGCTCCGCACCGTTCCCCAGTCCTGGATCAGGACCAGAAGACTCCCGGGATGCTCCAGTGCTCCTGGACTCATGAACACAAAACTGCTGTCCTCCAGATACACCCTAATAAGCCGAAACTTCCTTTCTAAGAGGCCGTACACATGCTGGGTGATGTAGAGACACAGGCGTCGGTGCTGCCACTCCGTTTCATGGGCGTTGTGTAGTTTGAAGGGGAACCTGTAGGGTTCGTGAGTTTCTCTGTGCCGCAGGTGACCGTCCTCGGAAAACGAATACGGAAAATCAGATTGAATCGGGTTTCGGCTCACCTCAGAGCTCTCCAACATCGTGCGGGACCTGGGAAATGAATATGCAAAAAAAAATATTTCTGAAGGATCATGTGACGCTGAAGACTGATGAATGATGCTGAAAATTCAGCTTTGATCACAGGATATAAATTAGATTTGACTATATATTCACATAGACAATAGTACTTTTGAATTGGAATAATATTTCAGATTTTTTACTGTATTTTGGATCAAATAAACGCAGCCTTGGTGAGCAGAAGAGACTCTTTAAAAGAAAACTTTGTAATCTATCATTCATCATTGCACTGCAAACTAAAGCATTTGTTGTATAGATTTACCTGAGAAAGATTACACTGTAGTCTGAAAACACAAAGTTATACCGGATTTCTGTTGCTGACTGCTTGCTGAGATGTGTAAATATGTAAATAATCAGTGATCATGTGACAGGTGTCGCTGATTAGGGCGTGGCTTCACGTTTAGTGCATCAAACTCTGAAATCCCTCTGTTGTCAATAACTTTATCCCTTAAAACTCATATTTTACCCCTATGAAAAGAATTACTTCATGCATTAAAATAGCTTGAATGCAACACCCTTGGTTCATTAAGTATGCGCGGATATGCAAATTAGCCCCGCCTCCTCTCAATATGGAACGTTATGTTACACCTGGAATTCAGCAAAAGCGTCAATGTATCATTTCAGAAAATAAACGTGTTTAGAATGTCTCTCGTAGAATCCAAATCCAAGTGCAATGCTTTGGATATGTTATGCACGTGCACGTTTTGACAAAAGCAGCAGCACATCGGGAAATTGCATGCATAAAGTATTAAGTATGCATACTGTGTACAATTTAAATTTTACATATACTGGAGAAATAAAGTAGTATGCTAGTTTGTCCTAATTTTTTTTTTTTTTTTTAGCACTTTGCAATTGTTTTAACTTTTTACAATACACACATTTTTTGCTTGCTTTCAAACTACCACCAAAAACTCGCGGAACTCGTGATGCGCGCGACTGTTTCCACCGGAAGACTTTCACCGGCACACCGGATGTTGATCAAACATGGCAGCGACCTTGTGGATCCGCGAGACTCTGTTGTGAATCATACGTGAGAAGAAATGAAGGTTTATACACGTTTATGTTTTGTATATGTAATTAAACTATAGAACCGGTCATGTTCTCAGCACTGAAGAACGCGTTTCTGGGCTTTGTCCGGACATCAGGCCAGCCAGGTAGATTTAAGACAATTAATCTTACATATATTCATGGTTTTATTTTATATGAATTAGTATCACTAACAATTAAAATGTTTTTGGACCTATAGTATGGTTTTTGGATGTGTACACGGCATTCTTACTATCTAACTTACTCATGAATATGGTAATCAGTTCTAGTTTTCAATAGTCTGCAGCATTACTGATTATATATCATTCTTAATAATAATATAGATGTATATACTGATTATATATAGGCCTACCTGGTTTATTTGGTTATAATAACCTTAGAGTAAGTATGCATACTGTGTACAATGTAATTATATACACTCACCTAAAGGATTATTAGGAACACCTGTTCAATTTCTCATTAATGCAATTATCTAATCAACCAATCACATGGCAGTTGCTTCAATGCATTTAGGGGTGTGGTCCTGGTCAAGACAATCTCCTGAACTCCAAACTGAATGTCAGAATGGGAAAGAAAGGTGATTTAAGCAATTTTGAGCGTGGCATGGTTGTTGGTGCCAGACGGGCCGGTCTGAGTATTTCACAATCTGCTCAGTTACTGGGATTTTCACGCACAACCATTTCTAGAGTTTACAAAGAATGGTGTGAAAAGGGAAAAACATCCAGTATGCGGCAGTCCTGTGGGCGAAAATGCCTTGTTGATGCTAGAGGTCAGAGGAGAATGGGCCGACTGATTCAAGCTGATAGAAGAGCAACTTTGACTGAAATAACCACTCGTTACAACCGAGGTATGCAGCAAAGCATTTGTGAAGCCACAACACGCACAACCTTGAGGCGGATGGGCTACAACAGCAGAAGACCCCACCGGGTACCACTCATCTCCACTACAAATAGGAAAAAGAGGCTACAATTTGCACGAGCTCACCAAAATTGGACAGTTGAAGACTGGAAAAATGTTGCCTGGTCTGATGAGTCTGGATTTCTGTTGAGACATTCAGATGGTAGAGTCAGAATTTGGCGTAAACAGAATGAGAACATGGATCCATCATGCCTTGTTACCACTGTGCAGGCTGGTGGTGGTGGTGTAATGGTGTGGGGGATGTTTTCTTGGCACACTTTAAGCCCCTTAGTGCCAATTGGGCATGGTTTAAATGCCACGGCCTACCTGAGCATTGTTTCTGACCATGTCCATCCCTTTATGACCACCATGTACCCATCCTCTGATGGCTACTTCCAGCAGGATAATGCACCATGTCACAAAGCTCCAATCATTTCAAATTGGTTTCTTGAACATGACAATGAGTTCACTGTACTAAAATGGCCCCCACAGTCACCAGATCTCAACCCAATAGAGCATCTTTGGGATGTGGTGGAACGGGAGCTTCGTGCCCTGGATGTGCATCCCACAAATCTCCATCAACTGCAAGATGCTATCCTATCAATATGGGCCAACATTTCTAAAGAATGCTTTCAGCACCTTGTTGAATCAATGCAACGTAGAATTAAGGCAGTTCTGAAGGCGAAAGGGGGTCAAACACAGTATTAGTATGGTGTTCATAATAATCATTTAGGTGAGTGTGTGTGTGTGTATATATATATATATATATATATATGGCAGTATGCTAGTTTCTGGCTGTTTTCCCTCAGATGTCCTGCAGAACAACATGAAGGTCCTGTCAGCGGGTCTGAGGACTTATGATGTTCCTCCAGACTTCAGCGGTAAAACAAAACATTTAGTATTTAAGCATAATAATAATAATAAATAATTTACATTACAAACTGTAAAATCACAATTCTGATATAATCGCATATATTTATTGAATTAAATTGCAGCGTTTGTGATATGCCGTGTTTTGATGAATCGTGCAGCGGTCGACTGTGTTTTTCTCCATCGCAGACGTGGTTCTTCCAGAGAAGCCCAAACTCAAATTCCTGGAAAAGGTCCCGAATGTGAAACAAGCAAAGAAGGAGATGAAGAAGCTGCGCGACATCCAGGGGCCGGCCAGGAGCGGCAACGCCTTCAGCAAAGGACAGTACGGCATTGTGGTCCGTATCTGCACATCATCGCTGTGACCCACAATGAGTTCATTTAGTCTGTGTATTACACACTAAAAAGCATAATACACTCTTACTTTGATTGGTGCACATGTAAATGTAATCACTGTCTGTGATTGTGTGTGTGTGTAGGCTCTGGGCGGCGGCTACTTGCACTGGGGTCACATGGAGATGATGCGGCTCACCATCAACCGCCGCATCGACCCCAGCACCACGTTCGCCCTGTGGCGCTTCAGTGCCCCTCACAAACCCATCACCCGTAAAGGCCTGGGGCAGCGCATGGGTGGCGGGAAAGGGGCCATCGACCACTACGTCACCCCGGTGAAATGCGGCCAGTTGGTGGTAGAGGTCGGAGGTCGCGTCGAGCTGGGCGAGGTGGAGGCCGTGCTCACAGAAGTGGCCAAGAAGCTGCCCTTCCCAGCCAAGGTTTGTTCTGAGCAGCTTCCTCTTTATGCTTTTTCATAATCGGCTGTTCCTGCAAACATGTGTGGCAATAACGTGAATGAGGAAAGTGTTGAGCAACGTTCACTCAGAGAACATGCCGTGTGTCAAAGAATCAAATTAATGCTATCGAAATGCTTTTTTTCTTTCAAACACAATTGACTGTAATCATAACTGCAAAAAACTGACATTTCAAACAAGAGGAATCTGAACTTTGATAAACACAGGGATCGCACAACTCTCTTTATATCTGATATTATATTTGATTTTCTTTGTTTTTTTCCACCTGCAACAAATTTTAATTAGATTAGATTTGCTTGATTTTTAACTTAAATATGAATTATTAATTGGGGAAAAAACTGTATTAATTGTTTTTATGCTATTTGTATTATTGAATATAGAAAAAAATGATTTATGAATTAGAGGTAAATATTGTTTAGTATCATGAGATCCCATCAAAACACAAAATATTAAAGAATAAATATTATGGAATTAAAATAAAGTGCATTTAATTTAAAAAACATTTGCTCTGTGTATAGTTTAAATAATTAATTAAATTAATTAGTCATTAATTGAAAAGAAGCAGTATATTTGTATTATTGTATATAATTATAAAATAATACAAATGATATAGTTTCCCAGGGAAAGCAAGAACTGATGAATGCAACACAAGTCACTTCGGATAAAAGCATCTGCCAAATGCATGTAAATGTAGAAATAAATGGAGCATAAATTACAGGTAAATATTGTTTAGTACCATGAGATCCCCTCAAAACACAAACTATGAAAGAATAAATATTATGGAATTAAAATAAAGTACATTCATTTAATTAAAAAGTTAATCTTTTGTCAGTTTTGACTGCCATAATCAGAAGTTTAAAAGGTTAAATATGGAAGGTGTTCTGATAAACAGGTCATCGTGTGTGAATCCGGTGTTTTGTGTGTGTGTGTGTGTGTAGGTGGTGAGCAGGGAGAGTCTGGCGGCGCTGCATCAGGAACAGGCCGAACGTCAGACCAACAACCAAAACCCCTGGACCTTCCAGAGCGTCGCGCGGGCTAACATGCTGGGCATCCGCAAAGTCCTCAGCCCGTTTGACCTCCACAATCACGGCCGCTACGCTGGGAAGTTCTTCTACCCCAGACGGGTGTAGTGCAGTGTCAGCACACAGATCAACACAGGATGTGGTGCGCTGATATCCAGATCACTATCTCTGGCTCTTGAGTGGTCTGTCAGTCACTGTGTGCAGCTGCAGAAGACACACACATCACCTGTTCACCTCATGTGCTCTTTATCTTATGTGCTGTATAGATGTTAAATGCTTAATAAATGTGCTTTCTTTGCCGTTCGGCTTGAATGGTTTTGAATGTGGGACTCGACAGTGTGTTTTATGGAAGTTTATGGAAATCATAGTTATGATACGACTCGTAATTATGAGATAAGTCAAATTATTACTTAGTATGTGTTAATTTTGGGCTTTTTATGTCATAAATATGACTTATGACATAAAAAACAATGAAATGCTAAGTTTGACTTTGTCAATTATGAATAAAAAGTAAAAATTATGGCTTAATATGTCATATCGTCTTTTTATGTGGAAATGTTGACGTTTTGTCATAAATATTACTTAGTATGTCATAATTAAGATTTTTTTTATGTTACACGTTTGACTTTTTATGTGGTAATTCTGACGTCAAATGTTACTGTCATACTTATGTTTTTTTTGTCATAAGTTTGACATCAATTATGAATAAAAAGTCAAAATTATGGCTTAGTATGTCATAATATAGACTTTATGTGGTAATTTTGACTTTTTGTCATAAAAATGACTTCGTATTTCATAGTCATGATATTTTTTTGTCATAAGTTGTGTCAAATATGAATAAAAAGTCACAATTATGGCTTAGTATGTCATAATGCCGACTTTTATGTTGTAATTTTGGCTTTTTATGTCATAAATTATTTAGGACTTCATAAATAACCAAAGCATTTTTTTCTTATGTGACGGAAATGAGTTTCCATATTATTTAATTTTATGTAAAAAACGTTTATGTTAAAATTGTAGCACAGACGTAATGTAAAAGTTAATGGAAACGAGAGCACGTGGCACGGGAAGGAAGCCGGAAGTGTCGGCGCATGCGCAGCTCGGTTCCCGCTTTGAATCGTGTGGCGCGAATCTGGTGAGTATAGAAGATGCTGTCGCGGTGGATGTGTCGTACATAGACGATTAATTATTGAGTTTTGTTAGTTTTGAGCGCATCATATGTGTCTCAGCATGTTTTCTGCTGCTTCTAACGTGAACGCGAGCGACGCGATAAAACGCGACGCCTCCAGATTTGACGCGTCGCGTCGCTCTCTTAGTTTACATTAAAACAAAGGTGCTCAAATATATACATTATATTCACATACCATGGGATTTAACCCGTCCTTCAGAGAATACCACGGTAACGCTAATCTAACGGAGAACGGTCCCACAACTTCCACTGATGTTTTGTAAAGGTTAAGATAACGCGTTTTTAAATAACATTATGAATAATTGATATGCGTGAAATGATGTTTTTCTGCTGTTCTGAGAACAGTTTTGTAACATCCTTATGACGTCATGTGTACTTGAGTGTTAATGTTTGACCTTCTTGGAATATTACAAAATAACCTTCAAAGAATAGTGTGCGTTATATTGCGTGTACTAACATTATCATAACATTTGAACGTTTGAAACATTCCTCTGCACATCCACACATGTACACTTACAAAAGCGATGGGCTTCGTTTCCTTTCAAACATGTAAAATCTTGTAAATTCTCTCCTATCTATATTATACATGAAACTGTAAATATGTCTTTTCTGACTGAAAGGGATAGTTCACCCAAAGAACGAAAACTGTCCCATACTTTACTCTCCCTCAGGCCATCCGAGGTGTGTATGACGTTCTTCTTTCAGCCGAACACAATCAGAGTTACATTAATAATATCCTGGCTCTTCCCAGCTTTATAATGGCAGTGAATGGGGCCATTTGGGGGGATTTTGAAGGCCAAAAAAGCTCACCGTCACGGCTCAGGGGTTAATCAAGGCCTTCTGAAGCCAAGAACAATATCCATATTTATAACTTAATAAACTATAATCACTTGCTTCTGGTAATGGCCGTACGCAAGTCAAGTTCTGACGCATGATGAGTGACCTCTTACCCGACGCATGATGAGTGACAACTGACCCGACTCATGACGGGTGACCTCTGACCCAACGCATGACCTCTCACCCAACACATGACAAGTGACCTCTGACTCGACGCATGACCTCTCACCGGACACATGACGAGTGACCTCTGACCTGATACATAATGAGTGACCTCTGACCTGACGAGTGACCTCTGACCTGACGCATAGCGGGTGACCTCTGACGAGGCATGACGAGTTACAACTGACCCGACTCATGACAGGTGACCTCTGACCCAACGCATGACCTCTCACCCAACACATGACAAGTGACCTCTGACTCGACGCATGACCTCTCACCGGACACATGACGAGTGACCTCTGACCTGATACATAATGAGTGACCTCTGACCTGATGCATGACCTCTCACCTGACACATGACGAGTGACCTCTGACCCGATGCATGACCTCTCACTCAACACATGACGAGTGACCTCTGACCTGACGCATGACCTCTCATCCGACACATGACGAGTGACCTCTGACCCGATGCATGACCACTCACCTGACACATGACGAGTGACCTCTGACCTGATACATAATGAGTGACCTCTGACCTGATGCATGACCTGACACATGACGAGTGACCTCTGACCCGACGCATGACCTCTCAAGTAACACATGACGAGTGACCTCTGACTTAACGCATGACCTCTCACCCAACACATGACGAGTGACCTCTGACCTGACGCATAGCGGGTGACCTCTGACGACGCATGACGAGTTACAACTGACCCGACTCATGA
>CM077195.1:813981-871481 GCA_039654625.1 Rhinogobio ventralis
AAGTACGTCACTTCCTTTCAAATGACCCCTATGAACTACAGTCGAGATGTTTCACCTCAAATTCAAAAGAATGACAAACTAGGTTTTAGCAGCTTTTTAGGGGTTAAAGCGTGTATCGCTGAAACTCTATTGTAATATTTAGAATTTCCAAGGATCTGCATTCTCCCATAAAAGTGGTCAGGCAGACCAAACCGTAAGCCGTAGAGACTTGAAACTTTAAGGGATGATAGTACCTACTCCGTCTACAATGTCACCAGATCTCGCCCCAATCGGCCTGATGGTGGCGCTACAGCAGTCAAAAGTGCGTAATGGCTCATAACTCCTAAACCAGACGTGACGCCAAAACATTCGAAGTAGGCATGGCCGCGTTTACATTCTTGAACAAAATTAGATAATTTCACCAAACTCGTGTGGAAAAATATGCGACAACTGGCCACTTGGTGGTGCTATAAAATGAACAAAACACAAAAACAGCTATAGCTACGCAATGGTCAGTCCGATTGACTTGAAAACTGGCGTGTGGTGTCTTTGTCCAAGGTGCCATGAAGCTCAGTCTTTGCCAGGTTGAGCTGCAGGTGATGTTGTTTCATCCATGCCAAGATGTCCGCCAGACAGTTTGAGATTCGTGCAGCTACTGTAGGATCATCTGGTTGAAACGAGAGGTAGAGCTGTGTGTCATCAGCATAGCAGTGGTATGAGAAGCCATGTGCCTGTATGATGGGTCCCAGTGATGTAGTGTAAATGGAGAAGAGGAGAGGTCCAAGCACTGAGCCCTGAGGAACCCCCGTGGTCAGCTGATGTGCTTTGGATACCTCCCCTCTCCAGGCAACCTTGAAAGACCTACCTGTGAGTTGGGACTCAAACCAGTGGAGTGGAATCCCTGTGATGCCCAGCGAAGAGAGGGTGGACAGAAGAATCTGATGATTCACAGTGTCAAAGGCAGCAGATCGATCGAGGAGGACTGATGATTTGGAATCAGCTTTCGCAATCCGCAGATAAAGAGGTGGTGGAGGGGTACAGAGGAGACAGTTGAATGTTCTCAAAAGTGTGAGTGTGTTTGAAGTTCTGTTGATTTTGTTGTGGAAATATGAAGATTTAGCTGCATGGACTTCATCTGAGAAGGATGAGAGCAGAGATTGATACTTAACTAGGTCAGATGGGTTGTTTGGTTTGCGCCATTTTCACAAAGAACATCAGATAACCAAGGGTTAGAGGGAGTAGTGTGTGCTGGCCTAGAAGATAAGAGGACAGATACTATCGAGACAAGAAGTTAAGGTGGAACATAAAGTGTCTGTTGCAGTATTTACATCCATAGATGAGAATTGTGTGGATGAGAGAGGATTACACAACAGAGGACAGATGAGAAGGAGAAAGAGAGCGCAGGTTTCGTCTGAAAGTAACCGGTAGAGGGATTGTTGGTGCACAAGTAGAATGTTGTAGATTAAAAGTGATGAAGTAATGATCTGAGATGTGTAGAGGTTTCACCAAATTGTTGTGTGTAGTGCAGTTGCGTGTGTAGATGAGGTCAAGTTGGTTGCCAGATTTGTGGGTGTGTGCAGTGATGAGCCGTTTGAGATCAAATGAGGCTAGGAGGGGGTGGAAATCTGTAGCATAAGGTTTGTCGTGGTGAATGTTGAAATCGCCAGTGGGCTGCCATCCTCTGGGAATGAGGACAGCAGCACATCCTGCTCCTCTACAAAGGTGCCCAATTGACCTGGGGGCCGGTAAATGACTACAATATGGATCTTAACAGGAGTTGTAACTGTAATAGCATGGTATTCCAACGAGTTGTTATTACATAGAGAGGAGTGGGTTGAGTATTTCCAATGGTTAGAAATGAGAAGACCTGTGCCTCCACCCCTCCCAGTGTGGGAGAGCAGCAGGGGTTGCTGAGTTTTCTGGACGGATCCAGGTCTCAGTCAAGGCCAAGATATTGAGAGTGGAATGAGTGGAAAAGGCTGAAATGAAGTCAGCTTTGTTGACAGCTGACTGACAATTCCATAGACCCACAGAAAAAGAGGGAGGAGCATTAGCAGAGGAGGAAATAGGACACAGATTAGCAGTGTTGCGCTGCCTTCTGCGTGTAATAGTGGTGTGTGTTTGAGAGACAACAGGGATGTACTGAAAGCACATGGTAAGTGAGAGGAAAGGAAGTGGGAGAGAAAGGTGGAGGAGGAAAGGGAAAAGAAGATATTTAGCGCCTTACAGGTGTCCTTGCTCTGTGGAGTCGCGCGGGTAGAGTCGCAGGTCTTTACCCGAGTCGGTCTTCACACGAGAAGGCTGAACACTTCTGCGCCAGCGCAAACACGCTTAATAAATAAATGGCTTTCACTACTTGAGTGAAAACGGCTTTGCACGATCTTATAATTAGCACAAAAAAGCCAAAAGGCCGTAAAAGTCTCAAATCAAAACAAAATTATGGTTCAATAGGACAGCTTAAGTGCAAAAACTCACCAATTACAATTGTATTATCACGAGTGCAGCACAATGCGGCTGTTCTTTTAAACAGACACGATTATAATTCAAATACCATTTACTATGGCAGTATAAATTATAAATAAATATAAAATCTAAATGAGTCCTCCTAACTAGCAAGTAATACACTAAGCAACATTCACAAAAACACTTACGGCTCACGCTCCTTCGCGTGTTTACATTGAAAATAATGGATAAGTAGTGCAGTGAAATGGAAAAACACACTCTCTTAATGCTTGATTTGTGATTAATGAAACAGGAGTGGGCATGTTCTCAGGCCGAGCCTGCTTGTGTGTTGTGAAAACAGTATAGTTTGTTCTAATAGGGATAAATAGCACAAGGTTTTGACACTGTCCTCACCACATTTCCTCGGAAATGCACCCTATAGTGCACAGAACTAAAATCACACGTTGAGAAACATGCCTTCACCTTATATGGAACAGTAACAGAGTCATACAGACAGACTTGATGCAATCGTTTTAGGAAAAGCAGTTTCAACACTTTTTCAAGTGTTGTGCAAGTGATTCACAATGTGCTTTTGTTAAACACAACAAACATGCGAGTAGGATCCAAACGAAGGGGTCATTGCAGCATAATGAAGGTCAGGGAGGTGATTTGATTTGCCTGCTAAACTAGCGTGTGTTTGGTTCCTTCAGGAGCACCTCATGAAGATCGTCCCCAATCCTCCAGCAGTGGTCAGAGCACTTCAGCCGGCTCCGGTGCTCGGGGACCTGAGGGCCTTTCTGGAGCTCGCACATAAACAGGTGGATGCAGTACAAGCTCATAGTGACACAGCCCTGGACTGACCATCACAGCAAGAGACGTTTCTTAAGCTCCACACACTGACACAAAAACAGCTGATACAGCAAAATAACTGCATATAATTCATATAAATAACTCATCTCAAGCATTAATGCAACAATAACAACACACGTTGGAAATCAGAAGATTTAGCTTTCTCTGCTCATGGTGATTAACATCTTTGCCGTGTTTGGTTTGCGTCAGATGTGCTTTCTTTTATTTGTTTTGCCAATAATCTGGGTAACATTTCTACTGCATATACACAAGAGAACAGTCTTTATTAATGTTTAATTTAAGCCTTAAAAGCCTTCAGTCAAAGCAAGCCATTTGCTGTTAAGTTTCTAAAATGCAAAGTGCCACAATAATACATCACAAGATTAAAAAACAATCACAGAATCATTGGTGTCTGCTTTCACGCCCATCAAATGGTTATAAAATTGAATGCAAAGTCTCAGTTCATCTCTCGTGCAGAGATTTATACCGTATGTGATATGAGGTACACCATGTGTTGTATTCCTGTTGTCAATTTTTCATCGTTTGCCTGCTCCGAAGCACAGGGGATCTGCAGATCTCTTGACCTCAACTCTTACCGGTCGCAGATCGGCCTCTTCAAGCTCCCCTAAAACTGAGAGTCTCTCCTCCGTAAGGACTTTCTCCGTAAAGACTCGGATAATTCCTCATTGAAGACTCGCTCGATTGTCGAGAGAAGTGAGGCGCGAACGGTGCGGCCAAGTCCACGAGCTGCGAACACATACAGAACGGGGTTGAGCGCGCTCTTTATGTAAACTAGAAACAGCGCCACGTAAGCGCCTCCAATCGCGCCTTCTTTGAGATTCTTCCAGGTCGGCCGATCGTGTGAGAGAGCCCTTAAGAAGCGGCAGGTGAAGTAAGGCACCCAGCAGGTGAGGAAGAGGAGCATGGTGAGGAAGAGGACCCGGTAGAGACGGATCAGTCGTTGGGATGTGTAACTTGGTCCAGATGACGAGGTAGGAGAAGACATTGCGCCTTCGGCCTTCTTTGCGCAGAAAATCACCGCAATATTGCACGACAAGAAGATCACCAGCGGTAGCAAGAATCCTGCCAAGGTTTCCACAACTATTAAGGCTTGTCCTACTCCCAAATTTGTTTCTGTGCAGGCTTTACGGTTCTGCCAGAGATGGACTGTGGCTGAGCCAATGTATGGTGAAGCGAAGACTGCCGCTAACACCCAGATTGCAGCGCAGGCCAACGGCACGGCCCAACGAGGACGCTTCAATCTTGCCCAAACTGGTTTGAGCAGACACAAGCAGCGCTCCACCGCGACAGCGCACAGCAAGAACGCACTCGCGTACAATCCGAGGCAGCGCAGGTAAATGACCAGCTTACATGCGGGTTCCCCCAATGTCCAATTGAAGTTGTTCACCAAGTAGGGCAGCATTAGTGGCGTACGTAACAGCAGCACCAAGTCTGCAAGCGCCAGGTTTACGACATAGATCCGGAAGCTGTCGGCGCTCTGCGTGTCACTGCTTGCTCCCCTATTTCGGCACCAAACTCGAACACCCAAAGCCCAGACCACCAGACCGTTGAGCGAAACACCCACGATGAAGATCACCACAGTCAAGATCATCTGCAGGATGCGCATGCCCTCGCTGGGGAAGATGGTGGTGTGGTTGGAGCTTGAGGTGGTATTCATCAGCTCTTCGACAGCCATTGATTCTCTGTGAAAATACAGAGACAGGTTCACATCCAGTTTGCTCCAATCACACATGGTGTATCTTTATTGTAAACATTTCACTCTTAAAAATAATGGTTACAAAAATGGTTTTCCTGGCGATGCAATAGAAGAAACATTTTTGCTTCCCCCAGTAACCTTTCAATGATCAGTTCTTAACAGTTCAGTGGACGGTTCTTACCCCTTTCACGCATTGAGCTCACTACAGTGGACAGCTAATTAAAAGCCATTTTGTTAAAAAAAGCCGTTACATGTAACATCAAAAAGTAATCTGATTACGTAATGCAAGTTAATTGTAATGCGTTACTTTACTCATTACATCAAAAACGTAATCTGATTAAGTAATGCATGTTACTTGTAATGTTACTTTATTCGTTACATCAAAAAAGTAATCCGATTACGTAATGCATGCTACTTGTAATGCGTTACTTTAGTCGTTACATCAAAATTAATCTGATTACATAATGCAAGTTACTTGTAATGTTACTTTACTCGTTGCATCAAAAAAGTAATCTGATTACTTAAAAATAAAGAACCTTTACTTTTAAGAGTGCATGTTCAGTGGTCGATAAAATGAAGCAAGTGCAGTTTCCTCTTTTCTTTTCGAAAGTATTATGAAATTCTTAAAACATGCTTTTGTTTTCAATGAGAAGTGTGGCCAGTAGGTATGTGGTGCGTTTTGTTTAATTCCCACAGCTATTAGAATTAAAACACACTTGATTGTTCCAGTAAGAGACATAAACACAGCCACTATGTTAACAACCAGACCAAGTCTTACTTTTCAGATTCAAATTAGACCCATCTATATTTTATGTAACTGACCTGAAGAAGTTATGACTGGTTGCATAAACTGCTTAGACTAGTCTTACAAGTTTGTCATCACATTTTTTTTCTTCAAGACTGGTCCTAACGTTTTAAAGTAAGTTACACAAAAAGGTAGATTTGTCTGAAAATTTTTACTTTTACTCATTTAACAGACGCTTTTATACGAGACAACCTTGTAATGCAAAGTTTTAGACTTTGTTCAGAATCGTACAAGATTAAGGATATAATAACTGCAGGTTGGTAAGACTAGTTCACAATGCAACTAGTCCCAGTCTTAAAGAAAAGAATTAGATGATTAATATGTAAGACTAGGAGTTTATGCAACCGGCAACACATTCAAATATATTATAATAAAGGTGTAAAAATAATATACACTGCCGTTCAAACGTTCTTGATTGGTATGATTTTGAATGTTTTTAGAAGTGTCTTATGCTCACCAAGTCTGCATTTATTTCTGAGATGCAAAGCTGAATTTATCATCATTACTCCAGTCTTCAGAACAGCATTTAATAGAATCTTTTGTAACATTATAAATGTCACTTTTGATCAGTTTAATGCGTCGTTGATGAATGTATTAATTTCTTGAATTTCTCCCCCCCCCCCCCACACAACTTTTGAACGGTAGTACAATGTTGCAAAAGCGTTCTATTCATCAAAGAATCCTAAAATAAAATGCTTTACACAACTATTAATAATAATCATAAATGTTTGAGCATCAAATCATCATTCTGAAGGTTCATGATGCTGAAAACTCAGCTTTGCATCACAGAAATAAATTACATTTTAAAATATATTTAAATAGAAAACTGGTTATTTCACATTTGAATAATATTTCACAATATTGCTGTTTTTTTTGGTATTTTTAGTTAAATAAATGCAGCCTTGGTGAGCAGAAGAGACTTCTAAAAACATTACAAATCTTACAGATCAAAAACGGCAGTGTTAAAACATAATAGTCAAACCTCTAAGACTAAGTATTAAAGTTGAGAGATTGTGCACGAATGATTCCTCGAGTCACACGAGTCCAATAGAGACTAGATCATCACATGGACTCTTTTGACAGCAAGCAACTACCCACAATTCCTCAGCAACACTCCATTAATCACTGAGCACCTGAGGTGGACGTGTCAGGCCGATGCGGCGAGATGCTGTGCGTGTTCCTGCGAACGGCGAGTGGAAGGAATGTTAACTTTAATCACCTGAAGGCTCACCCACAGCTGTCCTCCCATTCATAACCTGTTTACACACATCCATAATGCATTCCTGGCATGTGAACACACCTTCAGTGCCACTCATCTAGAACGTGCACACCACGCACAGCTTTTCAAACAAACGTTTTGCTTTAAATCCTCTTGATTTTACGGAGATGCGTTTTGTAGCGTTTTCTCGCTGTGTTAGTTATAGCAGCTGTAAGTCTTACCTTCTGTGGAGGCTTTGGCTGGCTTGGATTGACTCAGAGGTCTGAGAGCATGGGTGGTTGCCGCTGTTTGAGCTGTGGATGATGAAAAACTGAGAGAGGGAGTGTTTCCTATGCTTTAACCTATCAGAGAAGACAGAGGAGTGGCTTGAGCTTGATTACAACACTAATGATCAGTCACCATTATTATACTGTATGTCACCATAGAACTACAACTAACTAGTGCTTCATTCATGGGATTTGCTGAATGTTTTTATTGCTTCAGGGATTATAGATTATTTGTACATTTTTACATTCAATTGGAAGAGAAAACGAGACCCCTTTCTTGCATTTTATGAAGAAAATGTGATGTTTGCCGATGTAAAATATTAAAGTTTTCTGTGTAATTTCACTAGTGTATCATTATAGTTTGTATTAATATTTTGAATGTTTTTATTATGCTTAGTTAATATTTACTTTTTAAATATTGGTAACACAAGGTTTTATTATCAATGTCATTTATTAATCTTAATGTTAATTGCAACATTTACTAATACAATTTTAAGATTACGTTTTATGTTAACATTAGATCATGCACTGTGAACTAACATTAATAAAGGTTAATAATTGCTGTAAATATATATTGCTCATTGTGTGTTTGTGTTAATGCATGTAAAAGGTGAAAATAAATTAATGTTGTTTATATACATTGTTTATATCTATCTATGTCAACACCATTGCTGAATATTTTCTTTGGTGCTCTTCGCATGAAAAAACAATTATTTCAATGAAATTAATGTACTATATTTTAGTTTACATTTTTTTTGCATTTTTAGGGGATTTTATGGTACAAAATTATATTTATGCAGTAGTTATAATCCATTTATTCACTTTTTGAGCAATTAATTTTCCAACTTAATCGTAAATCTTAAATGCTTTAGAGACTTAAGTTTGATTTCTTTTCAAATACACTTGGATTATTATTATTATTATTATTATTATTGAAAAAAAGTTAACTTAAAAGTTAAAGAATTTTGTTTATTGTTATGAAAAATGCACAAAAATACTATGAAATCTATATTTTCTAAAACACTTATTACTCCTAGACATATATCTAAACAAGTTGTGTTCCAAATTTGAGGTTGATATCTCAAAAAATGAGCTTTCAGAGTATGGGTGCAGTACCAAACGCTTCCACTAAATGAATCTCCCGTTCATTTCCGATGTGCTCATTTTTTACTGCGATAGTTCAGGACCATTTAACCTTTTCGAATCATGTCCATGATTTGTTTCTGTGTTCACACAGCAAGTGCCAAATCCTTTACCAAGTTTCGTACCATTCCAATGAAGTAAAAAAGTATAAAAAAACGTAAAACTTTTGGTTAAAAATGACCAAACCGCACCAGAGGGTTAAATCCGAAGTGACAAAGTGTCAAAAACACAATTCTTACCGTCACAAATGTGACCAATCCCATCAGCGAGGGGGCGGGGCTTTTCTCCACTGTCTTTCTATGATGTTCAAAGCGTTTCTAAGAATGCATGTTTACAACACATTATTAGCTATTTCAAGCCTAAGTCTAATCATTTTACACAATGAATGGACAATTTCAGCCCAAAAAAGTTCTAATCAATTGCCGTTATGTCTCTACTTTTATTGAAATTCTGAAAGGATTATATCTAGCCTAGAAAGCCAGTTTCCGTTATAATCAATAAAGCTGCAGTGCACAATGAATCTCTTTTTTAAATCATGACTTTGTTAATGAGAAACTAAACGTTTGAGCAGCGAGTGGATTCTGCCTAAATTAAACACCCCTGATTGGCCACTGCGTTCAAGAGATCAACAAACACGTCTGTGATTGGCTGCATTGCTCACCGTTGCAAAAACACATTGTAAATGCAAACCTCTGATGGAAATGGCAACCTCTTCTTATTCTGAATCGGTTTCTGGTTGAAACGTATATGTCTGAATTAAACTGGCCATTGGGTAGACTAATTTGCATATTCATTGAGTTCCATTCAAGCTATTTTAATGAATGAAGAAAAAAACATTAAAAAGTAATTTTGATTATCAAAGATGATTTTAAGGGATAAAATGATCGCCTGCAGGAGGACTTTATAATAACCCTGGATTCCACATTCATTCATATCTGGAGCACAAACACTGCGGCACAAAGTTACTGATGTTTAATACTTAAAATTTGAACAAACCCTAACTATGAGCAATAGTAACAGTGATTCTTACCTTTGCAAACACTCCCAAAAAAACAAAATGGTCTCGTTTATCATATGCAGGTTATACTTTACCTGAGACTAAACTAGAAGAGGCTTGTTTGAGCTCATGCAGCGTCCAATCGGAGTGTCATTAATGTTGAGACTGTAAGCTTGATGGTATTGAAACTTCCGTATGAATAAACCATGAGATCAGCGTCAGCGTTTTTCAGACGTGTGGGTTTAACTGATACTATCAAATTCCTGTGGCTTTTAAAAAAAAAAAGAAGTATCATGTTTTTTTCATTTTTCTGTGAGAATTAACTTCAGTGTTCTCACATGTGTGTTTGTATTTATATATAACCCTCTATGATACGGTGTTCTCCATTTTAGTTTATTTTTAATAAAATGAAACACCAATTTATTGGTCAAACCTATCTCATGGGAGAAGAACTCAAATACTAATCAATGAAAGTGCACATGTGCACAGGCCACATGGGTCCATATCTGCATTTTTGCATCCAGTTAATCACCCACAAAAAATGAGTCACTTTCACTGGTAAGTAAAGAAGTATTTTCAAGAACTTTACGTTATATATAATCAAATGTTTTAGAGGAAATAACAAAAAACTGTTACCTCAAGGCAACATTGTACCATAATGGAATCGCCATACCAGACACACTGGGTTGTATACAAACATATTATATTTGTAAGGAAAATAGTTATAATCTAAATATTTTTTGCATGATTTTGTAATGCACTTAGTAATTCATGTACTATAACTGCACATATTATGATCTGCACAGATTGAAGATGAGGATGAAGATGGATATGATAACTTGATACTTGTGTTCTTCCCTGAGAGCAACAGCTGAATTTGGAATGTTACTTTTTATTAAATATGAAATTTGTAATGCATTAAAAACTGGATGAATGTGTTTGTTCAAGTGTCTGGTTAAAGAAATTGATGTTTTCAATAAATATATTATTTTTTTTCTACATGAAAATATCAAATGTTTAAATTTTTACTAAATATTCCACGCTCAACTGTTAGTGGGATTATAACAAAGTGGAAGCGATTGGGAACAACAGCAACTCAGCCAAGAAGTGATAGGTCACGTAAAATCACAGAGCGGGGTCAGCGCATGCTGAGGGTCACAGTGCGCAGAAGACGCCAACTTTCTGCAGAGTCAATAGCTACAGACCTCCAAACTTCTGTGTCCTTCAGATGAGCTCAAGAACAGTGTGTAGAGAGCTTCATGGAATGGGTTTCCATGGCCGAGCAGCTCATCCAAGCCTTACATCACCAAGAGCAATGCAAAGCGTGGGATGCAGTGGGGTAAAGAAAAAACTCTTAATGCTTCAGCATACCAAGACATTTTGGACAATTTCATGCTCCCAACTTTGTGGGAACAGTTTAGGGACGGCCCCTTCCTGTCCCAACATGACTGCGCTCCAGTGCACAAAGCGTCGGTCCATAAAGACGTGGATGAGCGAGTCTGGTGTGGAGGAACTTGACAGATGCTATAAATACCCCAGATAGCCTGTAATCATTGAAACAATGTTGAGTCAGTCAATGTTGAATCTACATTGCAAAGTGATGTTGGTTCAGTATCTCTCTTGCACCCTCAGTTACTGTTGAAACAATGTTGAGATTTCAACAAAAAAATCAATTATAATATCATTGAATCAACATTATGAACTGATGTTAGTTCAATATCACGTTTGCACCTGCATTTAATGTTGAATTAATTGTGAACAAAAAAGCAATGGTAATGCTCATTGAATATTGAATCATTGAAATTAACAAAAATAATCTTTGGTAATATTGTTTGATCAATGTTCCCAGCAGTTCAGTCAATTTATTTTATTTAACAGTTTAACAATCAATAACAAAAAAAATTAAAAGATCATTCTTTAAAAAAAAGGGGAGAAATAGGGGAAAAAAACCTTTAAAAATAAAATGATCTTCATAAGTTTGATGTCATTATAACTACAGGTGGTCCAACGGCTCAGACGGCTGCCTCTTTTCCTTTGGGTTCTCTGAAATCTGAAAAAGCAAGCATGATGTTACTTAAGGACAAGTCAATTCACTTTTCACACAGTCACATTCACTAATGTTAATATGCTAAACACAATATGATTCAAAAGTTGCTCAACACAATATTCAAACTAGGATTATAATGTCATTAATTTCTGTAAATTCAGGCAATTAAACCCCTCCCTGTAAATGCCTCATCGTCACGGCATCCTCAATAAACCCGTCTCCGGCGTGATGACTCCGATCTTTCGAATATTCCGATCTAATCTGACTTCTGACCTGTAATGTTGCCAGAATCATAATCACACACTGTTTGTTGGTCGGCCACAGGAGAACTGAGCGACTGAGCCTGGTTTCTCCCAAGGTTTTTTTCTCCATTCTCCTGATGGAGTTTTGGTTCCTTGCCACCGTCGCCTTTGTCTTGGCTTGCTCAGTTGAAGACACTAAATATTCAGCTATATCACTGATCTGCCTGCATTGACACTATATGATAATTGAAATGAGCTGATGACATCACTGTTTTCTCCAGAGCGGCTGTACAGCCCAATCAGATTCTGTTCATTATTTTCCTGTTTAACACTGTGAAGCTGCTTTAAAACAATCTGCATTGTAAAAAGAGCTATATAAATAAAGTTGACTTGACTTGTATATTTATTCTGTTTTTCTAAAATCTATTAATGTTTAAATATCAAAAGAAAGCGTGTCTTTCCCCACCAGGTTTATCTCCAGCCCTAATTACACACACCTGAAGCAGCTGATCACGGTCATTAGATCAATGAGAACATCAGGCAGGTGTGTTGAGCTAAACATGAAGAGGAATAAACACCTCTGAGCTATCACCATTACATAAATCTCAATTTTCTGTGAAACTACATAGCATTCAAGTAACAAGTTTATCTTAGGAAAGCTCTTTCTTTAAAGGAGTAATTCACTCTGAAATGAAAATTCTGTCATCATTTACTCATTCTCACGTTGTTCCAAACCTGTATGAGTGTCTTCTGTTGAACACAAGAATATATTTTAAAGAATGTTATGTTATAGTGATTCAGGAATATGATTGATTACCTGATTAATCAGGGAGCAGGAGTTAAGCATCAAGTCCCAGGTCAGGTGGTTATGCTGTCGACAACAGCTCAATGTATAATCGGTGTCAGCGTTATCAGCAGGGTGCTTCTCTCCTGTTTTAATTGTCCATCTTCATCCGCCTTCACTCCTACTAAAGGAGCAATGTGCTCTACAAGCACTGATGGATGAAGACATGGGCTGTGTGTGCGGTGTGACATTCCTGCTCATGTTCATGTCTCTTGCAACTTCAAGAAATCTGTTAAATGATGTTAGAACTTTACTCAGGAATTCCCCAATAAACATTACTAAAGCAAGATGCATTTTTTAAGAATGTAGAAAAACGGATGCTGCCTTCAACGGAGTGTCTATTTACACCAAGCACTATTTGCACTAACTCCACCCAACAATGCCTGGTTGGGCCAAACAAGACAATAAAAACCCTCCATACGATCCGATGTCTTCAGTGGTGTAGTCAGTAGAGCGTAAGGCTCATTGAACTTGGTTTAGACGCCATTGATGCGGGTTCGCTCTTTTCCCTTTTCCCATCACATATCACAATGGAAAGGCATTTACTTTCAATTTTTTTTACACAAGAACTACTTTTACATGGTGTAAATAGAATATATCACTATTTTCACTTAGTGTAAATAGCCGCTGGCTTTATTTAAAAAAAGGTATAACTTTTTAATTACAGTCAGTAACAATACAAATCAAACATAAATAACAAGCACGCAGAATAAAGGAACAGTGAAATAATAAGGAAGATGCAGCATTGTTTGAAACTGTGCTAGAGAAGTTATGAGTATGTCAGGTGTTTCAACACACAAGTGTGTACACCTGTGTTTTCTCTTGAATGATGAATGGTCAATTTAACTATGAGAAGTGCACATGCAAAACCAAAATGGGGACCAAATGATGTTTTTCAACCATTTTTCAACAGACTTGCTAAAACCATGAAGGCCCACCATTAAACCAAGCCCCCAGTGGGTTAGAGCAAATCGGGTAATGCGGTTGAAAATGCCCATCATGGTTTGAAAACGCCCCACTGATTGGGAAACGCCCACTAGTGTTCTGCAGAGAGACACACCTGCATGATCTTGTGCTCATCCACTACAAATCACTGTTAGTTCAATGTCACCGTCTCCACTCATGTGTGCTGTAGACTCTCATCACAGTTACAATGCTGACACAACACACTTTAAACACTGAAATGTCAATCTCATTCAAAACTCAACATTATATCAATGTCACCATGCTATCTGGGACAGTACCAGTTAAACGTTTGGACACATTACTCTTCTAGTTAATGTTTTTGAAAGAAGTCTTTTATGCATTTATTTGACCAAAAATACAAAAAAAAAATACATTTTAAATAATGGTTTTCTATTTTAATATACTGTAAAATATCATTTATTTCTGTGATGCAAAGCTGAATTTTTTCATCAGCCATTACTTAATTTATTCATCCAAGAATCCTGAAAAAGTATCACAGGTTATAAAAAAAATGTAATATTTATGATAATAAATCATCATATTAGAATGATTTCTGAAGGATCATGTGACACTGAAGACTGGAGTAATGGCTGATGAAAATTCAGTTTTACATCACAGAAATAAATTATATTTTAAAGTATATTAAAATAGAAAACCATTATGTTAAATTGTAATAATATTTCACAATATTCATGTTTTTTCTCACTTTATATTGTTGACTATATTTTAAATAAACTACAAAAAAAAAAATTCTTTTGTCCTGTTCTTAGTTCTCTCTAAGTCACATAGCTGACTCAAAGGCTCATTCATTATGCGGCTCATTATGTGGTTCTTTTGTCCTCTCAGGTGTAAATCACAGCATTATTCATGATTGTTCACGTCATGTAAAGAAAAAGCGTCTTACAAAATGTAAATCAAAATATATTTTTATGTGAATGAGCAGGCTCAATGATTCTCACATCAGTTTGAAGCGAAAACTCTAGGCAACAACACCCATTAGTCAAAAGTCTGTTTCGTGGCCTTAATTTAGCGACTTACATTTTTAGTTTTTTCAAAAACCATGCATAAACGTTATTCTCTCAATAAACAAGCATGTACATACATGTTGCTCACATGTTATGGTAGCCCAGTTTGTGCTGAATACAGTGACCCGCGTGAAGTTGGCCCCCCACCCAACGCAAAACGTTGGCAAAATAGTCTCAATCGTTTGTGCTGCTTTGGTTAAGATATTAAAAGAACATTTATAGATCATTCTGAGGTCACTCAGCCCCCCCACATGCTCCAAATTCACCCCAAATAATCTTAATCGTTTGTGCTGCTTCAGTTTTTAAAATATTAGGCAGTGAATTATTGGTGATGACATCACAGCTTTCTTAGAAAATTATTAGAAGAATCAGAAATCAGATCATATAGTATTTTAAGTCTTTAAGTAAAAGGTTAAAGAAAGGCTTACTCTTACTAACTTACACTTGTGTATATAAAATATTTAGCCAAAAACTAAATAAAATTGATTCAATAAAAAAAACAAAAAAACATCAGACACTTCTCTCTCATAATATGAAAAAAACAAGAATAACAGTTTCATATTTCAAAATCATCACAGAAAATACTCCCGGTACACAAACCTGTGACAGTCATGTTTAGTTTCAGTTGGTTTGTATCTTTGTTCTGTTTCCCGCCACTCGTCTGTCTCCCTGGTTACCATCATCATTAGTTCATCTGTGTCAGCTGTGATCTGTTAGTTATCCTCGTTTGTATTTGCTCCTGTTCACTCTGTGTTTGTCTGATCTCAGTTATGTTTTAGTGTGTTGTGCTGTCTCCGTCTTCCTGTCTGCACACACCCGTGACAAAACCAACCGGGTTGAAAGGTATATAAATATTGTATGTTGTTTCCTTAATGATAATTGATCATAATTACATAATTAATTGTTGATAATTCTTTATTTATTTATTTTTTTTCTTCCGTTTTGTAAAGAAATAATGAAATATTGCATGTTTTAGATTTTCTACTTAAAAAGAAATAAAGCTAGAATTAAGCTAGATCTTTCGTAATTTGTTCAGGGGTAAAAACGAGATGCTTTATAGGCCTATTTTCGCAGGAGTGTGCCCTGAAACGCCCTTTAACTCATCCTTGCCTGTCCCATCACGCAGAATAAGAGTTCATCTGATGTGCTGCTCTGAAAACTAGCTCCAATAATGATTCTTCAGACTGGCTGTTGCATATAGGCTATTTCTTGCCAATATAAAGAGCACACTTCTCTTGTCCGTGGAGGCGCCGGCGCGATCCCTTCCATTGTTTCCTGATAGCAGCAGAAATAACTTAAAATATTAAATTATTTTGGTCAAGCCTACAGAAAAGAGATATTTTTTCAAAGCTGTAAAGTGTCTTTTATTTGCGTACATTCATAATAGCGGAATTTATTTTTACAAAATGCTTTGTAAAATAAAGAGAACAAATTGTGTGCGCTTTCTGCCGAAACTCAGTGAAAAACATGTCTATAGAACGCTCGAAATGTGTAAATAATTTTCTGATTATGTAATGCATATGAAACCAGAGGTAGCCTCATTCGTTCCTGTCTGAGCTCATTATCGTCCATGTGAACATCATAAACGTCTCCATCCCCTCCATAAAGCAACGGATCAGCTTCATCAGGTTATGCTTTTCATCACTTCAGTTCATAATTCACTTAAGACACTGAAGTAGACTATTATGATAAACTTAAGCAGTTAAGTTTTTAAGTTTTTTATATTTATAGCCTTTATAAATAATATTAGTTATTTTTATGGGGTTGGGTTTTTCCCATGAAATACAAATTATGTTATATAAATCAATTCAGCTTGTAATAGCGACTGAAAACGTTGCATCTGATGTTTTTATTAATAGGTCTTTTGAGAATAACATGAATACAATTTTCCTCAATGTTGTTTTAGATCACATAAAGCTAAAAGAAACGTTTCAGGGCCGCCACACATTCAAAACAAATAATAGGCCTAAAGCATACTTTTTTTTTATTTTTTTTACCTATGAACCAAAAATATGCAAAAAAACTTAAACAAAATGAAAAAAACTAATGTCAAACCGTTTCTCATTTGTCTTGTTTCTTTAAGTAGAAAATCATATTAAAAGAAAATGTCTTTATTTGTTTTTTTCGTTTTGGTTTTGTTAGACAGAGAAATAAGTAACTACCCCCCCCCCAGATTTAATTACTTGAAGGAATGACACGGATTGAGATGCTGCACAACTTTCCATTTCGGACACTCCACTCCAACCACATTGCCTAAACCAGGGGTCAGCAAGTTTGGCATCGGGCCCAAAAAAAAAATTTGCCACTACATGGCGGGCCAGAACATAGTCAAGGGATAATTTAAAGGAACACGCCGACTTTTTGGGACTTTAGCTTATTCACCGTATCCCCCAGAGTTAGATAAGTCCATACATACCATTCCCATCTCCGTGCGTGTCCATAACGCTAGCCTAGCTTAGCACAAAGACTGGAGGTTAACGGCTCCAGCTAGCCTAGCTTAGCACAAAGACTGGAGGTAAACGGCTCCAGCTAGCCTACTGCTCCATAAGTGACAAAATAACGCCAACATTTTCCTATTTACATGTTGTGATGTGTATAGATACATCATGTACTAAGACCGATGGAAAATAAAAAGTTGCAATTTTCTAGACGGATATGGCTAGGGACTATACTGTCATTCCTGAGTAATAATCCAGGAGCTTTGCTGCTGTACCATGGGTGCAGCGGCGCAATGATATTACAGCGCCTGAAATAGGCTAACTTCCGTTAACATAACCAACGTGACAACCTGCTTGCACAGAGAGCGTGCTGGGGACTATTTTCAGGCGCTGCGTAATATCACTGCGCCGCTGCACTCATGGTACAGCAGCAAAGTTCCTGGATTGTGATAACTGTTGTTGTTGTAATCTCTCCCCCGTTTGCATCGCCCGCTCCAAGCGGTGCTCCAACCCGGGTCTTTCTGCATGGAGTCTGATGCTTTAACAAGGAGGCTAAAGGCTGAGACCTCTAGCGTCAGTCACTAGATCATCTCTTACCTGCACACCTCTCACTAGTTGCCGACCACTGGCCTAAACAGTCTTATCAGTTATCACACAAACACAAAACACAAGTTGAAGTTCAAAACCATCCACGAACACCATATGTACTGTGTTTGTGTGATAACTGATAAGACTGTTTAGGCAATGTGGTCGTGGTAATTGGTGTTTAAAAAATGCGTTTGAGCTTCAAGCTGTGTGCATTTTCGTAACTTTTTTCTTTTTCTCAAATCCATGTTAACTCTGAAGCGTCCTTCATATAGCAGCCCTTAATTGGTCCTTCGTGGACAAATTTGAGCACAAAGGTCTCAGGTGTGATCCCAATTTTTTTTTTAAATAAACATATCACTACCTTTGATAAAATAAAAACGATCAATTAATCCATTTTTAGGGGTGTTTTTGAATTTATTTACCTCTAAAAGTAAAAAGTACCATATTTTTTAATGTAAAATGTACCTATTTTTGTGTGCTTCAGTAAAATTATGCATTCCAGTGAGTTCAGGCAGCCAAAACCTCAATGTGGCACTTTGGTGACATCTGTTGGTATAAAAATAGCAAAAATATCAATAGTCACTAGATGGCTCTCACTGGCTGACATCTATAAACCATTGTTGTAACGAACTTAACCTCTTAAGTTTTAGATTTGATCACAAGTTAAAATTGTAGAAAAAAAAAATATATATAATATAAAATATAATATAAAAAATATATATTATAGGCTCAATGGCTTTCAATGCAATGCTTTTGTGTGAGTGAGTGTGTGTCTGTGTGTGTGGGTTTGAGAGAGAGAACGTGTGTGTGTGTTTGAGAGAGAGAATATGTGTGTGTGTGGGTTTGAGAGAGTGTGTGTGTGTGTGTGTGTGGGTTTGAGAGAGAGAACGTGTGTGTGTGTTTGAGAGAGAGAATGTGTGTGTGTGTGTGTATGTGTGTGTGTGTTTGAGAAAGAGAATATGTGTGTGTGTGTGTGTGTGAGAGAGAGAGTGTGTGTGTGGGTTTGAGAGAGAGTGTGTGTGTGGGTTTGAGAGAGAGAATGTGTGTGTGTGTTTGAGAGAGAGAATGTGTGTGTGTGTGTGTGTGTGTGTGTATGTGTGTGTGTGTTTGAGAGAGAGAATATGTGTGTGTGTGGGTTTGAGAGAGTGTGTGTGTGTGTGTGTGGGTTTGAGAGAGAGAACGTGTGTGTGTGTTTGAGAGAGAGAATGTGTGTGTGTGTGTGTATGTGTGTGTGTGTGTTTGAGAAAGAGAATATGTGTGTGTGTGTGTGTGAGAGAGAGAGAGTGTGTGTGTTTGAGAGAGAGAATATGTGTGTGTGTGGGTTTGAGAGAGTGTGTGTGTGTGGGTTTGAGAGAGAGAATGTGTGTGTAGGAAAAACGTAGGAAAAGTAGCCATTTCTTATTAAGGATTTTGTCCTGAAGGAGCATTTAGAGTTAACCATTTGCCTGCTTCGGCAGCTGGCAGCAGGAAGTACCTGCCAATGGCAGCCAGACAACCTGCCAAAGTAGGCGGCACCTGCCGCTTCGCGATCTCCAATCACTAGCATACAAAGAGTCACAGCAACCAATCAGATGATGAGCGGGTGACAGCAGCGCGTAAACAGTGCTGATGTCGGCAGAGCTCAAATGAGTAAATTGATAGACAATGGGCCTCATTCATGAAACACGAGCAGAATGAATTTTTGTGTAAATCGTTCGTAAAGCTGCTCTGATGTAAATTTTCGGATTCACGAAAATGTTCGTATTTTCAAAATGTTAGTTGGTACGAAAGAAATGTACACCTGCTCCCTACCACGTGTAAATGGACTGTGTTCTAATTTAGGCAAACTGATGACATTGCATTTTGATGCACTATGTACCATATTTCATGAGTTGATTTGCCCGTTGTTGTTTTTTTTAACTTCAACTTTGGGTAACAGCAATATGCAGCACTCGTCACTGTCACTTTTTACCCAGCCGTCCAATCACAGTGGAGGAGGGGCGGGACAAATACAACACCGACCAATCATCCTACTTGAACAACGACCGAACAACAATGGAGAAGTTAATATTGCTGGTTAGGCTCTACTGCATTTTTATATTCAGTAATATTCTTCAAAATTAGATACTAGTAACACATTACTGCCATGTATGGATATTCTGTATCATAGCAAAGTATCTCGGCTGGAAAAACCACAGACAGTAAAAGCGCCGTTTTCAGAAGAGCACCAGGCATTTTTTAGCTGGCTAAAATGCTTTGGTGGACACACGATAATTGAATATTTATTGCTAGGCATATGGCCAATTGGTCTCTTTAGCATGTATGCAATACTGGAGCCAAACCTGAGAAGGGAGTCCAGAAGATTAGTAATTTTAGTAAATTAACTACCGAATCCGTGGCATACGAAGCGTTTGTGAATCCGGAGGTTCGTTTTCGTAAAGGTCCATTTTACACGCAAATTACTCAGAATTTGCTCATATATTTATGAAAGATTAATGAATGAGGCCCATTATGAGTAAATAATACCTGGCATTCAATAAGAATCGGTAGGTTTGTTAATAACTTTAATATCAGCGAACGACAGTAACGCTACCTACTGTAGTTAATTGTTTAAAGAGCCACGTCTTGTGTACCGTATTTTACATTTATAATTAGTATCATCGGCCCTAGTATATTGTCTGTCAAACATTAACTTATAAAAACAGAGAGTCGAGACTAGAGACTGTGGAATACAGGTGCTGGTCATATAATTAGAATATCATCAGATTTATTTCACTAATTCCATTCAAAAAGTGAAACTTGTATATTATATTCATTCATTACACACAGACTGATATATTTCAAATGTTTATTTCTTTTAATTTTGATGATTATAACTGACAACTAAGGAAAATCCCAAATTCAGTATCTCAGAAAATTAGAATATTGTGAAAAGGTTCAATATTGAAGACACTTGGTGCCACACTCTAATCAGCTAATTAACTCAAAACACCTGCAAAGGCCTTTAAATGGTCTCTCAGTCTAGTTCTGTAGGCTACACAATCATGGGGAAGACTGCTGACTTGACAGTTGTCCAAAAGACGACCATTGACACCTTGCACAAGGAGGGCAAGACACAAAAGGTCATTGCAAAAGAGGCTGGCTGTTCACAGAGCTCTGTGTCCAAGCACATTAATAGAGAGGCGAAGGGAAGGAAAAGATGTGGTAGAAAAAAGTGTACAAGCAATAGGGATAACCGCACCCTGGAGAGGATTGTGAAACCAAAAATGTGAGGGAGATTCACAAAGAGTGGACTGCAGCTGGAGTCAGTGCTTCAAGAACCACTACGCACAGACGTATGCAAGACATGGGTTTCAGCTGTTGCATTCCTTGTGTCAAGCCACTCTTGAACAACAGACAGCATCAGAAGCGTCTCGCCTGGGCTAAAGACAAAAAGGACTGGACTGCTGCTGAGTGGTCCAAAGTTATGTTCTCTGATGAAAGTAAATTTTGCATTTCCTTTGGAAATCAGGGTCCCAGAGTCTGGAGGAAGAGAGGAGAGGCACACAATCCACGCTGCTTGAGGTCCAGTGTAAAGTTTCCACAGTCAGTGATGGTTTGGGGTGCCATGTCATGTGCTGGTGTTGGTCCACTGTGTTTTCTGAGGTCCAAGGTCAACGCAGCCGTATACCAGGAAGTTTTAGAGCACTTCATGCTTCCTGCTGCTGACCAACTTTATGGAGATGCAGATTTCATTTTCCAACAGGACTTGGCACCTGCACACAGTGCCAAAGCAACCAGTACCTGGTTTAAGGAGCATGGTATCCCTGTTCTTAATTGGCCAGCAAACTCGCCTGACCTTAACCCCATAGAAAATCTATGGGGTATTGTGAAGAGGGAGATGCGATATGCCAGACCCAACAATGCAGAAGAGCTGAAGGCCACTATCAGAGCAACCTGGGCTCTCATAACACCTGAGCAGTGCCACAGACTGATCGACTCCATGCCACGCCGCATTGATGCAGTAATTCAGGCAACAGGAGCCCCAACTAAGTATTGAGTGCTGTACATGCTCATACTTTTCATGTTCATACTTTTCAGTTGGCCAAGATTTCTAAAAATCCTTTCTTTGTATTGGTCTTAAGTAATGTTCTAATTTTCTGAGATACTGAATTTGGGATTTTCCTTAGTTGTCAGTTATAATCATCAAAATTAAAAGAAATAAACATTTGAAATATATCAGTCTGTGTGTAATGAATGAATATAATATACAAGTTTCACTTTTTGAATGGAATTAGTGAAATAAATCAACTTTTTGATGATATTCTAATTATATGACCAGCACCTGTATTTATGTTAGTAAATGACCAGGGTTCTCTAACACAACATTAATGATGGACATAAGTTTAATCAGTTGTAAAACACTGGGATAGGCCTTTTTTAGGTGTTGTCAAATCTGCAGTTTGATTTATGTTCATATTTCATAATTGTTATAAAAATGTGTAAAAAAACAGTACTATACTGTATGTTGCGCTTGACTGGGAGTTTGACTTTACTGGGAGTTACGCTTACTTTAGGTAAGCAGAATACATTTTTAATTTATTTATCAAATGTATTTTGGGACGTTTTAACTCATTTTGAATGTATGTACTGCTTCAGCATGACTCCTATCAGTGAATAAAGGATAGACTATGTGAATTCAAGCAATTTTTTTAAATATTAGTAATCACTAATGAATATTTTCTAGGAAGACACAGTGCACATTTGTTGCAGTGTGACAGAATATAATTTCACGTGTTAGCCTCTCATACTGTATCTACAGTATCTTTCTGATTAAAATACAGAATAAATGTATTTCTCAAGTACTAACTGCACCCATAGGATGAGCATTCTGTATTAAGGGAAATTACTGTAAGTCGCGATGTTTAGAAAATAGTGTTTAATGACAATGTCAGTCATTTTTGTTAGTTATGTATGCCACATTGTTGCCAGAGAAATGCTTTGTGTGGTCACTGAGGTGGGTGATCCTGCTTTTGTAAACTTGGGTCTTGTATGTTTGCATTAGAAACTCTGGTGGGAACAGACTCATTCTGTGTGAAAGCACACTAAAACTCAGTGTACAGAATGGCAACATGATATATATACACTCACCTAAAGGATTATTAGGTACACCTGTTCAATTTCTCATTAATGCAATTATCTAATCAACCAATCACATGGCAGTTGCTTCAATGCATTTAGGGGTGTGGTCCTGGTCAAGACAATCTCCTGAACTCCAAACTGAATGTCAGAATGGGAAAGAAAGGTGATTTAAGCAATTTTGAGCGTGGCATGGTTGTTGGTGCCAGACGGGCCGGTCTGAGTATTTCACAATCTGCTCAGTTACTGGGATTTTCACGCACAACCATTTCTAGAGTTTACAAAGAATGGTGTGAAAAGGGAAAAACATCCAGTATGCGGCAGTCCTGTGGGCCAAAATGCCTTGTTGATGCTAGAGGTCAGAGGAGAATGGGCCGACTGATTCAAGCTGATAGAAGAGCAACTTTGACTGAAATAACCACTCGTTACAACCGAGGTATGCAGCAAAGCATTTGTGAAGCCACAACACGCACAACCTTGAGGCGGATGGGCTACAACAGCAGAAGACCCCACCGGGTACCACTCATCTCCACTACAAATAGGAAAAAGAGGCTACAATTTGCACGAGCTCACCAAAATTGGACAGTTGAAGACTGGAAAAATGTTGCCTGGTCTGATGAGTCTGGATTTCTGTTGAGACATTCAGATGGTAGAGTCAGAATTTGGCGTAAACAGAATGAGAACATGGATCCATCATGCCTTGTTACCACTGTGCAGGCTGGTGGTGGTGGTGTAATGGTGTGGGGGATGTTTTCTTGGCACACTTTAGGCCCCGTAGTGCCAATTGGGCATGGTTTAAATGCCACGGCCTACCTGAGCATTGTTTCTGACCATGTCCATCCCTTTATGACCACCATGTACCCATCCTCTGATGGCTACTTCCAGCAGGATAATGCACCATGTCACAAAGCTCCAATCATTTCAAATTGGTTTCTTGAACATGACAATGAGTTCACTGTACTAAAATGGCCCCCACAGTCACCAGATCTCAACCCAATAGAGCATCTTTGGGATGTGGTGGAACGGGAGCTTCGTGCCCTGGATGTGCATCCCACAAATCTCCATCAACTGCAAGATGCTATCCTATCAATATGGGCCAACATTTCTAAAGAATGCTTTCAGCACCTTGTTGAATCAATGCCACGTAGAATTAAGGCAGTTCTGAAGGCGAAAGGGGGTCAAACACAGTATTAGTATGGTGTTCCTAATAATCCTTTAGGTGAGTGTATATATACACTTTTATAATATGAATATTAGTATTATAATAAAATAATTTGAATGATTAACTTGCATGTTTATTTTAACTTCTTCAGGGTTGGGCCATTTACTAGGCTTTTCCCCTCGACATTGCACTGTGCCTACTTCAGAGATCACTGTTCCCACCTAGGAAGGCTGGCCCGTGTGGTCCGATCAAACAGACGAGCTACTGGAGCTCAAATTGCTCCAGAAGTTAATGCTGGTTCTGATAGAAAGGTGTCAGAATACACAGTGCATCTCAGTTTGTTGTGTATGGGGCTGCAAAGGGGGGACCAACACAATATTATTTTGTGAGGTTTTAAACCAACATGCAAAACTACAACTAGAGAAAACATGAATCCTCATGATTACTGGGATATACCCGTGTGTCAACTTGCCCCTGTGTAGTGCAGATATACAGTCTGGACTAAACATCCTAAATAATGCCTTTGAATGATAGTTGTGTTGTGTCAGTCCAAACAGATATTTTGCTTTTTAAAATCAGATCTGGTTGGTCGTCAATTGCGCGTCAAGGTGTTTTCCGGCTGAACAAATGTAGGGCGGGGCTTGATTGTGTCTGTGGGGAATTGATTGGATGGTTGTGGTTTGCTATTGGTGGATCTCATGTGAGTGACAGGTTGCCCCGCCCTCGTCATCAGAGAAGAGATGAAGTTATTCTGATTCAAGATTATTAACACAATAATGATGTGCATGTAGAAATCATTTATAATAAATACTGCAATATTCCATAAAAAATAGATTTCATGGTGACTTTAATTTTGCTGTCAAAATGTCATGATTTATATGCAAGTCCAGACATCAGTGCTCTTGAAATGATCTCATTTGTATCATGTAGTATCAGTTTGATGGAGGGGATCGATGCCAAGTCTCAGTTTGACTCAAAAACATTTCCATTTCATACTCCCAATATCATAGCAAAAGTGAAAACGAGCACACATTACAGCATCTGTATTTCCCTCTTCAGTGAAAGTTTGATTCCAGCCACCATTTATGCTAATTTAATTATTATTCTCGAGAATAAGAGGTGAACCCGTCACATTCTCTTCTGCCCACAGTGTGTGGTTTCACCCTGGACTTTCCAGAACCAACACAGTCTGAAATGTGAGATGCTGATGAAGTTTGACATTAGGGAAGATTATGCAGGAGTTGTGCCATAATCATTTACATTCATGCATTTATCAGACGCTTTTATCCAACATTAAAAGAGGAACAAACAGCCCCCTCTGACCTTTTCATCCTTTACGTCATGATCTGTTACTGTGAGCTCATGACCCACAGGAAACAAAACTCTAGGTGGTGTAAGTTCAGTTTAAGGGGACGTCCGACTGTCTTTATTTGGCATGTACACTATATTTTAAACTAAATAAAAAGAGAAACATCCTCACAGCTGTCGTTCCTCTAAATGTTAATCTGAGTGACGAAAGCATTTTACAAGAAACTTTCTTTGATCTTTAAATGTCAAGCATGCATGAAGTCAGCACAAGCTATAATATGATGCATTTCCCCCTAACTCCCCCCTAACTCTCTCTCTCTCTCTCTCTCTCTCTCTCTCCTCTCAGATTTACTGTGGTGCGCCCACACCTGTACGCTTCAGTAAAATTAGATCATCTCACACAGGATGTCCGGCCTTAACTCTTTAGAGAACACAGAAGCATGTGAACATTTTATGGATTGCTAGGCTGGGTGTCCAGCAAAGTGTTTTTAGTCAACCGAGAGTGCTTAGTTTTTTGTTGATATTTTGCAGATAGTTTGATTCTGAATATAAAAAGTCGATAATGTATTTCCTTTGGCACTTTTAATAATATAATTAAAATAATTCTGCTGCTGTCATTGTTCTGCTGCTGTTATTGCTGCTGCTATTTCTGCTGCTGTTATTGCTGCTGCTGCTGTTATTGCTGCTGCTATTATTGCTGTTGTTATTGCTGCTGCTATTATTGCTGTTGTTATTGCTGCTGCTGCTGTTATTGCTGCTGCTATTTCTGCTGCTGTTATTGCTGCTGCTGTTGTTATTGCTGCTGCTATTTCTGCTGCTGTTATTGCTGCTGCTATTATTGCTGTTGTTATTGCTGCTGCTGCTGTTATTGCTGCTGCTATTATTGCTGCTGCTGTTATTGCTGCTGCTATTTCTGCTGCTGTTATTGCTGCTGTTATTGCTGCTGCTGCTGCTATTTCTGCTTCTGTTATTGCTGTTGTTATTGCTGCTGCTACTGCTGCTGCTATTTCTGCTGTTGTTATTGCTGCTGCTGCTATTTCTGCTGCTGTTATTGCTGCTGCTATTATTGCTGCTGCTGTTATTGCTGCTGCTGCTGCTATTTCTGCTGCTGTTATTGCTGTTGTTTTTGCTGCTGCTGCTGATGTTATTGCTGCTGCTGCAGAGCTACTTTCAATACACACATGGCACGCTGCTGCGAGTAAGACATGCTGCTGCTGTTGTTCAATATAGCATACATTGATTACCTGTAGCAG
This sequence comes from Rhinogobio ventralis, assembly GCA_039654625.1. Classification (NCBI taxonomy): domain Eukaryota; kingdom Metazoa; phylum Chordata; class Actinopteri; order Cypriniformes; family Gobionidae; genus Rhinogobio; species Rhinogobio ventralis. The sequence continues at coordinate 840,369 of CM077195.1, forward strand.
ATTTATACAGGTGGAGCTGGGGAAGGGGAAGAGTTTCTGAAAGCGTGCTGACCAGTATTTGAAAGTTGAGCAGTCGAGCTCATTGGCTACTGATACAGCAGCAACCAATCAGCTGTGCCCTATAGAGAATGATGTGATTGTGCCAGTTTCATGACAGAATGCATGAACTGAATAAAAGTATCTGCCAAATGCATAAATAGTTTTGTCGCTTCATTTTTTTCTGTGGAAACCGTGATACAGGATTCATTGAAGTATAGCCACAGCATTTGTAACATGAAGCAGCAAATGTTTGTTGATCATCAAATCCTCATATCAGAATGATTTGTGAAGGATCATGTGACACTGAGACTGGAGTAATGATGCTGATGATCACAGGAATAAATTACACTTTACTATATATTCACATAGAGAACAGCTGCTTTACACTGGAGTAACATTTCACTGTTTTACTGTATTTTTGATCAAAATAAATGCAGCTTTGGTGAGCCGAAGAGACTTCTTTCAAAAACATGAAAAAATATTCCAAATTTTGACTGGTAGTGTGAATGCAAATGTAATTAAAAATCGGATCAGATATTAATGTGTGTTCATGAGACTGGGTAGAAATATCTAAGTGTGACCCGCAGTAACCTTTGGGAAAAACACACACTTTACCTGGCTGTTTGATTATTACTGTCTGTCGTCCACCTGTCACACTGATCTCATCTCTGACTAAAAGATGCTCATTATCACATCTGTTATGTGGTTGCATGAGCTGCATTGAAAAGGGAAGTGACATAATCACTTATGGGTGAACATCTGAATGATGGGGTGAAGAATTACTCACCAGAAGTGAGCATGTTTTTCTTCAATACTCAGAATAGTGTTTACAAGCGCAGTGTAAGAGTCCTTTGCTTTATTTAGTTTTCTTACATGCCGCTTGACTTCGACTCGCTGTTATAATGCTTGGGAAGGATCTTCTTCCTGTGTACTGGAAGGATTTTTTCTAACCACATCAATCATATGGCGAGCAGTGTAGGCTGTAAATTTCCAGCGTTTAGGGGCGTCCCCTGTTTCTCCGCACGTCCCCTCCCTCCGTCTGTTCTCTGCCCTATTTCTCCCCATCAGCCACAATAACCTCTCATTTCCCCTACACGTCTCAACTGTCCCCAGGTTTCTTCACAATGCTGAAGAGAGACAGTCAGTTCACAAACACACAGTGGCCACTTGAGTCACACTTACAAACATCTGGACAACGACGCGTTAGATATAAAGTATCAAAGAAAGAGAGCATGTGCACACTTCTGTGACCTTGCCAATAATATCAACGCTTTTGTTTCTAGTGCATGACATTTATACACTTTTAATGTATTTGTATGTTTACAAATGATCAACTGGTGATTGGTTGAATTGAAATATTAACATGAAGTATTTGATCAAAACCTGGCAATCATGATCTGAAATGATCCAAATGGATGCAGAAAATATGACCCAATCACATGATCAGTGACACGCATTTACTTTCATTTCATACGGTTTACTTCATAACATTGTTTAAAAATCAAAAAAAATCAAAATTAAATTCAAAATCTCAATACATTTCCAGGTTTAAATTCCAAATGTGCAGTTTTATACAATAAATACAAAAGTTTTGAATAATTAAGATTTTTTAATGTTGAAATAAGTCTTTTATGCTCATATAGCCTGCATTTATTTGATGAAAAATACAGTAAAAACAGTAATATTGTGAAATATTATTATAATTTAAAATAATGGGTTTTTTATTTTATTATATTTTAAAATATAATTTATTCCTGTGATCAAAGCTGAATTTATCATCATTACTCCAGTCTTCAGGGTCACATGATCCTTCACAAATCATTCTGATATTTAAAATATAAATCTTTTCTTACAATATAGATCTTTATTATCACTTTTTATCAATTTAACACGTCCTTGCTGAATAAAAGTATTAATTTCTTTAAAAAAAAAGAAAGAAAACTCTACCTTTGAACAGTTTCTATTTTGAATAAATGCTGTTCTTTTTTAACTTTATTCATCAATGAATCTTGAATAAAGTATCACAGGTTATAAAAAAATATTAATTAAATGTTTCCAACATTAATAATAAATCCTCATATCCTCATGATTTGTGAAGGATCATGTGACACTGAAGACTGGAGTAATGATGATAAATTCAGCTTTGATCAGAGGATATAAATTACATTTTAAAGTATAATAAAATAGAAAACCATGATTTTAAATTGTAATAATATTTCACAATATTAATGTTTTTTCTGTATTTTTGATCAAATAAATGCAGCCTTGGTGAGCATGAGAGACTTCTTTCAAAAAACATTAAAAATAGTAATGTTTCCAAACTTTTGACTGGTAATATATATATACACACACAAACTTTTATGTTAGATGATTTGACAGCACTATACAGTATATATATATATATATATATGGTAAGAACAACCTCAGCCAGTGTTATTATAGGACATAAAAACTAATTTGCTAATTTAATTGTTATAAAACAAAATGTTAAATGATTCAAAGAGGCTAAACTTTTACAGAATGTATAAATCACTTTTGATCTAATAATAATATTTATATATTTCTTAAAGTGTTATTAATGTAAAATACTAAATCAAGTATTCTATTTAAAATTGTATTTAGCTGAACAATCGAATAACCGATGACAGACAAAGCAGAATCCCAGTAAGAGATTCATCTGAAAGGTCAAATTATTCTGTGACTTATGAATATTTACATATTTAATCGCCCATATTTTAATTAAAGATATGTGCAAATGTAATGCTCAGTCAACAGGTTTTAATGAAAGTGAAGATGTCTGAAATGTACATCTAATTCATGGAAATACTGAATAACACCATTAATTACAACAATGATTACATTTAAAAATAATAACAGTGGTAACAACTCTTCTGTGCCAATTCTTACCCCAAGGGTCTAATTTTATATTTTTACTTCAAAATAACTTTTTACTCCACATGTGTCCCTCATTAACAAATTAAGATACAAAAACTGCACTGCCATAGATCACTAATTACCACAGACACAAAAATGATTGTTCCGGCTGATTAAATCTCACAAATGTTGATATTCAGATGAAATGACAAAATGATAAATAGCGTAGCCATTCATCAAAATTTTGTGTCATTTATGGTCAGGAGAAAAAAAAGTGAAGGTGGGTGGCTCATCTTACCCCAACTTGCCCTACATATACACACAGATCACGATGGTATTTACAGTACAGAAAGCCTTCAATTACATGCAGTTTTGCAAACTTTAAGTTTTGAGAATGAGTCAAACTGTTGGTAAAAATAATGATTAAATGTGTAAATTGTAAAACGTTGACTGTGGGGAAGTAATAATTCATCTACACAGATGATGAAACTGCTTAAAATTACTGTACATACAGAATGAAATTTACAAAAGGAAAATAAGTGATTGATCCAGTAAAATAAATATGCTGTGAGAGTGTGTGTGTGAGTGTATGTATGAGTGTGTACGTGTGTGTGTGTGAGAGTGTGTGCTTGTTTTTGTGATATATGAGGACACAAATGTGTATAATGACATGGGTATTACACTGATATTACAACGTAAACATGGTTTTTGAGGACATTTCATATGTCCTCATATTTCAAATAGCTTTAAAAACACACTAAGCAATGTTTCATTAAAAATGTAAAAATGCAAAATGTTTCCTGTGATGGGTAGGTTTAGGGGTAGGGGTAGTGTGTGTGTGTGATGGGTAGGTTTAGGGGTAGGGGTAGTGTGTGTGTGTGTGTGTGATGGGTAGGTTTAGGGGTAGGGGTAGTGTGTGTGTGTGTGTGTGATGGGTAGGTTTAGGGGTAGGGGTAGTGTGTGTGTGTGTGTGATGGGTAGGTTTAGAGGTAGTGTGTGTGTGTGTGTGTGTGAAGGGTAGGTTTAGGGGTAGTGTGTATGTGTGTGTGATGGGTAGGTTTAGAGGTAGGGGTAGTGTGTGTGTGTGTGATGGGTAGGTTTAGGGGTAGGGGTAGTGTGTGTGTGTGTGTGAATGGGTAGGTTTAGGGGTAGGGGTAGTGTGTGTGTGTGTGTGATGGGTAGGTTTAGAGGTAGTGTGTGTGTGTGTGTGTGTGTGTGTGTGAAGGGTAGGTTTAGGGGTAGTGTGTGTGTGTGTGTGATGGGTAGGTTTAAAGGTAGGGGTAGTGTGTGTGTGTGTGTGTGATGGGTAGGTTTAGAGGTAGTGTGTGTGTGTGTGTGATGGGTAGGTTTAGGGGTAGGGGTAGTGTGTGTGTGTGTGTGTGTGTGTGTGAAGGGTAGGTTTAGGGGTAGTGTGTGTGTGTGTGTGTGTGTGTGTGTGTGTGTGTGAAGGGTAGGTTTAGGGGTAGTGTGTGTGTGTGTGTGATGGGTAGGTTTAGAGGTAGGGGTAGTGTGTGTGTGTGTGTGATGGGTAGGTTTAGGGGTAGGGGTAGGGGTAGTGTGTGTGTGTGTGTGTGTGTGTGTGTGATGGGTAGGTTTAGAGGTAGTGTGTGTGTGTGTGTGTGATGGGTAGGTTTAGGGGTAGGGGTAGTGTGTGTGTGTGTGATGGGTAGGTTTAGAGGTAGTGTGTGTATGTGTGTGATGGGTAGGTTTAGAGGTAGTGTGTGTATGTGTGTGATGGGTAGGTTTAGAGGTAGGGGTAGTGTGTGTGTGTGTGTGATGGGTAGGTTTAGGGGTGTGTGTGATGGGTAGGTTTAGGGGTAGGGGTAGTGTGTGTGTGTGTGATGGGTAGGTTTAGAGGTAGTGTGTGTGTGTGTGTGCGTGTGTGTGAAGGGTAGGTTTAGGGGTAGTGTGTGTGTGTGTGTGATGGGTAGGTTTAGAGGTAGGGGTAGTGTGTGTGTGTGATGGGTAGGTTTAGGGGTAGGGGTAGTGTGTGTGTGTGTGTGTGTGATGGGTAGGTTTAGGGGTAGGGGTAGTGTGTGTGTGTGTGATGGGTAGGTTTAGAGATTGTGTGTGTGAAGGGTAGGTTTAGGGGTAGTGTGTGTGTGTGTGATGGGTAGGTTTAGGGGTAGGGGTAGTGTGTGTGTGTGATGGGTAGGTTTAGAGGTAGTGTGTGTGTGTGTGTGTGTGTGATGGGTAGGTTTAGGGGTAGGGGTAGTGTGTGTGTGTGTGATGGGTAGGTTTAGAGGTAGTGTATGTGTGTGTGTGTGTGTGTGTGTGTGATGGGTAGGTTTAGAGGTAGGGGTAGTGTGTGTGTGTGTGTGATGGGTAGGTTTAGGGGTAGGGGTAGGGGTAGTGTGTGTGTGTGTGTGATGGGTAGGTTTAGAGGTACGGGTAGTGTGTGTGTGTGTGTGATGGGTAGGTTTAGGGGTAGGGGTAGTGTGTGTGTGTGTGTGATGGGTAGGTTTAGGGGTAGTGTGTGTGTGTGTGTGATGAGTAGGTTTAGGGGTAGGGGTATGTGACATTTGTTAACAAGCTGTTTGTATCTTTTAACACACTTTCAGATGTTCATTAATGTTTATTTCACGCTGTAACTGATATTAAAGCAGATGAGATGATCTGCTCACGTGTGTTCACGCCACATTAAACAGCGCCAAAATTGTTTATTTTTTAAATTTCGTAATAAAAATGTACATAATTTGAAATCTGAGACTTTGTTTTCATATCCAAAGTAACAAAGCATAAAGATTATTGTGATTTATTGAATGGGAGACGCTGCAATGTTCCGTTCATTCATCAACTGAAAACAGGATAGACTAATCGATTAATGGGATTTAATATATAATTTGTTACATTTATATAGCGCTTTTCTAGGCACTCAAAGCGCTTTACATGGAAGGGGAATCTCCTCAACCACCACCAGTGTGCAGCACCACCTGGATGATGCGACGGCAGCCATATTGCGCCAGAACGCCCACCACACACCAGCTGATTGGTGGAGAGGAGACAGAGTGATGAAGCCAATCATATATATATATATATATATATATATATGTATAGAGAGAGAGAGAGAGAGAGAAATCTATATTTTTTATCCAGCCCTATAGATTACAATCCGCCATCAAAATGATACGCTTAATTATTCCAGCTGCTGTGAGAAACGGCTGTAAATGTTCCGCCACCTGCAGCATCCTCACATGCGATAGCCTACAGGCCGGACTCAGACGTGATGTGATGACGAACGGCAGAAGCTCGTATTTCCAGAGGAACTCCATCAGTACCAGTCAAATAATAACACAATATACAAGATTACTGTTGTGAATCGGGCTAAGGTAAGGAGATCGTTTTGAACACTGGCTGGTTACATGCTTGCTCAAATTGATTTTGGATAATTTTTAACCAAAAAAAAGTTACGGACTGCAGGTTTAAAGGGATAGTTCACCCAAAAATGAAAAATACCCATGATTTACTCGAGTCATCCTAGGTGTGTATGATATTCTTCTTTCAGACGAACAAAATCAGAGTTATATTAAAACAGATCCTGGCTAATACAAGCTTTATAATGGCAGCCTAAATTTTGAAGCCCAAAAAAAGTGCATCCATCCATCATAAAAGTGCATCTATCCATCATAAAAGTGCATCCATCCATCATAAAAGTGCATCTATCCATCATAAAAGTGCATCCATCCATCATAAAAGTGCATCTATCATCATAAAAGTGCATCTATCCATCATAAAAGTGCATCCATCCATCCAAAAGTGCATCCATCCATCATAAAAGTGCATCTATCCATCATAAAAGTGCATCTATCCATCATAAAAGTGCATCCATCCATCATAAAAGTGCATCCATCCGTCCAAAAGTGCATCCATCCATCATAAAAGTGCATCTATCCATCATAAAAGTGCATCTATCCATCATAAAAGTGCATCTATCATCATAAAAGTGCATCCATCCGTCCAAAAGTGCATCCATCCATCTAAAAGTGCATCTATCCATCATAAAAGTGCATCTATCCATAATAAAAGTGCATTCATCCATCCAAAAGTGCATCCATCCATCATAAAAGTGCATCTATCCATCATAAAAGTGCATCTATCCATAATAAAAGTGCATCCATCCGTCCAAAAGTGCATCCATCCATCATAAAAGTGCATCTATCCATCATAAAAGTGCATCTATCCATAATAAAAGTGCATTCATCCATCCAAAAGTGCATCCATCCATCATAAAAGTGCATCTATCCATCATAAAAGTGCATCCATTCATCATAAAAGTGCATCTATCCATCATAAAAGTGCATCTATCCAACATAAAAGTGCATCCATCCATCCAAAAGTGCATCCATCCATTCATCATAAAAGTGCATCTATCATCATAAAAGTGCATCCATCCATCCAAAAGTGCATCCATCCATCATACAAGTGCGTCCATCCATCATAAAAGTGCATCTATCCATCATAAAAGTGCGTCCATCCATTATAAAAGTGCATCCATCCTTCATAAAAGTGCATCTATCATCATAAAAGTGCATCCATCCGTCCAAAAGTGCATCCATCCATCATAAAAGTGCATCCATCCATCATAAAAGTGCATCCATCCATCCAAAAGTGCATCCATCCATCATAAAAGTGCATCCATCCATCATCAAAGTGCATCCATCCATCATAAAAGTGCATCTATTATCATAAAAGTGCATCCATCCATCATAATAGGGCATCCATCCATCATAACAGTGCATCTATCCATTATAAAAGTGCATCTATCTATCCATCATAAAAGTGCATCCATCCATCCATCATAAAAGTGCATCCATCCATTATAAAAGTGCATTCATCCATCATAAAAGTGCATCCATCCATTATAAAAGTGCATCCATCCATTATAAAAGGGCATCCATCCATCATAAAAGGGCATCCATCCATCATAAAAGTGCATCCATCCATCATAAAAGTGCATCTATTATCATAAAAGTGCATCCATCCATCATAAAAGTGCATCCATCCATTATAAAAGTGCATCTATCCATCATAAAAGTGCATCTATCTATCCATCATAAAAGTGCATCCATCCATCCATCCATCATAAAAGTGCATCTATCCATTATAAAAGTGCATCCATCCATTATAAAAGTGCATTCATCCATCATAAAAGTGCATCTATCATCATAAAAGTGCATCCATCCGTCCAAAAGTGCATCCATCCATCATAAAAGTGCATCCATCCATCATAAAAGTGCATCCATCCATCCAAAAGTGCATCCATCCATCATAAAAGTGCATCCATCCATCATCAAAGTGCATCCATCCATCATAAAAGTGCATCTATTATCATAAAAGTGCATCCATCCATCATAATAGGGCATCCATCCATCATCAAAGTGCATCCATCCATCATAAAAGTGCATCTATCATCATAAAAGTGCATCCATCCATCATAACAGTGCATCCATCCATTATAAAAGTGCATCTATCCATCATAAAAGTGCATCCATCCATCCAAAAGTGCATCCATCCATCATACAAGTGCGTCCATCCATCATAAAAGTGCATCTATCCATCATAAAAGTGCATCTATCCATCATAAAAGTGCGTCCATCCATTATAAAAGTGCATCCATCCATCATAAAAGTGCATCCATCCGTCCAAAAGTGCATCCATCCATCATAAAAGTGCATCCATCCATCATAAAAGTGCATCCATCCATCCAAAAGTGCATCCATCCATCATAAAAGTGCATCCATCCATCATCAAAGTGCATCCATCCATCATAAAAGTGCATCTATTATCATAAAAGTGCATCCATCCATCATAATAGGGCATCCATCCATCATCAAAGTGCATCCATCCATCATAAAAGTGCATCTATCATCATAAAAGTGCATCCATCCATCATAACAGTGCATCTATCCATTATAAAAGTGCATCTATCTATCCATCATAAAAGTGCATCCATCCATTATAAAAGTGCATTCATCCATCATAAAAGTGCATCCATCCATTATAAAAGTGCATCCATCCATCATAAAAGTGCATCTATCCATCATAAAAGTGCATCCATCCATCATAAAAGTGCATCTATCCATCATAAAAGTGCATCCATCCATCATAAAAGTGCATCTATCCATCATAAAAGTGCGTCCATCCATTATAAAAGTGCATCCATCCATCATAAAAGTGCATCTATCATCATAAAAGTGCATCCATCCGTCCAAAAGTGCATCCATCCATCATAAAAGTGCATCCATCCATCCAAAAGTGCATCCATCCATCATAAAAGTGCATCCATCCATTATAAAAGTGCATCTATCCATCATAAAAGTGCATCCATCCATCATAAAAGGGCATCCATCCATCATAAAAGTGCATCCATCCATCCATCATCAAAGTGCATCCATCCATCATAAAAGTGCATCCATCCATCATCAAAGTGCATCCATCCATCATAAAAGTGCATCTATTATCATAAAAGTGCATCCATCCATCATAATAGGGCATCCATCCATCATGAAAGTGCATCTATCCATTATAAAAGTGCATCTATCTATCCATCATAAAAGTGCATCCATCCATCCATCATAAAAGTGCATCTATCCATTATAAAAGTGCATCCATCCATCATAAAAGTGCATCCATCCATCATAAAAGTGCATCCATCCATCCAAAAGTGCATCCATCCATCATAAAAGTGCATCCATCCATCATAAAAGTGCATCCATCCATCATAAAAGTGCATCTATCCATTATAAAAGTGCATCCATCCATCCAAAAGTGCATCCATCCATCATAAAAGTGCATCTATCCATTATAAAAGTGCATCCATCCATCATAAAAGTGCATCTATCCATTATAAAAGTGCATCCATCCATCCAAAAGTGCATCCATCCATCATAAAAGTGCATCTATCCATTATAAAAGTGCATCCATCCATCATAAAAGTGCATCTATCCATTATAAAAGTGCATCCATCCATCATAAAAGTGCATCTATCCATCATAAAAGTGCATCCATCCATCCAAAAGTGCATCCATCCATCATACAAGTGCGTCCATCCATCATAAAAGTGCATCTATCCATCATAAAAGTGCATCCATCCATCATAAAAGTGCATCTATCCATCATAAAAGTGCGTCCATCCATTATAAAAGTGCATCCATCCATCATAAAAGTGCATCTATCATCATAAAAGTGCATCCATCCGTCCAAAAGTGCATCCATCCATCATAAAAGTGCATCCATCCATCATAAAAGTGCATCCATCCATCCAAAAGTGCATCCATCCATCATAAAAGTGCATCCATCCATCATCAAAGTGCATCCATCCATCATAAAAGTGCATCTATTATCATAAAAGTGCATCCATCCATCATAATAGGGCATCCATCCATCATCAAAGTGCATCCATCCATCATAAAAGTGCATCTATCATCATAAAAGTGCATCCATCCATCATAACAGTGCATCCATCCATTATAAAAGTGCATCTATCCATCATAAAAGTGCATCCATCCATCCAAAAGTGCATCCATCCATCATACAAGTGCGTCCATCCATCATAAAAGTGCATCTATCCATCATACAAGTGCGTCCATCCATCATAAAAGTGCATCTATCCATCATAAAAGTGCGTCCATCCATTATAAAAGTGCATCCATCCATTATAAAAGTGCATCCATCCTTCATAAAAGTGCATCTATCATCATAAAAGTGCATCCATCCGTCCAAAAGTGCATCCATCCATCATAAAAGTGCATCCATCCATCCAAAAGTGCATCCATCCATCATAAAAGTGCATCCATCCATCATCAAAGTGCATCCATCCATCATAAAAGTGCATCTATTATCATAAAAGTGCATCCATCCATCATAATAGGGCATCCATCCATCATAACAGTGCATCTATCCATTATAAAAGTGCATCTATCTATCCATCATAAAAGTGCATCCATCCATCCATCATAAAAGTGCATCCATCCATTATAAAAGTGCATTCATCCATCATAAAAGTGCATCCATCCATTATAAAAGTGCATCCATCCATTATAAAAGGGCATCCATCCATCATAAAAGGGCATCCATCCATCATAAAAGTGCATCCATCCATCATAAAAGTGTATCTATTATCATAAAAGTGCATCCATCCATCATAAAAGTGCATCCATCCATTATAAAAGTGCATCTATCCATCATAAAAGTGCATCTATCTATCCATCATAAAAGTGCATCCATCCATCCATCCATCATAAAAGTGCATCTATCCATTATAAAAGTGCATCCATCCATTATAAAAGTGCATTCATCCATCATAAAAGTGCATCTATCATCATAAAAGTGCATCCATCCGTCCAAAAGTGCATCCATCCATCATAAAAGTGCATCCATCCATCATAAAAGTGCATCCATCCATCCAAAAGTGCATCCATCCATCATAAAAGTGCATCCATCCATCATCAAAGTGCATCCATCCATCATAAAAGTGCATCTATTATCATAAAAGTGCATCCATCCATCATAATAGGGCATCCATCCATCATCAAAGTGCATCCATCCATCATAACAGTGCATCCATCCATTATAAAAGTGCATCTATCCATCATAAAAGTGCATCCATCCATCCAAAAGTGCATCCATCCATCATACAAGTGCGTCCATCCATCATAAAAGTGCATCTATCCATCATAAAAGTGCATCCATCCATCATAAAAGTGCATCTATCCATCATAAAAGTGCGTCCATCCATTATAAAAGTGCATCCATCCATCATAAAAGTGCATCTATCATCATAAAAGTGCATCCATCCGTCCAAAAGTGCATCCATCCATCATAAAAGTGCATCCATCCATCATAAAAGTGCATCCATCCATCCAAAAGTGCATCCATCCATCATAAAAGTGCATCCATCCATCATCAAAGTGCATCCATCCATCATAGAAGTGCATCTATTATCATAAAAGTGCATCCATCCATCATAATAGGGCATCCATCCATCATCAAAGTGCATCCATCCATCATAAAAGTGCATCTATCATCATAAAAGTGCATCCATCCGTCCAAAAGTGCATCCATCCATCATAAAAGTGCATCCATCCATCCAAAAGTGCATCCATCCATCATAAAAGTGCATCCATCCATCATCAAAGTGCATCCATCCATCATAAAAGTGCATCTATTATCATAAAAGTGCATCCATCCATCATAATAGGGCATCCATCCATCATAACAGTGCATCTATCCATTATAAAAGTGCATCTATCTATCCATCATAAAAGTGCATCCATCCATCCATCATAAAAGTGCATCCATCCATTATAAAAGTGCATTCATCCATCATAAAAGTGCATCCATCCATTATAAAAGTGCATCCATCCATTATAAAAGGGCATCCATCCATCATAAAAGGGCATCCATCCATCATAAAAGTGCATCCATCCATCATAAAAGTGCATCTATTATCATAAAAGTGCATCCATCCATCATAAAAGTGCATCCATCCATTATAAAAGTGCATCTATCCATCATAAAAGTGCATCTATCTATTCATCATAAAAGTGCATCCATCCATCCATCCATCATAAAAGTGCATCTATCCATTATAAAAGTGCATCCATCCATTATAAAAGTGCATTCATCCATCATAAAAGTGCATCTATCATCATAAAAGTGCATCCATCCGTCCAAAAGTGCATCCATCCATCATAAAAGTGCATCCATCCATCATAAAAGTGCATCCATCCATCCAAAAGTGCATCCATCCATCATAAAAGTGCATCCATCCATCATCAAAGTGCATCCATCCATCATAAAAGTGCATCTATTATCATAAAAGTGCATCCATCCATCCAAAAGTGCATCCATCCATCATACAAGTGCGTCCATCCATCATAAAAGTGCATCTATCCATCATAAAAGTGCATCCATCCATCATAAAAGTGCATCTATCCATCATAAAAGTGCGTCCATCCATTATAAAAGTGCATCCATCCATCATAAAAGTGCATCTATCATCATAAAAGTGCATCCATCCGTCCAAAAGTGCATCCATCCATCATAAAAGTGCATCCATCCATCATAAAAGTGCATCCATCCATCCAAAAGTGCATCCATCCATCATAAAAGTGCATCCATCCATCCAAAAGTGCATCCATCCATCATAAAAGTGCATCCATCCATCATCAAAGTGCATCCATCCATCATAAAAGTGCATCTATTATCATAAAAGTGCATCCATCCATCCAAAAGTGCATCCATCCATCATACAAGTGCGTCCATCCATCATAAAAGTGCATCTATCCATCATAAAAGTGCATCCATCCATCATAAAAGTGCATCTATCCATCATAAAAGTGCGTCCATCCATTATAAAAGTGCATCCATCCATCATAAAAGTGCATCTATCATCATAAAAGTGCATCCATCCGTCCAAAAGTGCATCCATCCATCATAAAAGTGCATCCATCCATCATAAAAGTGCATCCATCCATCCAAAAGTGCATCCATCCATCATAAAAGTGCATCCATCCATCATCAAAGTGCATCCATCCATCATAGAAGTGCATCTATTATCATAAAAGTGCATCCATCCATCATAATAGGGCATCCATCCATCATCAAAGTGCATCCATCCATCATAAAAGTGCATCTATCATCATAAAAGTGCATCCATCCGTCCAAAAGTGCATCCATCCATCATAAAAGTGCATCCATCCATCCAAAAGTGCATCCATCCATCATAAAAGTGCATCCATCCATCATCAAAGTGCATCCATCCATCATAAAAGTGCATCTATTATCATAAAAGTGCATCCATCCATCATAATAGGGCATCCATCCATCATAACAGTGCATCTATCCATTATAAAAGTGCATCTATCTATCCATCATAAAAGTGCATCCATCCATCCATCATAAAAGTGCATCCATCCATTATAAAAGTGCATTCATCCATCATAAAAGTGCATCCATCCATTATAAAAGTGCATCCATCCATTATAAAAGGGCATCCATCCATCATAAAAGGGCATCCATCCATCATAAAAGTGCATCCATCCATCATAAAAGTGCATCTATTATCATAAAAGTGCATCCATCCATCATAAAAGTGCATCCATCCATTATAAAAGTGCATCTATCCATCATAAAAGTGCATCTATCTATTCATCATAAAAGTGCATCCATCCATCCATCCATCATAAAAGTGCATCTATCCATTATAAAAGTGCATCCATCCATTATAAAAGTGCATTCATCCATCATAAAAGTGCATCTATCATCATAAAAGTGCATCCATCCGTCCAAAAGTGCATCCATCCATCATAAAAGTGCATCCATCCATCATAAAAGTGCATCCATCCATCCAAAAGTGCATCCATCCATCATAAAAGTGCATCCATCCATCATCAAAGTGCATCCATCCATCATAAAAGTGCATCTATTATCATAAAAGTGCATCCATCCATCATAATAGGGCATCCATCCATCATCAAAGTGCATCCATCCATCATAAAAGTGCATCTATCATCATAAAAGTGCATCCATCCATCATAACAGTGCATCCATCCATTATAAAAGTGCATCTATCCATCATAAAAGTGCATCCATCCATCCAAAAGTGCATCCATCCATCATACAAGTGCGTCCATCCATCATAAAAGTGCATCTATCCATCATAAAAGTGCATCCATCCATCATAAAAGTGCATCTATCCATCATAAAAGTGCATCTATCCATCATAAAAGTGCATCCATCCATCATAAAAGGGCATCCATCCATCATAAAAGTGCATCCATCCATCCATCATCAAAGTGCATCCATCCATCATAAAAGTGCATCCATCCATCATCAAAGTGCATCCATCCATCATAAAAGTGCATCTATTATCATAAAAGTGCATCCATCCATCATAATAGGGCATCCATCCATCATGAAAGTGCATCTATCCATTATAAAAGTGCATCTATCTATCCATCATAAAAGTGCATCCATCCATCCATCATAAAAGTGCATCTATCCATTATAAAAGTGCATCCATCCATCATAAAAGTGCATCCATCCATCATAAAAGTGCATCCATCCATCCAAAAGTGCATCCATCCATCATAAAAGTGCATCCATCCATCATAAAAGTGCATCCATCCATCCAAAAGTGCATCCATCCATCATAAAAGTGCATCCATCCATCATAAAAGTGCATCTATCATCATAAAAGTGCATCCATACGTCCAAAAGTGCATCTATCATCATAAAAGTGCATCCATCCATCATAAAAGTGCATCTATCCATTATAAAAGTGCATCCATCCATCCAAAAGTGCATCCATCCATCATAAAAGTGCATCTATCCATCATAAAAGTGCATCTATCCATTATAAAAGTGCATCCATCCATCATAAAAGTGCATCTATCCATTATAAAAGTGCATCCATCCATCCAAAAGTGCATCCATCCATCATAAAAGTGCATCTATCCATTATAAAAGTGCATCCATCCATCATAAAAGTGCATCTATCCATTATAAAAGTGCATCCATCCATCCAAAAGTGCATCCATCCATCATAAAAGTGCATCTATCCATTATAAAAGTGCATCCATCCATCATAAAAGTGCATCTATCCATTATAAAAGTGCATCCATCCATCATAAAAGTGCATCCATCCATCATAAAAGTGCATCCATCCATCCAAAAGTGCATCCATCCATCATAAAAGTGCATCCATCCATCATCAAAGTGCATCCATCCATCATAAAAGTGCATCTATTATCATAAAAGTGCATCCATCCATCATAATAGGGCATCCATCCATCATCAAAGTGCATCCATCCATCATAAAAGTGCATCTATCATCATAAAAGTGCATCCATCCGTCCAAAAGTGCATCCATCCATCATAAAAGTGCATCCATCCATCCAAAAGTGCATCCATCCATCATAAAAGTGCATCCATCCATCATCAAAGTGCATCCATCCATCATAAAAGTGCATCTATTATCATAAAAGTGCATCCATCCATCATAATAGGGCATCCATCCATCATAACAGTGCATCTATCCATTATAAAAGTGCATCTATCTATCCATCATAAAAGTGCATCCATCCATCCATCATAAAAGTGCATCCATCCATTATAAAAGTGCATTCATCCATCATAAAAGTGCATCCATCCATTATAAAAGTGCATCCATCCATTATAAAAGGGCATCCATCCATCATAAAAGGGCATCCATCCATCATAAAAGTGCATCCATCCATCATAAAAGTGCATCTATTATCATAAAAGTGCATCCATCCATCATAAAAGTGCATCCATCCATTATAAAAGTGCATCTATCCATCATAAAAGTGCATCTATCTATTCATCATAAAAGTGCATTCATCCATCCATCCATCATAAAAGTGCATCTATCCATTATAAAAGTGCATCCATCCATTATAAAAGTGCATTCATCCATCATAAAAGTGCATCTATCATCATAAAAGTGCATCCATCCGTCCAAAAGTGCATCCATCCATCATAAAAGTGCATCCATCCATCATAAAAGTGCATCCATCCATCCAAAAGTGCATCCATCCATCATAAAAGTGCATCCATCCATCATCAAAGTGCATCCATCCATCATAAAAGTGCATCTATTATCATAAAAGTGCATCCATCCATCATAATAGGGCATCCATCCATCATCAAAGTGCATCCATCCATCATAAAAGTGCATCTATCATCATAAAAGTGCATCCATCCATCATAACAGTGCATCCATCCATTATAAAAGTGCATCTATCCATCATAAAAGTGCATCCATCCATCCAAAAGTGCATCCATCCATCATACAAGTGCGTCCATCCATCATAAAAGTGCATCTATCCATCATAAAAGTGCATCCATCCATCATAAAAGTGCATCTATCCATCATAAAAGTGCGTCCATCCATCATAAAAGTGCATCCATCCATCATAAAAGTGCATCTATCATCATAAAAGTGCATCCATCCGTCCAAAAGTGCATCCATCCATCATAAAAGTGCATCCATCCATCATAAAAGTGCATCCATCCATCCAAAAGTGCATCCATCCATCATAAAAGTGCATCCATCCATCATCAAAGTGCATCCATCCATCATAAAAGTGCATCTATTATCATAAAAGTGCATCCATCCATCATAATAGGGCATCCATCCATCATCAAAGTGCATCCATCCATCATAAAAGTGCATCTATCATCATAAAAGTGCATCCATCCATCATAACAGTGCATCTATCCATTATAAAAGTGCATCTATCTATCCATCATAAAAGTGCATCCATCCATCCATCATAAAAGTGCATCCATCCATTATAAAAGTGCATTCATCCATCATAAAAGTGCATCCATCCATTATAAAAGTGCATCCATCCATTATAAAAGGGCATCCATCCATCATAAAAGGGCATCCATCCATCATAAAAGTGCATCCATCCATCATAAAAGTGCATCTATTATCATAAAAGTGCATCCATCCATCATAAAAGTGCATCCATCCATTATAAAAGTGCATCTATCCATCATAAAAGTGCATCTATCTATCCATCATAAAAGTGCATCCATCCATCCATCCATCATAAAAGTGCATCTATCCATTATAAAAGTGCATCCATCCATTATAAAAGTGCATTCATCCATCATAAAAGTGCATCTATCATCATAAAAGTGCATCCATCCATCATCAAAGTGCATCCATCCATCATAAAAGTGCATCTATTATCATAAAAGTGCATCCATCCATCATAAAAGGGCATCCATCCATCCATCCATCATAAAAGTGCATCTATCCATCCAAAGTGCATCCATCCATCATAAAAGTGCATCTTTCCATCATAAAAGTGCATCTATCCATCCAAAGTGCATCCATCCATTTTAAAAGTGCATCCATCCATCCAAAGTGCATCCATCCATTTTAAAAGTGCATCCATCCATCCATCCATCATAAAAGGGCATCCATCCATCCATCATAAAAGTGCATCTATCCATCCAAAGTGCATCCATCCATCATAAAAGTGCATCTATCCATCATAAAAGTGCATCCATCCATCATAAAAGTGCATCTATCATCATAAAAGTGCATCCATCCATCATAACAGTGCATCCATCCATTATAAAAGTGCATCTATCCATCATAAAAGTGCATCCATCCATCCAAAAGTGCATCCATCCATCATACAAGTGCGTCCATCCATCATAAAAGTGCATCTATCCATCATAAAAGTGCATCCATCCATCATAAAAGTGCATCTATCCATCATAAAAGTGCATCCATCCATTATAAAAGTGCATCCATCCATCATAAAAGTGCATCTATCATCATAAAAGTGCATCCATCCGTCCAAAAGTGCATCCATCCATCATAAAAGTGCATCCATCCATCATAAAAGTGCATCCATCCATCCAAAAGTGCATCCATCCATCATAAAAGTGCATCCATCCATCATCAAAGTGCATCCATCCATCATAAAAGTGCATCTATTATCATAAAAGTGCATCCATCCATCATAATAGGGCATCCATCCATCATCAAAGTGCATCCATCCATCATAAAAGTGCATCTATCATCATAAAAGTGCATCCATCCATCATAACAGTGCATCTATCCATTATAAAAGTGCATCTATCTATCCATCATAAAAGTGCATCCATCCATCCATCATAAAAGTGCATCCATCCATTATAAAAGTGCATTCATCCATCATAAAAGTGCATCCATCCATTATAAAAGTGCATCCATCCATTATAAAAGGGCATCCATCCATCATAAAAGGGCATCCATCCATCATAAAAGTGCATCCATCCATCATAAAAGTGCATCTATTATCATAAAAGTGCATCCATCCATTATAAAAGTGCATCTATCCATCATAAAAGTGCATCTATCTATCCATCATAAAAGTGCATCCATCCATCCATCCATCATAAAAGTGCATCTATCCATTATAAAAGTGCATCCATCCATTATAAAAGTGCATTCATCCATCATAAAAGTGCATCTATCATCATAAAAGTGCATCCATCCATCATCAACGTGCATCCATCCATCATAAAAGTGCATTTATTATCATAAAAGTGCATCCATCCATCATAAAAGGGCATCCATCCATCCATCCATCCATCATAAAAGTGCATCTATCCATCCAAAGTGCATCCATCCATCATAAAAGTGCATCTTTCCATCATAAAAGTGCATCTATCCATCCAAAGTGCATCCATCCATTTTAAAAGTGCATCCATCCATCCAAAGTGCATCCATCCATTTTAAAAGTGCATCCATCCATCCATCCATCATAAAAGGGCATCCATCCATCCATCATAAAAGTGCATCTATCCATCCAAAGTGCATCCATCCATCATAAAAGTGCATCTTTCCATCATAAAAGTGCATCTATCCATCATAAAAGTGCATCTATCCATCATAAAAGTGCATCTATCTATCATAAAAGTGCATCCATCCATCATAAAAGTGCATCTATCATCATAAAAGTGCATCTATCCATCATAAAAGTGCATCTATCTATCATAAAAGTGCATCCATCCATTATAAAAGTGCATCCATCCATCATAAAAGTGCATCTATCCATCATAAAAGTGCATCTATCATCATAAAAGTGCATCCATCCATCCATCATAAAAGTGCATCCATCCATCCATCATAAAAGTGCATCTATCCATTATAAAAGTGCATCCATCCATCATAAAAGTGCATCCATCCATTATAAAAGTGCATCCATCTATTATAAAAGGGCATCCATCCATCATAAAAGTGCATCCATCCATCATAAAAGGGCATCCATCTATCCATCATAAAAGTGCATCCATCCATTATAAAAGTGCATTTATCTATCCATCATAAAAGTGCATCCATCCATCCATCATACAAGTGCATCTATCCATTATAAAAGTGCATCCATCCATTATAAAAGTGCATTCATCCATCATAAAAGTGCATCCATCCATTATAAAAGTGCATCCATCTATTATAAAAGGGCATCCATCCATCATAAAAGTGCATCCATCCATCATAAAAGGGCATCCATCCATCCATCATAAAAGTGCATCTATCCATCCAAAGTGCATCCATCCATCATAAAAGTGCATCTTTCCATCATAAAAGTGCATCTATCCATCCAAAGTGCATCCATCCATCATAAAAGTGCATCCATCCATCCATCATAAAAGGGCATCCATCCATCCATCCATCCATCATAAAAGTGCATCTATCCATCCAAAGTGCATCCATCCATCATAAAAGTGCATCTTTCCATCATAAAAGTGCATCTATCCATCATAAAAGTGCATCCATCCATCATATAAGTGCATCTATCCATCATAAAAGTGCATCTATCCATCATAAAAGTGCGTCCATCCATTATAAAAGTGCATCCATCCATCATAAAAGTGCATCCATCCATAATAAAAGTGCATCCATCCATCATAAAAGTGCATCCATCCATCATAAAAGTGCATCCATCCATTTTAAAAGTGCATCTATCCATTATAAAAGTTCTCCACATGGCTCCGTGGGTTAATAAAGGCCTTCTAAAGCGAAGTGGTGCTTTTGTGTGAGAAAAACATCCATATTCAACACGTTATAAAGTAAAATATCTAGCTTCTTTATCAACCCCCGGAGCCTTGAGGAGTATTTTTTATAATGGATGGATGCACTTTTTGGGCTTTAAATTTTGGACTGCCATTATAAAGCTTGGAAGAGCCAGGACATTTTATAATATAACTCTGATTGTGTTCATCTGAAAGAAGAATGTCATACACACCTAGGACGGCTTGAGGGCGAGTAAATCATGGGGTAATTTTCATTCTTAGCAGAAGAATGTTTGTTCAGTACCTTGCCGGAACGTTGTACGTTAACTGGGAATTGCACCATTTAAACGAGTTTAAGTCACATGTGGATCATAAAGCAGGTCATCTGAGGATAAATGCGTGAGACAGTCATAATGAATAACGGGTTGAAAGAGTGAAAATCCCTGATTGACTCATTCCAACTGAAATAATCACCATCTTCATCTTCATCATCAGTGATTATTGATCAGGTGGGTGAAATATATAAAATATACAGACATTATAAAGAGGAAATTAACAGCGTTTAATGCATGTACAATACAAACACTAAGATGTTTCTCGTGGCTGATCATCGAACTCAATGCTCAACATTATCATGCACAACTTATTGATTATTTTAAATCTTAGAAAATCCCTAATACCAATACTAGTTTTGATTTCCTAGACATGGCTTTATAATAGTGAACTATTGATTTTAATCCACCATATACACTTGAGTTTCATTTGCATGAAAGACTGATCAAATTTTTTCCCCCTGTAAATTTCCGTTGATGGGGATTTCGGATGAGTCAATCTCACTTATGTAGACTCTATATAAACCTCTGTGGCGGTGAGAGAAAGAGAAAGAAGCGAGACAGAGAGACGCTTGAAGTCAGTGGAATATCTCAAAGGCTCAGGACTAAAACACTGAGAGTAAACCAGAGGAACGGCGGCTCTAAAGGAGGAATATATCAACACCACGAGGATGGGAGTCAAACAGGTACATGAGTTTGAGAGCTGTGAAGAAAACCACACGCTGCTTCTGCGGCTTCAGCGCTTCCTTCCTTCTCTTCAGGGTCTGTAAACATTTAAACGGCACAAGCCAGGGATGTTAAGAAACATTTAAAGTTAAGAATCAAGGGAATAAATGTGACTCAGAGTTACCATGAGCAGCTAAAGGTCACAGATCAGGATGTGTGGGCAATGGAGAAGAGGCAAACCACGCTATTTAAATGTAGTTTTTCCCTCATTGCATTTGACGACATGCACAGATAGTTTGCATTTATCGCCATAATATCTGATGCATCAGTTTTTTGGGAAATGCAGCATCTTTTTGAAGTGTTTCTAGAATATCAATGTGATTTATGGTCAGTCAGATTGATGTTTTTCCTCTTCACAGGCTCTGGATCTCACCGGCGTGTTTCAGTGTCCCAGCTCGGGGTTAATGCTAATCGTGATAGGGGTTTTGTGCCACTGAACACCTATGCTGTTAGCATTATTCCTGCGCTGGTGACCAAACCTCCAAACCCTACAGTCTGAGGATCACAACTACTTGTGTTAACACAGTTTGTGAGTTGGATGCACATTCACACTTCAGTTTAAAGACGCCTGTTCGCTGTATAGTCAGATCTGTATGCAGTGAAAGCAAATAAAAGGAACTAAAACCATTTGTGTTTTGCATTGACTTTCGTTTTCTTTGTTTGATGGGCTGAATGTGAGTTTTTATACATATGAATGAATGAAGATTTACTACTATTGTGGTGTTGCAGAACAAAAATCACATGCGCATTTAACCCTTGTGCGGCCTTTTTGTTTGTTTGATCATTTTGCCTGTGTTAACGCAAACTGCATCAAATTTGGTACAAGTGTGTATTTTTATTCTAATTTTAATATTTCACCCTCATTTCCTTTCATAAATCTATTTTAAAGCAGTAACACAAAATAGTTCCTCAGGACCTTTTGGACAAAACCGTCCCCATTGAAACCCATTAAAACTGTGATTTTTAATCCTAGAGCCATTTAACTATAAAAAAGATGCTGCTTTTGTTAATAGGCTTTCATTCTGTTGGCAAGGCTTAAAAATAAAAAAAATACCATTTGTTTACCAGATGGAGCCATTTCCTCAGGTTTGGCCTATAAAGCAAATACTCGCTTTATTCGCTATATATTGCTTCTGCATATCATAGAACCAATTGGATAAATGATGCAGCTATAATTGTGTGTGTGTGTGTGTGTTGGTATGGATATCAGAGTGTGGTTTGTATGTGTGTAATAAAAAATGGTGTGTGTGTTTAATATTTGAGAGAGAAAAACCCCAATCCGGTTACAGGGTTTCGGTCAGTCTCTTAAAGGGCCAGCTCCCCCATTAATGAGAATCCTGTGGTCATTTCCTCGCCCTAATGTCGCTCAAACCCGTCAGACTTTCCTTCCTCATATAAAGCCATCGAGTCTCTTCAGAACATCTAGAATAATCCGCTCGATCCGTACGGATCAGTTTCTGAAGCGTCAGTGGAAGTTGCTTAGACAGAAATCTTCCCATTTCATTACAAATATCTTCATTTGTGTTCAGAAGATGAACGAGAGTCAGTCACATTTAATCTGACCATTGAAGCAGAGTCCAGAGAAAATAAAATCAATCAATTAAACAGATTTCATAAGGATCTAAATTAAATGGCATGCACTGCAGAAATGCTGTTCTTCCTCAGGATTACTGTTTTCCCGCTCAAATATCCAAACATCCTTAAATCAAGAGACATTAATGACATGCACAATGAAGTTTTCTGAGAAACTGAACAAAATGAAGTGAGTTTGAGCTTAAAACAAGAGCAAATATCTGCCATTGTGTGTGAAGATGACTCCCATCTGAATGAAGTTGATGTTTATGAACACATTGGCAGATATTTGATCATGATTTAATCATAAAATCACTTTCACAAGATTGCTCATCTCAAACTTTAGGCTATTTTTTGTAGAATTAATAAAGTTATGGAGATCTGTTGGAAACTGTATTCTCAATCTCTGAAGTGTCACTAATACACTCATTTACATTAGAGGACATATGGACGTGTTCTGCTCCTTGCATTCTCTTGCTCTTAAATGCACCTTCATTAAACCTGCAGTGGGATCTAATGGGAAAAATTTGCTACTGCACCCAAACAAAATTTGATTGAAATCTCATTTTTATATCAACCTCAAATTTGGAACACAACTTGTTTAAATTTATGGCTTTTTAAACTTTTTTTTTTACTTGATCTTTAAAATGAGCCCAAACTTAAGTCTGTGCTCCCAAGCTTCTTTTGGACATGGACATTTTTGTCCTCTATGGACCTGTGTGTAACTTTTCTTTAATTGGGTTAAGAAACACCTCAGCCGTTGTCCAACCCAAATATCCGTTGCGGTCTGAAGCGAGGGTGGTTCTGTGGTTAAGGGGCTGTTCTGGTAACGTTGAGATTCTCAGCGCTGTGATTCATAAAGTGGTTCAGGCCCTGTCGAGCTCGATAATGAAGCGCCAAACCTCAGGTCGATCCGAGGGAAACTCCCAATGCAAGGTGCATGAATTCAAACGCATAAATAAATGCCAAAATGCCAAAATGCCAAACCCTTATAATCATTCACCAGTAGCTATAATGCTAACACTCTCATTGGTTAATGCATGAACTAACAGTGAGCGATAGATTTGTACAGCATTGTTAAATGTCTGATGATCTTTAATGAGTAAGTCTTGATGAGTCAAATGTCAGTGTTGAAACTGCTACACTTTTACAGTTTTTACTCAGAAATTGCTAGTAAATTTCACAGGCAATTATAAAGAAATGCAAGTAACACTGAATTAAATATGGAATTTTGCAAAGATTAAATATTATAAAAATAAAATAAAAATTATTTTTACAGTGTGTAAAGACTGAGTTTACATGCATCCTGAACACATCGATCACTGCAGGCCTGACACCGCGAACAAACGTGTGTTCTGAGAACGTTTTGCAAACGTTGTGAAAACGTTATTTCTGAACGTTCTCCAGTTTTGAAAACATTAACAGAACATTCCATTGTATCATTCTTCAAACATTATGAGAACGTTACTTTTGAATGTTCTGAAACAATTAGTAACATTTAAAAAACGTTAGATGAACGATGTATAAATCATGTTTTTGTGCTAACGTTTTGAGAACATTACTAAAAACCAAATAACGTTGAATGAACGTTCTATTAATGTTACTGGAAGAACGTTTGTTCATAACTTTGAGAAAATGTTCCCTGTTTGCTGGAAATGTAGCAGCTTTGTTGCAATATTACAAATATAAATACCGCTTAAGTTTATCATTTGCTTTCATACGGCACCAGTCAAAAGTCTGGAAGCATTACTATTTTTATTATTAATATTATTTATTTATTTTATGTGATACTTTTTTTCAGGTTTAAAAAAGAACAGCATTTATTTAAAATAGAAATCTTTTGTAACAATATACATATTGCTCAAAAGTTTGGGGTCAGTCATTTTTTTGCTGAAATGAATACTCAGCAAGGATGTGTTAAAGATTTATATTGTTAGAAAAGATTTCCATTTTGAATAAATGCTGTTTTTAACTTCTTATTCATCAATGAATCCTGAATAAAGTATCACAGGCTCCACAAAAAAAACTGTTTTCAACACTGATAATAATCATAAATGTTTGTTGATCATCAAATCAGAATGATTTGTGAAGGATCATGTGACACTGAAGACTGGAGTAATGATGCTGATGATAAATTACACTTTAAAGTATAATAAAATAAAATAGACAACCATTATTTTAAATTGTAATAATATTTCACAATACAAAATTTTTTTTCTGTATTTTTGATCAAATAAATGCAGCCTTGGTGAGCATGAGCATTTTCTTTTATAATCCATGTTTTATTGTTCAACAGTCAAAACTTCGAGTACATCACCACAGTATTCAGTAATGACCTGTGCAGGTACAGTCACCATCAGTGAAAAGCACATGAAATGAAACAGCAGTCCTACTCATTCACACCATTTGTAGATGCTGCCAACATTTCTCCCTCAATATGCAATCTTTCCAACATGCTCTCATATGAAGCTATTTCAGTCATCCCATCAATCCAATCTTTCAGGTCTGGGGTTTTGGGGAATTTCCAATTGCGTAAAATCATTCTGGCAGCAACCAGTCTTAAAAAGGGTAAATGCATGTTTTGCTATGCTGGGTACCACTGATTTATCTCCAAGAAGGCATAGGCGTGGCTCCACAGGTAAACTAGACCCCATCCACTCTTCCAGTACTCCCAGAATTTAAGAACATTCCCAAATCACATGTAACTAAGTACCCTCTTCTTCATTACATTTCCTGCATAACTTATTCCCACTGATTAAAATCATTCATAAAGCTGAGGGGGTGTATATATATATATATATATATATATATATATATACTTCTAATATAAAAATTAATATCATGATGAATTATGTTCTAATATAATTCTACATATATGCATATAGATTCTGTGATAATACGTAAAAAAAGAGCGGAACCTTGAACGCCCGTTCCTTCAGCTCGCACGGACTGTTATCATCGCTGCACCGCTCCAGCCGGAAACCGCGCAAGCATGTCGCTGATTTTAGTCAGTTATCAGGTTTATTGAATTATTTTCTCTCTAGTTTATATTTATAAGTTCATATTGCGGAGGAAGTGTGTGTGTGTGACCGCTCATGGCTGCTCGGACAGTGTGTCAGATGCTTCAGCGCCGTAAGTCCATCAGATGACCAAACTGCTGACCTTCACACACTGATGATGGCTGTCAGAGAAAACTACATGTCAACTTCATTTAACAGATTTTACTGTAGATGACCTGCACTAACGATAAAGTACCGTGATAATGCCAACATATCTAATTTTTTGACTACTATTACAATATATAGTAATATATTATAATTATTTATATAGTGCAATATATAATGTGTATCTAGTCTTTATGTATGTATTACTTTATATATAAATTAGTGCTGTCAAATCGATTCATTATTATTATGTATATATAAATGCACATTCACTTATGTATATATTTAAGAAAAATGTGTTCTATTTATTTATATATAATATAAATTATCTAAATATATATACATGCAAATATTTCTTAAATATATACATGAATGAGTGTCATTTATATATATATAATAATTATACACAGTTCACACACATATTATGTAAACAAACCTTTATTTTGGATGCGATTAATTGATTTGACAGCACTTCTATACACACACACACACACACACACATATATATAGTATAGTGTTTTATTACATCACTTACATGCAAAAGTGCATATTATATTTTATTCATTTAGTAATAGCTGTATATATATATACACACAATTAGATAATACCAATTTAGCTCAACCAATGAGCAAGCAATGCTTCATTTAGGTCAGTCTGTGGGGTCAAAGGTTGCATTAGCAATTAAACAACAAACACTTCAGCAAAACATGCTCAGCTCAAAGTGTGGGAATCATTTTGGTTCCAAATTTTTATCAATTTGACTGGTAGTCACTGTGTGAAGAATTTTTGGGTACAATATGTCACAGTTTACTTTATTTTGCTCTCATCACTTACAGAAATGAACTATAGTGTCCTGCACAAACATATCTGGTGTCTGAATCATTTTTGGTTTGACTGTGTATATATTTCTGATGTGTACGTCTCTTAGTATGAACACGTGTGCTGACTGAATGAATGTGAATGTGTTGCAGGTCTGGCGTCGAGCGCTGCGGCCGCGCGCCTCTCGTCTGCAGAACTGCGCAGTCGTCGCAGCGCTCTGTTCTCTGAGGAGCAGGCGCGTCAGAGGTCTCTGTATCCGCGGACAGAGAAAATCGAGGTGACCCTGCGGGGGCCCGGCCTACAGGGGACACTGCTGGTCATGAACCGGGGCGTGTCGACGCCGCACAGCTGTACACGCCGTGAGTGTCTCAACACGCTGCTAAAGATCAACAGATATTCATTTTTATAACCGATACCGATTATTTGCATGTTTAGTTATCCGATAACTGATATACAGAACCGATATTTATTTGTTTTATTTCTGTTTTTGAAAATTATAATAAAAGCACTGCATATATTGCGGTATTGACTGATAATCGGCTTTACAGAAACTGACCGATAATCGGCTTTACAGTTTTTGGTCATTTTCACAAGTTTCAAAAGAACTTTTTTTCATTTGTATATTTGTTCTGTTGTATTTATGTATAATGTATGTATATTATATACTGCATTCTATATACAGTACCAGTCAAAAGTTTGGACACACCACTAGGAAAGTGTGTCCAGACTTTTGACTGGTACTGTACTATAATATACACATAAAGAATATCGGCTTTTTTTACTCCCTAATATCGGTATCGGCCCCCAAAAACCCATATCGGTCGGGCTGTACTTTACAGATACTGACCGATAATCAGTTTTACAGATATTTTTCCCCATATTTAAGCATTTTCCCATAATTGGGTATCGGTTTTGTAATATCGGATTCACAGATAAATGGCGCCATAACAACAGAACTGCATATATCATTTGTGTATTAATGGCTGTTATGTTAAATAAAGTTTATTAATTAAGGCAGGTCAGTTATTTTATCTTTGAACACTGTTGTTGACTCGTCTCCCCTCAGACGCAGCGCTTTAATGGCGGTCTTGCGCGCATTTATCAGTGAATCTAATCTTACAAAACCGATACCTGATTATGGGAAAATGCTTAAATATCAGGAAAAATTGGTTAAACTGATTATCGGTCAGTCTCTAATGGGAATCACCAGAGGCTCCACGATACAATATTATTGCAATTTTAAACATTTTGCAATATGCTGAGTAACATTATCGGCCAATAATCGGCTTTACAGATATCGACCGATAATCGGCTTTACAGATATCGACCGATAATCGGCTTTACAGATATCGACCGATATTCGGCTTTACAGATATCGACCGATAATCGGCTTTACAGATATCGACCGATAATCGGCTTTACAGATATCGACCGATAATCGGCTTTACAGATATCGACCGATATTCGGCTTTACAGATATCGACCGATAATCGGCTTTACAGATATCGACCGATAATCGGCTTTACAGATATCGACCGATAATCGGCTTTACAGATATCGACCGATAATCGGCTTTACAGATATCGACCGATAATCGGCTTTACACATGTATCGGCCGATAATCGGCTTTACACATGTATCGGCCGATAATCGGCTTTACACATGTATCGGCCGATAATCGGCTTTACACATGTATCGGCCGATAATCGGCTTTACACATGTATCGGCCGATAATCGGCTTTACACATGTATCGGCCGATAATCGGCGTTACACATGTATCGGACGATAATCGGCTTTACACATGTATCGGACGATAATCGGCTTTACACATGTATCGGACGATAATCGGCTTTACACATATTTTTCCCAATATTTAAGCATTTTCCCGTAATCTAATATTGGTTTTGTAATATTGAATTCACTGATAAATGGCGCCATCTTCTAGGCGTTTTGAGAATTACACGCCAGACCACCATTAAAGCGTTGCGTCTAAGAGGAGGTATTATTGCAATTTTAAACATTTTGTAATATGCTGAGTAACATATACATTTACACATTATACATACATTTTTTTAATGCAAATGTACCAAAAGGAAAACTTAAAAGTTCTCTGCTCATTAATTGTGTTTTCAAAAATGTTCTACTGAAGTAAATAATCAGTGATTACACATTTTGGCATAATATTTGTGTGGGATATGAACAATGTCCATTTTTAATGACTCTTTTCAGTGTGCGACTCAAATAAACCAACAGCACAAACAGATTTAAGCATCCTGTCACAGAAAGAAACAAACGTGTTTTTAATTCCTAATGTTTCTCTCAGATCTGACGGAGTGGCACGTGAAGAGTTCTGCTCTGGCTCTGGTGGACGGGCAGCCGTGGCACATGCACCGACCTTTGACCCGCTCCTGTGACCTCACCCTCCTCACCTTTAAAGATGAAGACCCTCAGATAGTCAATCAGGTAAAACAATCAGTGCAAAACAGTTCTGAGACTGTGTGTTACACTGATTTGCATAGGAAAAATAACGTTCCATTTGTTAAAGTGGCATGAAAGGGAAGTTGCGCTAGTGTTTTCTTCTCTATTTGTGCCGTATATCGAGTGAAGCGCTTCAGGAACAAGAACAAATGTAGGGCGGGGCTTGATTGTGTCTGTGGGGAATTGATTGGATGGTTGTGGTTTGCTATTGGTGGATCTCATGTGAGTGACAGGTTGCCCCGCCCTCGTCATCAGAGAAGAGAAGTTATTCTGATTCAAGATTATTAAACACAATAATTATGTGTAAAATATGACAACAAATATCATATTGCAGCAAAAACAGCATTAACAGACTTTTTTTGTACAGCTAAAATAACTGGAAGCCTTGTACATTTAAATTTATGCTCTTATGTAAAAAAAATTAAGTCGATACTGAAACAAGAAATCGGTAGAGAATAGTGAACCATAAATTTTTTAAAATATTATTGTGGTTGTGCACAATGCCTAATTATAAATGATAGTTAATGCATTAACTAATGGGACCTTATTGTAAAGTGTTAAAATTCTCATTATAGTTATATACACCGATCAGGCATAACATTATGACCTAATATTGTGTTGGTCCCCCTTTTGCTGCCCTGACCCGTCGAGGCATGGACTCCACTAAACCCCTGAAGGTGTGCTGTGGTATCTGGCACCAAGATGTTAGCAGCAGATCCTTTAAGTCCTGTAAGTTGCGAGGTGGGGCCTCCATGGATCCGACTTGTTTGTTCAGCACATCCCACAGATGCTCGATTGGATTGAGATCTGGGGAATTTGGAGGCCAAGTCAACACCTCAAACTCGTTGTTGTGCTCCTCAAACCATTCCTGAACCATTTGTGCTTTGTGTCAGGAGCATTATCCTGCTGGAAGAGCCACAGCCACCAGGGAATACCGTTTCCATGAAAGGCTGTACATGGTCTGCAACAATGCTTAGGTAGGTGGTACGTGTCAAAGTAACATCCACATGGATGGCAGGGCCCAAGGTTTCCCAGCAGAACATTGCCCAAAGCATCACACTGCCTCCGCCGGCTTGCCTTCTTCCCATAGTGCATCCTGGTGCCATGTGTTCCCCAGGTAAGCCACGCACACGCACCCGGCCATCCACATGATGTAAAAGAACACGTGATTCCTCAGACCAGCCACCTTCTTCCATTGCTCCGTGGTCCAGTTCTGATGCTCACGTGCCACTGTTGGTGCTTTCGGCGGTGGACGGGTCAGCATGGGCACCCTGACTGGTCAGCGGCTATGCAGCCCCATACGCAACAAACTGAGATGCACTGTGTATTCTGACACCTTTCTATCAGAACCAGCATTAACTTCTTGAGCAATTTGAGCTCCAGTAGCTCGTCTGTTTGATCGGACCACACGGGCCAGCCTTCGCTCCCCACGTGCATCAATGAGCCTTGGCCGCCCATGACCCTGTCTCCGGTTCTCCACTGTTCCTTCCTTGGAGCACTTTTGATAGATCCTGACCACTGCAGACCGGGAACACCCCACAAGAACTGCAGTTTTGGA
>CM077195.1:883981-923981 GCA_039654625.1 Rhinogobio ventralis
ATGACAATGAGTTCACTGTACTAAAATGGCCCCCACAGTCACCAGATCTCAACCCAATAGAGCATCTTTGGGATGTGGTGGAACGGGAGCTTCGTGCCCTGGATGTGCATCCCACAAATCTCCATCAACTGCAAGATGCTATCCTATCAATATGGGCCAACATTTCTAAAGAATGCTTTCAGCA
The DNA here is from genome assembly GCA_039654625.1 of Rhinogobio ventralis. NCBI lineage: Eukaryota > Metazoa > Chordata > Actinopteri > Cypriniformes > Gobionidae > Rhinogobio > Rhinogobio ventralis. The sequence goes on from CM077195.1 coordinate 884,166, forward strand.
CCTTGTTGGATCAATGCCACGTAGAATTAAGGCAGTTCTGAAGGCGAAAGCGGGTCAAACACAGTATTAGTATGGTGTTCCTAATAATCCTTTAGGTGAGTGTATATGTGTGTGTGTGTGTATATATATATATATATTAATCAGTATAAATTCTTGTTTTTAATATTTATAAGCAACATCACACAAGCAAAAGTGCTGTTTTCCTGAATATCAGCACTTTTGCAACATTTCAATAAACAGTTAGGTGCCTCATTTCAGACACAATATTGTCTATTTTTCCTCCATTTTGCCAATGAATATAGATCCAAACAGTAGAGCCATTGAGCATCTCGAGCAACACAGGGCGTTTACACGACACCATTTTCAACTAAAAACTTTTAATGCACTTTGGCTGTTTATTCATACAACATCTCAGCGTTTTGGGGGCCTGAAAACGCACACTTTTGAAAACGGGTTTCAAAGTGCAAGTTTCTAAAAACGATACCATTATAGTCTTCGTGTAAACTACAAAAACATGAATTTGTGAAAATGGTGACATCATGCACATGCGTGTTACGTGTTCAGTCTATAGGCGTGTAGTGTTTCTTTACACAGTGACATCGCCACCTACAGGCCAGGCAGCAGAATACAGCGTTTTTATTAGTTCTTTCGCAGATCCGTGTGAATGAGGATCGTTTTGTACGAGAAAAACGCAAAGTAAAAACTTTTTAGTGCATTGTTGTCGTGTGGGATGAATTGGTGAACGGTTTAATGCTGTTTTATTTGAAATGGGCCTCCGAATTGCAAAGGCCGCCACTGGTAATGTTTTAATCAAGTAGCTTGGTCGAAAATAACTCTCTGAAAGTGATTTATATGAATACAATGTGGGTCTTGTAAAAGCATCACGGCACAAAGTGAATGTGATTGTGTGATCTGCTCTGGAAAGCTTTACTCTCGTCTTTGAACTGATCTCATGGGTCGTGGTCTGATAACGCACAGCGTTACTGTAATGGCACGTGGGCAGAAACAGGAAGACCAACAATGGCTGTCATGTTATTCAGGAAGGGAAACACCTGCTTCCTTTTCCTGAAAGTAAATCAGAATCCATCTTTAGCCACGAACACACAGGAGAACATAAGCTGGACCTTTGTGTCTTTTCAGTCAGAACAACTATGTTTAGAAATCTATATTGTGCCTGTTCATCCCGCTGGGAGTCCGTAGACACTTTTCATAGAGCGGTGTGCACTATTACCTGCTTTGAAACGATCTGTATTGTATAAATCGCTATTTAAATAAAGGTTAAAAATTCACTACAGTGAATCACACTTCAGTTGCTATGCAGCATAGTAACACCCTAGCAACTGCATAGCAACATATCAAAACCCATCCGTACCACTTCAGGAACCACATGACAACGCCCTAGCAACTGCTCGGAACACCCTAGCAACTGTAGAGCAATACACAAAAAATACTCATCCTAGCAACCTAGCAACAACTCAGAGCATATCAACAACCTAGAAAACACCTTGAACAGTCTAGAAACTGTTCTCACTCATAACATTCTAGCAACTGCATGATAGGAACTGCCTAGCAAATACTCAGAACACTAAAGCGACTGTAAATTAATGCTCTAGCAAACACCTAGAACACCCTAGCAACTACTTAGAAACACACTTAAACTTCAGCAACCACACAGAACACCATAGCAACTATAGATATGTCTTAGGAAATGCCTAGAACACCCTAGTAAACACATGGCAACATTTCAAAACACTCTCATAATGCCATAATGCCAACCACATAGCAACACCTTAGCAACCGCACAGAACACCATGGCAACTGTATAGATATGCCCTAGGAAACACCTAGAACACCCCATCAACCTTATAGCAGCGCACTAAAAATAACTTTTATAACACCTCAGCCACTACATAGCAACACATTAGCGACCACACAGAAACCATAGCAACAGTATAGATAAGCAAACACCTAGCACATCCTAGCAACCGCATAGCAACATATCAAAACCCACCCATATCACCCCAGGAACCACATAGCTACACCTTAGAAAATGCATAACAATACACAAAACCACTTATAAAACCCTGGCAACAACTCAGAACACTATAACAAACACATGTCAATTCCCTAGCAAACACCTAAAACACCCTTGCAACCACATAGCAACATATAAAAACACACTCACATTGCCCTAGCAAAAGCATAGCAACACCCTAGCAACTACTCAGAACACTATAGCAACCATATATAAATACACTAGTAAACCTAGAACACCCTAGCAATCTCATAGAAACATGCTAAAAATCACTTATAACAGCAACCACATAGCAACACCTTAGTAACCTTAGCACATTTACAACCATATAGATATGCCTTAGCAAACACCACATAGCAACACACTAATAAACATTTATAACACTCACTCAAAGCACTTTAGCGACCATATAGATATATACTGGCAAACATCTAGAACACCCTAGCAATCTCTTAGCAATACACTTAAACTTCAGTAACCACACAGAACACCATAGCAACTGTATAGTTATACCCTAGGAAATGCCTAGAACACCCCAGCAAATACATAGCAACATATCAAAACATACTCATAATGCCCTTGCAACTGCATAGTAACACCCTAGCAACTATTCAGAAGACTACTCAGAACAACTGTAAATAAATGCTCTAGCAAACGCCTAGAACACCCTAGCAACCTCATAACAATATGTATCAAAACCCACTCAAACCACCTCAGGAACCACATAGCAACACCCTAGAAACTGCATAACAATACACAAAACCACTCACACAACACCCTACCGACTGTGGAGCAAGACCCTAGCAAGAACTCAGAACGCTATAGCAACCATATTTCAGTGCCCTAGCAAACACCTAGAACACCTTAGCAACCACATAGCAACACCCTAGCAACTACTCGGAACACTACAGCAACCATGTATAAATGTCCCAGCAAACACCTAGAACACCTAGCAATCTCATAATAACATGCTAAAAAACACACTGATAACAGCAACCACATAGCAACGCCTTAGCAACCACACAGAGCACTTTTGCAACAGTATACATATGCCTTAGCAAATACCACATAGCAACACCCTAATAAACATTCATAACAACCACTCAAACACCTTAGCAACCATACAGATATACCTTAGCAAACACCTAGAACTCCATAGAAACCACGTAGCAGCACACTAAAAACATTAATAACGTTCAGGAAGTCAAACTACCAACATCTGAAAATCACACAGCTGGTTTTTGGGAAAATCTTTTCGACACAGTATTTTTGAGACTGAGATTGTGGTGTTTTTGTTGTCTCTGTTTCAGGCATCCCTGTCGTCCCTGTCACCGTCACCAGCCGCAGTCCCAGAGTGGAAGTGCACGAGTTCTCGGGTGAGTGTGTGTGTGTGTGTGATGTCCTCATGCAGACGTCACTGGGCCGATGTGCACTAACTCGTGATATGTGCTGTCCTCCACAGATGCGGAGCTCTCCTGTGAGTTCAAGACAGAGAAAGACAGGAACCCTCGCATCGAGTGGAAGAAGAAAGACAAAGACGTCTCCTTCGTTTATTATGAAGGCCGTTTCGTAGGTAACTGACGAATGAATGATTACTCAAATACCTTGTTGAGGAGAGGTGTGCATATCGACACCCTAGCAACCATGTAGCAAAAACCTAGAAATTGCATAGCAACACTCAAAAATACTCCCATAACACCCTAGCAAGCACTCAGAACACCATCACAACCTAGCAAACACCTAGAGCATCCTAGTAAGCACCTGGCAACAGGCTAAAAATAACTCATAACGCCTCAGCAACCATATAGCAACGCCTTAGCAACCACACAGAACATTGTATAGATATTCCTTTGCAGATACCTCCTTGAAACCAAATTTTTTTTAGCAACACCTAAAAACGAATTAATTAATAACACCCTTAACAACTGCATAGTGATACCCTAGAATGCAATTTCTAGGGTGTCACTATGCAGTTGTTAAGGGTGTTATGATTGTTTTTGGGTGTTGTTATGTGGTTAGCAACACCTAACACCTGAGTTAAAAAAAACTCAGAACTCCCTAGAAACCATTTAGAAAACCATCACAACCATTTATCTGTCCTAGCAAACACCTAGAGCATCCTAGCAACCACATAGCAACGCCTTAGCAACCACACAGAACACCTTAGGAATTGTATAGCTATTCGTTAGCAGACACCTCCTAGAAACCACATACCAATACACTAAAAAAACTCATAACACCCTAGCAACCACTCATAACACCATCACAACCATATATAAATGTAGGCAAATGCCTAGAGCATCCTAACAACCGCATAGCAACAGGCTAAAAATCACTTATAATGCCTCAGCAACCACATAGCAACACCTTAGCAACAACACAGAACACCATAGCAATAATATAGATATGCCCTAGCAGACACCTCCTGGAAACCACATTGCAACACTCAAAAAAACACTCATAACACCCTAGCAACACCGTAGAAGTGATAATGAAGGCTGAGCGAACGCAACAGATGCCCAAGTGGTGACCGATATTAAAGAGTAAAGGGCCTAAAACAGAGTCCTGAGGAACACCAGACCTGAACTGACCTCAGACCTGTACCCGCCAACAGCAGTGAACTGCGAAAGAATGTTTTCATATTGTATTTTATTATTGTAAAGTGGTTTGAGATGCAACTTTTAAAGACACTATAAAACAAAGTTTATTATCCTTGTTGTTGTTGTTGTTGTTGTTGTTGTTATTATTATTACTATCATTATCGTTTAGGAATGTGGTGTGTGTTGTGCAGGGCCGTTTCAGGAGCGTGCGAAGATCGATGGGGCGACGGTGCAGCTGCGCAGGGTGACTCAGGCCGACGCGGGCGAGTACCGCTGTGAGGTCAGCGCTCCGGCCGACTCCGTCACGCTGGGAGAGACTAACGTCACGCTCCGAGTGCTGGGTAACGCTCGTCTCTGATGCTCTCGGACGCTCTCTGTGTCCCGCTCGTGTGCTTATTGTGCTTTCTGCTGCAGTGCCTCCACATACCCCGTCATGTGACGTTCCCAGCTCCGCCCTGACGGGCTCTCAGGTGGAGCTGCGCTGTAGGGACCAGCACAGCATCCCGCCCGCCGTCTACACCTGGTTCAAAGACAACCGTGCGCTGCCCATCCGCCAGCCCAACGGCACATACACGCTCAACGAGTTCACCGGCGTACTGGTCAGGATCAACACACATTACATGCTATTAAAACTAGATCAACTAGATTTTTTATGTTTCTGAAAGATGTCTCTTCTGCTCACCAAGGCTGCAGTTAAAATACAGTAAAACAGTGAAATATTACTCCAGTGTGAATCAGCTGTTTTTTTATATAGTAAACTGTAATTTATTCCTCTGATCAAAGCTGAATTTATCATCATTACTCCAGTCTTCAGTGTCACATGATCCTTCACAAATCATTCTAATATGAGGATTTAATGCTCAACAAACATTTATGATTATTATCAGTGTTGAAAACTGTGGAAACCGTGATACACCTTTATTTTTCTGGATCTTAAATCTTAAGACACTCATAACACCATAGCAACCACCCAGAACACCATCACAACCATGTATCTATGTCCTAACAACCACATAGCAACAGGCTAAAAATCACTCAACGCCTTAGCAACCCCACGGAACACCTTAGGAATCATATAGATATTCCCTAGCAGACACCACCTGGAAACCTCATAGCAACACCTAAAAAGATTCATAACACCCTTAACAACTGCATAGCAACACCTTAGAAATCGCATAACGACACTCAAAACACTCATAACACCCTAGCAACCACACAGAACACCATCACAACTATAAATAAATAGGCTAAGCTTAATTCAGAAACACTGAATGTGCTTCATTTGAAAGGAAGAATATGTATTTAAAGGCAAATCTGAGCAAATAATTAATGAGTGATTAATCATGAATCCAGCGGTTGCAGCTGTTTTAATGCTGTGCATCATGTGAGTCTGTCGAGTGTCAGTGAATGCCCTCATGTTCAGACCTTCTGAATCTCTGAGTGTCACACAGACAAACTGATGCTGACAGACCGACACGAGCGTCTCTGAACAACACTGACTGTCTGTCACACACTCTCACTGAGCAACACAGCCGACCCAACCATTCTGTGCCTGGCTTCAGTTCAGCCGCCATTCCTTTAGATTTTGATTTGAAAAGTGACATTTATAATGTCACAAAAGATTCTATTTCAAATAAAGGCTGTTCTTTTGAATTTTCCGTTCATCAGGGAACCCTGAGAAAAATGTTTTTAACACTGATAATAATCATAAATGTATGTTGAGCATCAAATTATCATATTAGAATGATTTCTGAAGGATCATGTGACACTGAAGACTGGAGTAATGATGCTTTTGTGTGAGTGAGTGAGTGAGTCATTGAGTCATTGAGTGAGTGAGTCATTGAGTCATTGAGTGAGTGAGTGAGTCATTGAGTCATTGAGTGAGTGAGTGAGTGAGTCAAGTCAAGTCAAGTCAACTTTATTTATATAGCGCTTTTTACAATGCAGATTGTCTCAAAGCAGCTTCACATTGTTAAACAGGAAAATAATGAACAGAATTTGATTGGGCTGTACAGCCGCTCTGGAGAAAACGGTGATGTCATCAGCTCATTTCAATTATCATATATATTCAAGTAATGTAGTTGATATAATTTAGTTTAGTAATTAAATTTATTTGGATATTTATTTGAAAATTTTGTGTCATTGAGTGAGTGAGTGAGTGAGTGAGTGAGTGAGTGAGTGAGTGAGTGAGTGAGTGAGTGAGTGAGTGAGTGAGTGAGTGAGTGAGTGAGTGAGTGAGTGAGTGAGTGAGTGAGTGAGTGAGTGAGTGAGTGAGTGAGTGAGTGAGTGAGTGAGTGAGTGAGTGAGTGAGTGAGTGAGTGAGTCATTGAGTGAGTGAGTCATTGAGTGAGTGAGTCATTGAGTGAGTGAGTCATTGAGTGAGTGAGTCATTGAGTGAGTGAGTCATTGAGTGAGTGAGTCATTGAGTGAGTGAGTCATTGAGTGAACCGGTTCTTTATTGAAGAAGTTAAAGGTGTGTTTGACTAGTGTTCTCTAACTAATCCTCTTCTGTGTGGATCAGACCTTCCAGACGGTGAGCAGGGCCGATACGGGTCAGTATCACTGTGAGGCCAAAAACGGCGTGGGACCTGCTAAGAGCTGCCAGGGGACGCTCATGCAGATCGGTTAGTCTAATAAACATCGGCAGGACGGCATTTCTTCTCTATTGTGCCGTATATCGAGTGAAATGCTTCAGGATCAAGAACAAATGTATTCTGATTCAAGATTATTAACACAATAATGATGTGCACCGATAAACAAGTGTCAATGTTGATTTCATGGAGGCAAATGTGTACTCAGAATTGATATAAACGTGATAAGACCTCTTTTTGGGGGACAATGTAGTTTGTAAAAATGCTATAAATATTTGGTTGAGTGATGTAATGTTTCTCTCCGTCAGATGATCTGAACGTGGTGGCCGTGGTCTCCGGCGTTCTCCTGCTGTGTCTGACGCTGTTGATCTGCTCGGTCGGAGTCTGTTACGCCCGTCGCCACGGATACTTCAGCCGTGAGTTCAGCACTTCACATACAGTGCATCATATTTTCTGCATATATTATTGTATTTATTAATATTTTTAATTGGCTTTTGTTTTTATGCTTTCAGTTTTCATTTCATTTTATGATGTGCTTTTGTCATTTTTATTTCAATTTTAGTCTGTATACAGAGAGTGTAGTAGTTTTAATACTAACTTAAACTTAGTCCAGTCAGTTTCCAAGGCAACTTTTCTCATTCTGATCTGAATGTTTTCCATTTCTGCCACTGACACGCCTGAACTGTTAATGCCAACATTCACAGGACACAGAGGGAGGTGAGACAACTAGATACATCCTTAACTAACAGACTGAGTGTGAGCATGCGAGCGTGAGCACGCGAGCGTGAGTGCTAGCTTGTGAGCTTGTGAGCGTGAGTGTGAGCTTGTGAGTGCGAGCTTGTGAGCGTGAGTGCGAGCTTGTGAGTGCGAGCTTGTGAGTGCGAGCTTGTGAGCGCGAGCTTGTGAGCGCGAGCTTGTGAGCGCGAGCTTGTGAGCGCGAGCTTGTGAGCGCGAGCTTGTGAGCGCGAGCGTGAGCGCGAGCTTGTGAGTGCGAGCTTGTGAGCGTGAGTGCGAGCGTGAGTGCGAGCGTGAGTGCGAGCTTGTGAGCGTGAGTGCGCATATATATATAAAAATGCAGAATGTGAACGTGTGTGAGCGTGTTTAAATAGCTTTAAGTGCGAGCGTGAGTGCGAGCGTGTGCGAGTGCGTGTGCGAGCGTGTGCGAGTGCGTGTGAGCAAGAGCGTGTGCGTGTGTATTAATCGTCATGGTTGATCCAGAAACAGTTTTCGTTGTGTTCGAGTTTGTCTTGATCGTGTTTTGATCTCGTTTCTGCATGTGATTGCTTGATCACACGGCGTCTCAAACATAAGCTAATTTCCCATAATGCTGCATGGCGCACGGCGTGTTTGACCAGCACCGGCTGTAACGCTTGACCTTTGACCTCAGTGGTGCGTTATTGCAGGTCATTCTGGATCCCGCAGTGTCACGGTGCGGCACACATAAGCAGTCAGAACCTCAACAGAACCGAACACACGTGAGTCCGACCGCTACGCCAGAGACAAACTCCAACAGGGACCGCAGACGCCTGTGTGTGTGTGTGAGAGAGAGAGAGAGAGAGAGAGAGAGAGAGAGAGAGAGAGAGAGTGTGTGAGAGCGCGAGTGTGTGAGTGTGTTTCTGTGTGTGTGTGTGTGTGTGTGTGTGTGTTTCAGTTTTTAACAGTGTGTTTTCTGCTGTGTTTCAGTCAGCACTCAGGATACAGTCACCCTCCAAAGGAAGTGAGTGAGATTCTCATATCAATCGAGATTCACTGTGACTCTTTTCATTAGTTAACATTAGTAACTACAGTGGTTTACATGAAATAACAATAAACAATACTTCTAAAGCATTTATTAATCTTACTTAATCTGAACATTTACTATGACATTAAGATCAAATATATACACCGATCAGGCATAACATTATGACCGGTGAAGTGAATAACACTGATGATCTCTTCATCACGGCTCCTGTTAGTGGGTGGGATATATTAGGCAGCAAGTGAACATTTTGTCCTCAAAGTTGATGTGTTAGAAGCAGGAAAAATGGGCAAGCGTAAGGATTTGAGTGAGTTTGACAAGGGCCAAATTGTGATGGCTAGACGACTGGGTCAGAACATCTCCAAAACTGCAGCTCTTGTGGGGTGTTCCCTGCAATAAATGCATTATGCATAAATATTACAATTTATTATAATGTTAATAATATAATAATAAATGTATAATAATAACTGTATATATTGTATATACACATGAAGTGTTTTTTTCAATTATGGCAATAATTTATAATAATGACAATTTTACAAAGTATCAGTTTCTCTAATTAAATCTTCTTTTATGAATTGATACATTTAATACACTTGGGAATCTTATAAATGCAAACTGAGTAAATCATTACAATTTCACAGGATTTTACTGATCATGGACATGCTGGTGTGATTAATTAATTACTGTTAAGATGATCAGTGAATTCTGAATGATTTGTGTTTCTCCAGCCTCAGGATTTCAAACACACTCAGTCGTTCATGCTGTGATGGGGATTGTGGCGACGACGCTGGAACCGACATGAAGAAACTCTCTCTCTCTCTCTGTCTCTCTCTCTCTCTCTCTCAGACTTTTAAGAAAACAAAACCAGCTGTTCTGAGAGCCGGTCTCATGTGTTGGACTAGAGCGCCTCCTGCTGGCTGTTTGTGCCGCTGCGGATCCTTGTGCCGAAGAACTGAATAAAGCGTTTAACTGCTGCCTTTAACCAGCCGAGACTCTGTCAGTGACTGATGGTGTGTGACACGCCGTGCCTTTCATTTCAACCCGATCCTGTCTTTATCTAATGAGTGTGAGGATGCACATCATGCAATGGGGTGAATTGTTGTATATTTTATCTGTATTCTTGTTTTTTTAAATAAAAATAATATGCATTTTGTCTGAACTGGAACATTTATTTATTTCGCAGACCCATTTATTAATTAATCGTGAGATGAGAAATGCTGAAATACAAAGTATCAAAGATTTTTTTAAACATGAAATAACTGGTTATTTATCCAAAAAAATCTCAAGTGTTTGATTGTTGAAACTAGAATTAAAGAGTTGTTGTATTGTTTACATTTGAGTTTAGCATTAAAGTTTGTTCAACCCAAAATGAAAAATGCCGTTTATTCACGCTCATGTGGTTCCAAACACATATGAAGATCCAAAGTCTATCTAATTAACTCTTTCAGAGTCAATAGCTCCAGACCTCCAAACTTCTGTGGCCTTCAGATGAGCTCAAGAACAGTGTGTAGAGAGCTTCATGGAATGGGTTTCCATGGCCGAGCAGCTCATCCAAGCCTTACATCACCAAGAGCAATGCAAAGTGTGGGATGCAGTGGGGTAAAGCACGCCGCCACTGGACTCTAGAGCATTGAGACGTGTTCTCTGGAGTGACCAATCACGCTTCTCTGTCTGCCAATCCCATTGGGGAACGGGACTTGCCTGACTGCATTGTGCCAAGTGTAAAGTTTGGTGGAGGGGGGATTATGGGGTGGGGTTGTTTTTCAGGGGTTGGGCTTGGCCCCTTAGTTCCAGTGAAAGGAACTCTTAATGCTTCAGCATACCAAGACAATTTGGACAATTTCATGCTCCCAACTTTATGGGAACAGTTTGGGGACGGCCCCTTCCTGTCCCAACATGACTGCGCTCCAGTGCACAAAGCGTCGGTCCATAAAGACATGGATGAGTGAGTTTGGTGTGGAGGAACTTGACTGGCCTGCACAGAGTCCTGACCTCATCCCGATAGAACACCTTTGGGATGAATTAGAGCGGAGACTGCGAGCCAGGCCTTCTCGTCCAACATCAGTGCCTGACCTCACAAATGCGCTTCTAGAAGAATGGTCAAAAATTCCCATAAACACACTCCTAAACCTTGTGGAAAGCCTTCCCAGAAGAGTTGAAGCTGTTATAGCTGCAAAGGGTGGGACAACTCCATATTAAACCCTACGGATTAAGAATGGGATGTTCATGTGCATGTAAAGGCAGGCGTCACATAACTTTTGCCAATATAGTGTATATTCTGACAGCTGTCTAGTTTTAATTCCTCTTTTGTTATATTTGAGACACGCTGTCTTTTTTGTGGTGTTTCTGTGTGTAGGAGTGTTTCTCTCAATGTGTGTTTCTGTTAATGTGGTGTGTGTGTGTTTCTGGTCTGTGTTTTTTCTAACTTTGAGACATACAAGGGCATCACGGGACTTTACTGCTGGTGTTCTGGCGTCTCATTGTCTCTGTGTCTTCAACACCTTCGGTTCCTCTCATACCTCTCGACACCAAGAGATGGCAGCAATACTGGGAATATTTGGGATTTGTCTGCTGTTCAGTGGTAAGCCAGTTTTAATCTGTTTGAATCTGTGTGAACATTTATTTACTCATCAGTACAAAGCTTCGTGATTGAATCAGTCGATTCAGATTCATGTCCAGTAGAGCTTCAGACACACAACCGCCAACAACTAAAATCAGTCACTTCAGATTGAATTGTGTTCACTGGGTTACTCATGCGTTCCTGAATGGAATAGAATAATAAAAGCTCATGTTAATCAAACAAACTCTTCCAGAATAAAGTGGCAATTAGGAGTTTTTCAGTGGAATCACCTGATTTATCTCCAGGCCGTTCCACAGAACAGTAACTCTTTCCTGCATCTGCGGCTCTGAGCCAACGCCCGAATGCCACACACACACACACACACACACACACACACACACACACACACATACATATATACATCGACTCTTTACCATCTCAACTCTTCCTCCGACAGAAATGACATGAACTCAAGAGTGAATTGGGCTTTTTTGCTGAAGTCTCCTGTTTCCATTAAGACTCCATTAATATCACTATCATTTCAGCAGGATCTCAATGTCTCAAACTGTCCACATTAATTTTATACTCATACTGTACATGAGCTATGGCTCATTCGTGTCTGATTTTATTCTCTTGATGAAGCAATTTAGGAGAAACATCTGAGACAAACATAACACTAATGTGAATATAACGGAGAACTCCATTAAATCTCATTTTATGTGAAGGAACATTTGAGCAGTAAAAATGTATTAATTTACATGCATTTTCATCATAACTTTACACATGTGTTTGTCTAGCCTCAAGCTGTCAAAGGTTTGGAATAATTATGATGTTTTAATGTTTTTTGAGTCTCGTCTGCGGTTTATCTGATCATAAATCCAGTAAAACTGTGAAATATGACTCCAGTGTAGATCAGCTGTTCTCTATGTGAATATATAGTAAAGTGTAATTTATTCCTGTGATCATCAGCATCATTACTCCAGTCTCAGTGTCACATGATCCTTCACAAATCATCATTTATGATTATTATCAGTGTTGAAAACATTTCGTACGTTTCATGTTTTTGTGAGAACTGGGATACATTTTATTTCTCAGGATTCTTTGATGAATAGAAAGTTCAAAAGAACAGCATTTATTAGAAATAGAATCTTTTTTTACATTATATTTACTCTCACTTTTGATCAAATGAATGCATCCTAGATGAATTCAAGCAGTCCCTTTATGAATTGTAAGTATGTTTTTTTTTTTAAAGAAAAATATTAAGCAGTAAAAACGTTTCAGCATTGAAATGGTGGTGGTGGTGGTGTGTGTGTGTGTGTGTGTGTGTGTGAGAGAGAGAGAGAGAGAGAGAGCAGAAGTGTGAAAGTGAGTTCAGGCATATGTGGTTTATGATGACACTTCCTGATCTAACTCAAATAACAGCTCAAAATGATAAGTAACTGTTGATGCATAGTTTTTATGGAAACTGATTAATGATATTCCATGTTTAGGTCATGAAAGTGTCAGGATAACAAGATTAATTGACACCAATTACCACATATTTACCAATAACCAATTACCAGTATTCTAACCTAGAATACTGTCTAACACTTGATGGCTGCTCTGTCAAGTCCTCGTCGTCAGTGAGGAACCTGGGTGTGCTCTTTGATACCAATCTCTCATTTGAAAGCCACGTTTCTAGCATCTGTAAAACTGCATTCTACCATCTTAAAAATATATCTAAATTACGGCACATGCTTTCAATGCAAAATGCTGAACAGTTAGTTCATGCGTTCATGAGCTCAAGGCTAGATTATTGTAATGCTCTACTGGGTGGTTGCCCTGCTCGCTTAATAAATAAACTGCAGCTGGTCCAAAACGCAGCAGCTCGAGTTCTTACTAGAACCAGGAAGTATGACCATATTAGCCCGGTTCTGTCAACACTGCACCGGCTCCCTATTAAACATCGCATACATTTTAAAATCTTGCTAATTACTTACAAAGCACTAAATGGTTTAGCTCCCCAGTACTTGAGCGAGCTCTTAACGCATTATACTCCATCACGTCTATTGCGGTCTCAAAACTCTGGCCAGTTGATAATACCTAGAATATCAAAATCAACTGCAGGCGGTCGATCCTTTTCCTATTTAGCACCTAAACTCTGGAACAGCCTTCCTAGCATTGTTCGGGAAGCAGACACACTCTGTCAGTTTAGACTCAAAACACATCTCTTTACTATGGCATACACACAGAACATTATCAGTTTCTATTATTTAAATCAGCTAAATGATTGTTAGGCTGCATTAACTAGGTCAGCCGGAACCGGGAACACTTCCCATAACACCTGATGTGTCAACTAGACTCTCCCCTGTGAAGGCCTCCTTCACTTCCTCTCTGTACAGATGAAAACGTTATTGAAATGATCGGAAACGACTAAAAACACTGTATTATGCATGCCAGACAAGTAAGTTGGCAGTCATTTTGTAGAGAAAAACTATGCGCCTGTGCACATACGTACTCAAACGCACTTGCCTATAGACTAAACACGTGATGCTTACGTGCATGCCATCACCGTTCTCACAGATTCACGTTTTTTTAAGTTTGCACTATGATAACGGTATCATTTCAAAACTATTTCAAAACCTGTTTCGGGGTTTGCGTTCTCTAGCCGTCGGCGCTGTTGCCGTGCGGATGAGCGGCCGGAACACATGAAGAGTTTTCAGTTTGAGCTGAAAATGGTGTCGTGTAAGTGACCCACAGTAAATAACTAATGATTTCTTACAACAAAAAAAATGAATCAATCAAACTTTTTTCTAGAGCTGATGTACAGCCAAAACAATCTCTCTTACATTAATTTCCTATTATCACTGTAAAGCTGCTATATAAATGAAGGTGACTTGACTTTCCAGTTTAAAGACTCCGGACTTGACTCAGACTCAGAAGTATTGACTAAGTATTGAGAAATGGGTCCTTGCAAAAGTCCCCCCCCCCCAAAAAAAAATAATTACAGACTCTGTATAGTTGATAAAGTGTGTGTGTGTTTCACAGGAGTGCAGGTGACTTCTTCGGCCTTGACTGTCGATATCCCACTGAAGGTGTATAAGATCATCAGAGGGGATACTGCGGTGATACCCTGCAAATTTACACCCCAAGCAGCAGATGCGATCGTCCAGGTCACATGGACAGTGGCTCCAGACGTGTGGGGAGATGCACCGGTAATGAACACAACCATCAGTTTCCTCCAGCATCACTAATACTAGAGCTCATGTTGATGTGTGTTCATGTTTTGCACTTGTACTGTTGTTGTTTTTTTCACAGATCGGCATCATTATTTACTCCGGCCCCACTGCAATTAAAGTGCAGGCAAAATATAAAGGCAGGGTGACGCTATTTCACGATATCCCGCATGGAAAAGCCGACCTGCGGCTCCAGAGAGTCACTAGCGCAGACACACGCCTTTACGAGTGCAGAGTTGAGGTTTTGAATAATGACGAGGATGCTGTGTCTGACACGGCCAGTCTCATAGTCTTGGGTAAGACACTCAGAGATCTGCTGAACACTTCAGAGAGATGCTTATGAATATTTGGAGAATACATGAATCCAGTGCTTGAAGTGGAAACAATATGATGGGGTATGATTGAAAAAAACCTAGTAGGCAGAAACAATACATACAATGGGTATTACACTACCCATCAAGCCAATCCCTGAATATTGATATCATTTTAACTAACCAGATCATATTCATTAATATTAATGTAGAACCTTATACTGTAATTGTGTAGATTGGCAATATGTTTAATCTGCCCATATAATAACAGAACATTAATCTATCAATTTGCCACTTATATTGCTGCGTCCCAATTCATCTACTTATACTACGACCTAAAAGTATGTACTCTTTTTGTAAAGAAAAAGTACATACTTTTGAGTGTGTAGCAGAAGAGTATGCAATATGAAATATCGATATATCGATACTGATGTGAGCATCGAAAAGTATCGATACTCAAATAAAAATATCGATACTAAGGTTTTTTTTTTTTTTACCAATAATTTTGTTTATTTAAAAAGATTATTTAATAACCTATGTAAGCGAATAATTGTGCAGTATAGGACTATTTTCCTGCTCATCTGAACCATGATCTGAACGCACGCAAATGCTGCAAGACAGAACCAATCAATCACAGAGAGAGTGTTCGCTCACTGATGACACTGTATTCTGTAGTTAAACGATAGTATTTGTAGATTTCCATGGTTACCATTACAAGTAAACATGTTTTAACCATGTGTAAACAAAAATATAATCTAATAAATTCCAATTAAGGCATATTAAAGGTTAAAATGCCTTTCAAATATAATGTTAAGTGGGTATCTTTACCCATTTTACTCTTAGTAATTTTAATAATTCAATAAATGTAATTATTTAAAAGTTCAGTTTAAAGGTATCGTATCGGTATCGGTATCGTATCGGTATCGTATCGGTATCGTATCGAAAACAAAATAAGTGGTATCGCCCAACCCTAGTATGCAAGCTTTGGTATGTACTACTTCATCATCTTTAATGGACTCTGTTGCTTATTTACGTGCATCCCGTCACCGTTTAAACTGCCCTGTCAATCATCGTCACAGTTAAAATCCTCCACATTAAGTTTCATTTCCTACCGTACGGAGAGAAATGTAGTCGCATGTTGATCTGCCATTCGTGGGTCTTTAATGCAGAGACTCTCCTCATGATGCTTTTAAAAGTTAATGGCCAATCATTACAAAAGTTCTCAATGCTGCTGCAGATGAAATAAATAATAAATATCTTTTTGTCAGGTTAAATACTGATAATTAATCACTCAAGCCCCTTAATCTAAACCTCTCTACTTAACCGTCGGACTCGCACATCCGCCATGTTTGTAGTTTTTTAACACTTTTTATCCTCGTTTGTAGTTCTAATCGAATCCTCATCCAACTCGCAATGGGTTGTGGGCAATATCAGCCGTTAGAGTGTGCGTCGATCTGCACTTCTGACCGGAAATAGTAGACCATCCGGGTATCTTTGGCTATTTCTCTCTCTCTCTCTCTCTCTCTCTCTCTCTGTAAAATTAAACCGAAGGACTTTATTTATTAGGGCTGGGTTTAAAATATAGATTTCTCAATTTTAATCGATTCTCATTTTGATTAAACGATATTGAGAATGCCTGTAGCGCCTCATCTCTTCCTCTACTAGTTACAGCACCAAATAAACATGAACGAACATCAGAAGGAATGTTGAAAGATGAATAAATAAAGTTGACGTACTGTATCTGATATAGGCTATATCCAAATAAATCAATACAGAATCTAAATCAAATTGTAAGCTTATTTAAAATCTACATTTTTGTCAATAATACCAATCCAGTATTAGTAGGTCTACGGTACTATTGTTGAAGTGTTCGTCTTGTTGCTAGAACGATTGATTTTATACATGGTAATTAATTATAAGATAATAAAAAGGTGATTATAAAACGTTAAGTTCCAGTCCTTGATTCTGATTGGTCAATAGCTGTGTTTTTATTCACGATAACGCTTCCCCCAACGGTTCGCTTATAATGTAAATATGGAAAATAATATATAAATGATGTTTGTACATTGTAGATAGACATACACTATATTGCCAAAAGTTTTGGGACGCCCCTCTAAATCCCTGAGTTCAGGTGTTCAATCCCTTCATGGCCACAGGTGTATAAATCAAGCACTAGGCATGCAGACGCTTCTACAAACATTAGTGAAAGAATGGGTCGCTCTCAGGAGCTCAGTGAACTCAAGCGTGGTACCGTGATAGGTTGCCACCTGTGCAATAAGTCCATTCCTTAAATTTCCTCACTACTAAATATTCCACGCTCAACTGTTAGTGGGATTATAACAAAGTGGAAGCAATTGGGAACAACAGCAACTCAGCCACGAAGTGATAGGCCACGTAAAAAATCACAGAGCGGGGTCAGCGCATGCTGAGGGTCACAGTGCGCAGAAGACGCCAACTTTCTGCAGAGTCAATAGCTACAGACCTCCAAACTTCTGTGGCCTTCAGATGAGCTCAAGAACAGTGTGTAGAGAGCTTCATGGAATGGGTTTCCATGGCCGAGCAGCTCATCCAAGCCTTACATCACCAAGAGCAATGCAAAGCGTGGGATGCAGTGGGGTAAAGCACGCCACCACTGGACTCTAGAGCAGTGAGACGTGTTCTCTGGAGTGACCAATCACGCTTCTCTGTCTGCCAATCCCATGGACGAGTCTGGTCATTAAAGTTCATGTGCATGTAAAGGCAGGCATCCCAAAACTTTTGGCAATATAGTGTATGAGCAAATCTAGTCATAACTTTCAGATGGCATGATGATATTAAACTGGGAAACACAATAAACACTCTGTTTCCTATCCTCCTGCAGCTCCATCTAATAATGAGGCTGATAATGTGAGTGAAGGTAAGTTCAGTACTATTACTACACTCTACACATGTAACTGATGATGGACTGGTCGCACAAATATCAGACGTGTAATTTATGGCTCAGGGTAATATCAATCCTGTGTTCATCATGCTTGTAGAGGAACCTACAGTATCTCACAAAAGTGAGTACACCCCTCACATTTCAGCAGCCATTTTAATATATCTTCTCAAGGGACAATACTACAGAAATGAAACTTGGATATATTTTATAGTAGTCGGTGTGCTGCTTGTATAGCAGTATAGATTTACTGTCCTCTGAAAATAACATACAGCCATTATATAGCTAGCAACAAAAGTGAGAACACCCTAAGTGATAACAGCTGTACGTTGTTTAACCATGCAAAGCCACATGTCCTATTCATCACGCTCATGTTTTTGTCTGCTTGACAGGACCATACAAATTTGTGTATCTTGTATTAGAGCAGTTAAAATTTGGTGCTTTGAGTTCAATTCTCTCATACTGACCACTGGGTGTTCAACATGGCACCTCATGGCTAAGAACCTCTCTGAGGATTTGAGAATTAGAATTGTTGCTCTCCACAAAGATGGCCTAGGCTATAAGAAGATGGGTAACACCCTGAATCTGAGTTACTGTACATTGGCCAGGGTCATACAGAGGTTTTCCAAAACTGGTTCCACTCGGAACAGGCCACGCAAGGGTCGATCAAAGTTGAGTCCTCCTGCTGTGTGTCAGGTGCCTATAGTCAAGCATGGTGGTGGCAGCATCATGGTGTGGGGCTGCACAAGTGCTGCTGGTACTGGGGAGCTGCGCTTCATTGAGGGAAACAGACGCATGAGTGCTGCCAGCATTGCTTTAGAGGTTGCAGAAGCGGAAGGTCCACGTGTCAGTGCTCAGACCATACACCACACTGCAACAAGTCCGTTTGCATGGCCGTCGTCCCAAAAGGAAGCCTCTTCTGAAGCTGGCTCACAAGAAAGCCCAGAAACAGTTTGCTGAAGACATCCTGTCCAAGAACATGAATTACTGGTACCATGCCCTGTGGTCTGATGAGACCAAGATAAACTTGTTTGGCTCAGATGTTCTCCAGCATGTGTGGTGACGCCCTGGTGAGGAGTACCAAGAAAATTGTGTCTTGCCTACAGTCAAGCATGGTGGTGGCAGCATCATGATGTGGGGTTGCATGAGCGCTGCTGGTACTGGGGAGCTGCGCTTCACTGAGGGAAACATGGATTCCAACATGTACTGTGACATTCTGAAGCAGAACATGATGGCCTCCCTTCAGATAAGCAGTCGACCCCAAACACACCGCCAAGATGACAACTGCCTTGCTGAGGAAGCTGAAGATGAAGGTGATTGAGTGGCCAAGCATGTCTCCAGACCTGAACCCTATTGAGCACCTGTGGGGCATCCTCAAGTGGAAGGTGGAGAAGCGCCGTGTGTCTAACATCCAGCAGCTCCGTGATGTCATTATGGAGGAGTGGAAGAGGATCAGATTGGCAGGTGCCAGGCAGTGCCAGATAACAATGGTTCTCACACAAAATATTGACACTTTGGACACAGTTTTTACATGTTCACTTAAGGTGTACTCACTTTTGTTGCTAGCTATATAATGGCTGTATGTTAAGTTATTTTCAGAGGACAGTAAATCTATACTGCTATACAAGCAGCACACCGACTACTATAAAATATATCCAAGTTTCATTTCTATAGTATTGTCCCTTGAGAAAATATACTAAAATGGCTGCTGAAATGTGAGGGGTGTACTCACTTTTGTGAGATACTGTACACTGTTAAATAATATGGAAAGATTGTTTTGGACTACAGAGCACATGTCTATTAATAAAACACAATTCAAATGAAATATTGTTAAATGAGTGATGAAGGCAGACGATGGCAAAACACAGTCCAAACAAACATGAATGTGACCGGGATACTGAGGGGCTCTGTTTATATAGCACAATTCATACACAAATATGATTCAGTGAAGTCTCAGTTTTTGCATTAATTTTACTCCAGTCAAACCTGAGCAGAGAGAACATTTTGTTACACATAACATCAACATTCAATAAAAATGTAACACAAATGAACAGGTACCGTATGAGTCTATTTTGCACTCTTGATAGTTTAGAGTGCCACCCTTTCATTGCTGTGTGACCCTTTAACATATCTGTGTGTTCACATAGCTAATGCGACAAACGTCACCAAGTGTCATCCCATTCCGATGAAGCAAAATAATTTAAAAATTCAAAACGTAAAATGTTCTGGTCATTTTTGACCGAAGGGCCAGAGGGTTAATCCTGTTTGTTTAAATATTACATCAGTAATTTGCCAGCGATTATTCTATCAGTGAGTGCTCTGTGTATAGTATATATTATTTGAAAAAAGGAGTGATAAATAGCATGGATGATGGGATTATGGGAAAAGGTCTTGGGCGCAAGATTCTGTGCTCACATTGTTCTCCTATCAAATTACTACTGTAGAAAAAGGACAATGTCTCACATTATACCTTTCTTTGTTTACATGTGTGTCTAGTTAACGTCTGCTTGAAACGCTAGCCTTCTACAAACGCAGTGAACACTGGATCTGCACGCGGAGCGAACGACACACCACCGTTATCTGAGTATTGAGACGCCTGTGCTCACAACATTAAAGCTGCACCACAACGCTGGGAGAGCACAGATTTTTTCTTGTTTGTTTGCTTTATTGGTAGTCAAATGAAAAAAGTATAAATTAGTTAAGCATTAAAAGTTATGCATGTATCAAATGTACCCTATAGCATGAAGTGTAGAGTTTTTCCTCTTATGCATTCTTTTACTGTAAAGTTTGCTTGTATCATTTCTTTTCTACAGTTTGCAGCAATGCTTATGTACGCCAGTATTGAACTAACATGTTGAGTGTTCTGCCTATGTAACGGAGGCCAGCTAGTAGTTGCTGTGCGAGTAAACCTCACTCCTCTGATCTCAAGAGATGCTCTAGCGACTGACGCTAGAGGTTGCAGCCTTTAGCCTCCTTGTTAGAGCGCCCGACCTCTCATGCTGGCGGACCCGAGTTAGAGTCCTGCTTGGAGCAGGCGGTTCAAACAGGAGGGGTTACACCTATAACATTAACTTCATTACTCTCACTGGTAAATGCGATATGTAGACCTGGGGCATATAACAGGTGCTTGTGGATTTCTGCTGTTGTTTTTCTGCTGTTGTTTAAATAACAATAAAATTGGAGCAGCGGCACGTTTTCCTGCATGTTATAACATGTTGAACTTTATTTTTAATGAATATCTAGCTCACGTGGGGAAGACATTGTGCGTTTGTTCCTTCATTTCACCACGGATTCGTTTGTAAACGAGACTGCATTTGCAGACAGGATGAGATTACATGAATGAATGAAGCAACACACTTGTGAGTAAAAAAATGTTTTTTATATGTGATAGTATTGCATTGTTACAGATCGTTTGATATCTATTGATTGTGTAATTCTTATTTTTTTTAATTCTCTTTACAACTGTTTTAATTATCCTTGTTTTTTATTTTTAATTCTTATACATGGTATTCTTATTTCTTATGCATATGTTATCACTATTTTAATTCATTTTCTATGTAAAGGTTTTTGAATTACCATTGTGTATGAAATATGCTATATAAATAAACGTGCCTTGCCTACGTGTCAAACTGAACATACCTTAGCACGCTGTCAAAGGCTGAAGAATCCTTTATTTGAGGTGTTGTTGGTTCATTGCGATTTGGGATCAGACTCGGACATGTATGGGCCAGGGCTCGCAAAGCCCAACGTAAAAACCTAAAAGTTTGTATATATATATACAGGTGCTGGTCATATAATTAGAATATCATCAGATTTATTTCACTAATTCCATTCAAAAAGTGAAACTTGTATATTATATTCATTCATTACACACAGACTGATATATTTCAAATGTTTATTTCTTTTAATTTTGATGATTATAACTGACAACTAAGGAAAATCCCAAATTCAGTATCTCAGAAAATCAGAATATTGTGAAAAGGTTCAATATTGAAGACACCTGGTGCCACACTCTAATCAGCTAATTAACTCAAAACACCTGCAAAGGCCTTTAAATGGTCTCTCAGTCTAGTTCTGTAGGCTACACAATCATGGGGAAGACTGCTGACTTGACAGTTGTCCAAAAGACGACCATTGACACCTTGCACAAGGAGGGCAAGACACAAAAGGTCATTGCAAAAGAGGCTGGCTGTTCACAGAGCTCTGTGTCCAAGCACATTAATAGAGAGGCGAAGGGAAGGAAAAGATGTGGTAGAAAAAAGTGTACAAGCAATAGGGATAACCGCACCCTGGAGAGGATTGTGAAACCAAAAATGTGAGGGAGATTCACAAAGAGTGGACTGCAGCTGGAGTCAGTGCTTCAAGAACCACTACGCACAGACGTATGCAAGACATGGGTTTCAGCTGTTGCATTCCTTGTGTCAAGCCACTCTTGAACAACAGACAGCGTCAGAACCGTCTCGCCTGGGCTAAAGACAAAAAGGACTGGACTGCTGCTGAGTGGTCCAAAGTTATGTTCTCTGATGAAAGTAAATTTTGCATTTCCTTTGAAAATCAGGGTCCCAGAGTCTGGAGGAAGAGAGGAGAGGCACACAATCCACGCTGCTTGAGGTCCAGTGTAAAGTTTCCACAGTCAGTGATGGTTTGGGGTGCCATGTCATGTGCTGGTGTTGGTCCACTGTGTTTTCTGAGGTCCAAGGTCAACGCAGCCATATACCAGGACGTTTTAGAGCACGTCATGCTTCCTGCTGCTGACCAACTTTATGGAGATGCAGATTTCATTTTCCAACAGGACTTGGCACCTGCACACAGTGCCAAAGCAACCAGTACCTGGTTTAAGGAGCATGGTATCCCTGTTCTTAATTGGCCAGCAAACTCGCCTGACCTTAACCCCATAGAAAATCTATGGGGTATTGTGAAGAGGAAGATGCGATATGCCAGACCCAACAATGCAGAAGAGCTGAAGGCCACTATCAGAGCAACCTGGGCTCTCATAACACCTGAGCAGTGCCACAGACTGATCGACTCCATGCCACGCCGCATTGCTGCAGTAATTCAGGCAACAGGAGCCCCAACTAAGTATTGAGTGCTGTACATGATCATACTTTTCAGTTGGCCAAGATTTCTAAAAATCCTTTCTTTGTATTGGTCTTAAGTAATGTTCTAATTTTCTGAGATACTGAATTTGGGATTTTCCTTAGTTGTCAGTTATAATCATCAAAATTAAAAGAAATAAACATTTGAAATATATCAGTCTGTGTGTAATGAATGAATATAATATACAAGTTTCACTTTTTGAATGGAATTAGTGAAATAAATCAACTTTTTAATGATATTCTAATTATATGACCAGCACCTGTATATGTCAGGGCTCGATGGTCACATGAAACCATCGATGAAAACATCTTTGATGCTTCAGAATAGATTATATTTACAACACAGTGTATGTCAGCTTTGACATATTTAAATCTGCATATTTATGAAGGTATAATAAAAATGAATTAAATATATATTTTTTAAGTATATGCTTCATCTTTCATATTAAATTCTTAATTTGATCAATATATTAAACTAGAATCATAAGACACTATAGGGTTGTTACCAATCAAATTAAATCATTTACACTGAAAAATTACAACTGAATGACATTTTTTTTAATGAGATTTTTATGCTTATATTTTTTGAATATACAAATAAGAAATGTTTGAAAGAATGATAGTTTGAAGCATGAAACTATATAATGAGTGAGTCATTCATTCAAAAGATGAAATCAGTCATGATGATTTTCAGCACTCTTGGTCATGTGATGTTGCTTAACTGTATCGTGTTAAAAATATAAAAACTCCACATTTTGAATTTTTACCGCAGTAAGTTAACAGAGTTTCTTTGCACGAGCTGCCCTCATTTGTTGCGTTTTCTCCTCATGAGGCTGCGTGGGCCTCAACAGCGCCACCTTGTTACCGTCAGTACATTATATATTATATTATTATTCACTATCAACAGGCACTTACACTAAATGTAACCAAAACTCTTCTGATTTCCTATGCATGCATGCATGCATATGTATATATATAAAATCTGTAAATATACTCAGTTTTTGAGTGTTTATGTTGACACTTTTCTCAGTTTTGTGTGTAAAAATGTAGCTTGTGGAAAAAAGAGAACAAGCAAGACTTAAAAACAGTCATGTTTAATATCCTGATTGGCTACAAAGGCATTCTGGGTAAAAACCCTGCACTCTGAGTCTCAGTGCGGGTCGGTGAGAGCGGTCAACCCTCTCTAGTGAACACATGCTAGTCCGAGTGAAACTGATGGAATGAAACAGAAGCCGCGGGAGCCTGACACGCTCACTCACACACACACACACACACACACACACACACACACACACGGCACAGACAGACTCGATCCGTCATCAATCGCCATCAATCCGCTAGGAATGACTAACTGGCTTCTCGTGATCCGGTTGTTGATCGGCGCCTCAATCACTGAGGGTTCATCAGCAGGACGAACGGCAGAACATCAGCTTGAGCTTTCATAATAATACCCAGAAGTCCCTGCTGTGTTTTAGTCTTCCTCTGCTCTTCAAGACGTATGGTCTCTTCTGCTGAAGCGCAGCACGGAAAGCCTCTCTCGTCCAGCCTGACGGGTCAAACACGTGTGTCCATTCAGCCCAGACTTCCCCAGCAGAGACACGATCTCCTCTAGAAGGGACGAAACACGAGTACAGATCACAACCTGAGTGTGTGAAGATACTGATGTGAGTCTGAACATCACACACATACACACACCTGGGTCATTATCTGACACGGTCAGCAGATAAAACAGCCCGCGATCTGACAGCAGCTGTGGAATCATGGGAAAGAATCGGTCCATCACCTCTCTGCCGCGTGTCCCTCCAGCCCAGGACGCCTGGATCCCGCGGCTGCCCACCTGTGCAGAAAACAAATGACAATTACATCAAAAACTCAATGTATGTCTCAGTATCTGATCACATGACTTCACACTGGTTTACCTCCTCTGACGGTGTGACGACATACGGCGGATTGAAAACAAGCACGTCCACTTTTCCATTGAGCCTCGGCAAAAGACACTGGACCTGTGAGACACGACAGGACTTCTGAAACAACCGAACAAACACGAGCAGAAATAACAGACAGGAAAAGAGCGCTGTGAAATATGATCAGCATCTGTGCTGTAGTGGATGATTGACAGCTGAGGAGGCGGGACTTCACTGCAATATTAATCCTTGAACACTTGTGATTAATCTGTAGGGATTTTCATATAGTCGTAGGTGTATACGTTTTATTTTAGCATCAGTGATTATATTATGGCTTTTGTTAATATTTTAAATTGGGCTTTATTACTATACTAGTATTTTTTGCGTTTTTGTCATTTTTATTATTTTTTAAAGTATTATCTATATAGTTTTAGTTTATTTCGTTTTTGTTATTTAAGTACGTCAATTTAAACTAAAACTCGCTGAAATAAAATACGATTTTTATTTTTTTTTAATATTTTATTTAATTTCAGTTAACGTTTATTTTGTTTCCAGTAATGACTTTTTATTTTTTTAATTTAATACATTTTTTATAATAACCTTGTTGTTAACCAAAACTAAAACTATTAAAAAATGTTTTTGGTAAATTTGAAATTAAGCTTAATAAAATAAATAAAATAAAATAAAAAAATACAAATATTAGATGAAAACCTTAAAAAAAAGTTTTGAAATAAATGCTGAAATAAATGTTTAAATTGAAGTACTAAAAAACCACGATGGAAACATTTACTGAATAAATCCCTCAGCGGAGGCTGTGATTGGATAACTGGCCTAACCAGTGGACCAATGGCGTCGCAGCATCTCAAATGTTGCTTTGGTTGCTCTGAATGCCTGAGTCAAAGTCTGTGATCAGAATGATTTGGTTTAATTCCTCCAGAAGCGTGTGTGTGTGTGTGCGTATCCCTCCAGAAGCGTCTCACACAAGTGCGTTCCCAAACACCAGCATCCCAACGCAAGAGAACATGACAGCGTTTGTGTTTCGTGTGTGAGTGTGTGTGTGTTTGTGTGTGTGCGTATCCCTCCAGAAGCGTCTCACACGATTGAGTTCCCAAACACCAGCATCCCAACACAAGAGAACATGACAGCGTTTGTGTTTCGCGTGCAAGTGTGTGTGCGTATCCCTCCAGAAGCGTCTCACACGAGTGCGTTCCCAAACACCAGCATCCCAACGCAAGAGAACATGACAGCGTTTGTGTTTGAGTTTGTGTGTTTGTGTGTGCGTATCCCTCCAGAAGTGACAGCGTTTATTGTGTTTCGTCTGAATTCATTTATGATGGAGGGAAAAGAGCCACTTACAGTTTTATTAGTGATATTCTGTGTTGATTTTGTTCTCTTGAACACATGGGATAAAACGCTGCTTTATTCGCAAATGTTTTATGTGATATTCCAATATTGCGCACAAGTAAATTCCCAACTTTGAAAGGATAGCTAATGACGAATACCCATGTCTGCGGATCTCACCAGGTCGGTGACGACGGGCTGCAGCCGGAGGTGGTTGCAGTGAGACGTCTGCAGTGTGCACTGCGCAGCCGCCGGATTCACATCAGTGCAGCTGCACAACAACACAAGTCCAGTCAGCTTTATACAACACAGACTGTTTCATTAACAGAATCAACTATAGCTGCAAGCAGCAATTATCAGGGCCAAGCACAACAGAGGCAAACAAGGAAGCTAGCAGCAGACATTTGGAGACCATTTTAAGCAAAAAGGTTGAAAATCCACATAAATACATTGAGTTTTATAGTGCCAATTTCATGTTTTGCTTAATTATAGCGGCACCAAGTGGTGCAGTTCCCCCATACATAAGCGTGTCAAAATTTGGTGAAAATGTGTCATTTCGTTTAGGAGTTATAGACATTTGTATTTATGAGCATAAATAACCCACACCTGACTTTGATTGCATTTTTTTGCCACTTACTATCAAAATTTTGACACTTGGACTATGGCCCAACCTACTATAATTCCGATGTTCCTACGGTTGTATTTTCGAAGATAACTAGCATGTTTGGTATCGTTGGACTCAGCAAGGATTCAGGAATCTAAGTGAAAATAAGTCAAACAAATCCAAAGTTAAACGTGAATATTTGGTTTCACCTCCAGGTGCACTGGCTCGAAACTTCTCAGGCTCCTTCAAGGCATCGTGCTGATGACCCATACAGAGTTCCGTAACGATACACTAATGCGTTCATGAAATACAGCATTTTACTACAAAATTAAAAAGGGCCGATATGGAAAAAATCTAACAAGACCACTTTTTCATATCTTTTGACCAGTAGGTGGCGCTGTGCCGAAACGCTGCATGTAGCCTCAGGTCATGCTTGGGATGACACGCACCAAGTTTGGTCTGAATATGTCAAAGCGCTGTGGAGATACAGCCTCATGTCCAATTTGGCGTGCTCTTCATCAAATTCATTTGCGTATAATTCGAGAACGGTTGGGTTTATCAGAAAGCTTTTGATAACTGTTTGCCAGCATGCTCTGAAGATGATCTGATTAGATTTTCATGAAAAGCGGACAAACCGTCTAGGAGGAGTTCGAAAAAAATGTATGCGGGAAAAGTTTCATGACGGAAAATCGTCTTGAGCCAATCTAGTTTGAATTTAGTTTGTAGCCCTTACAGTTCAAAAGTACAAACGTAAGTGCAACTTTGGACAGTTGGTGGCGCTAGAGGGATTGAGTTAGAGACTCCAAATTTGGTATGGTGACAGTTCAGTTCAGTTTTTACCATACGGTTCTATGGGCTGCTATAGACTTCCAGAGCAGAGGAAATGGAAGAAGAATGATGCAAACTTCAGTCACTGATCAGCCCTAGTCAGTTCAGACAGGAAGTGACTTTCATTTTTGCAAACCGCTGACATGATTGTTCTGTACTCACAGATATAAGGCTTCAGAGCCAAGCACAGACGCGAGGAATGCCGATACGACACCAGAGCCGCTGCCGACCTCCAGACACACGGACGCTCTGAAAACATCAACACATCATCAGAACATCAGACAGACACAGCGGCACCTCGAGAAGCGGAGAGACAATCACCTGATTCCCTTCAGCCAATCAGCATCTTTCTCCAGAGCGTCCATCAGCAGGAACGAGTCTTCAGCGGGCTCGTACACGTCTGAGAACGAGCCGCGGCCGGCTGGAGCGTACAGGGGTGTTGGGTACATGAGCGCAGCGTCTGATGGGGAAAATCAATGAGTTGTTAAAGTGGCATGAAAGGGAAGTCACGCTGGTCTTTTCTCCTCTATTGTGCCGTATATCGAGTGAAATGCTTTTCAAACAAGAACAAATGTAGGGCGGGGCTTGATTGTGTCTGTGGGGAATTGATTGGATGGTTGTGGTTTGCTATTGGTGGATCTCATGTGAGTGACAGGTTGCCCCGCCCTCATCATCAGAGAAGAGAAGAAGTTATTCTGATTCAAGATTATGAATTTAACAGTGCAATGCAATATTCCATAAAAAATAGCAATTGTCAATTTTGATTTCATTGTGACTTCACAAACACGTCCAGTTGTGCTCATTGGGTGGCCACACGTTTCTAAATAGATTTTATACGCCTTATGCTGCCAAACCAAACCGGCCTCAGCACCGGCCGGGCTCAATCTGGTTTTAAGTGTCGCTTCACACGCAAACGGCTTGATTTTGGGTTTTATGGCTCTATTTTCTGAGCTTTGGCACGCCGGAGCGCTCGATGGTGTGAACGTTAAGAGCCCCGAGCGAGCTCTGAAAACATGAAGATTAAGAGAAGAGAAGTTTACAATGTCTTAATGAAGTCTATAAATCCAGCAGCATCCGTCTGAACGAACACGCTTCGACACGTGAGCTTCAGTTCAGCTCGATCACGCCGTCAAATAAACATGATTCCAAACATCTGGACTCGAGCGGCTGGATACCGCTGATGATTTCTGCCCTTTATACACAGCCGTAACACATGAACACGGTCAAGCCCTGCGGTCACATACTGTGGTAAAACCATGGTACTTTGATATCTATCTATCCATCCATCCATCTTTCAATCAATCCACCCATCCATCCATCCATCCATCCATCTTTCAATCAATCCACCCATCCATCCATCCATCTTTCAATCAATCCACCCACCCATCCATCCATCTTTCAATCAATCCACCCATCTTTTAATCCATCCATCCATTCATCCATCCATCTTTCAATCAATCAATCCACCCATCTTTCAATCAATCCACCCATCCACCCATCATTCAATCTATCCATCCATCCATCTTTCAATCCACCCATCCATCCATCCATCCATCCATCTTTCAATCAATCAATCCACCAATCCATCCATCCATCCATCCATCTTTCAATCAATCCACCCATCCATCCATCCATCCATCCATCTTTCAATCAATCCACCCATCTTTTAATCCATCCATCCATTCATCCATCCATCTTTCAATCAATCAATCCACCCATCTTTCAATCAATCCACCCATCCACCCATCATTCAATCTATCCATCCATCCATCTTTCAATCCACCCATCCATCCATCCATCCATCTTTCAATCAACCCACCCATCCATCCATCCATCTTTCAATCCATTTCAAAACATTTTGTTTAATATCTATATCTATATATAATATTTTTAACTAAAAGTAAATAAAACAAATAAAAACAATACATTACTATAGTGTGTGTGTGTAGATCACAGTACATCACTACAGTTACTATATATAAATATAGTAACTATAGTGATGTACTGTTAAATGCATTATTTATGTTTTATTTATTTTAGTCCACTTTTTATTTATTTATATTAATTAATTATTTTAATCTAATTTAATCTGTTCAATAGAATAATAACTATTATATATACACATACACACACACACACACACACACACACACACACACACACACACACACACACAGTTTACATGGTACACAGAAAAGCAGATACACATAGTTTCATAATAATACCAGGGTATATCTGAAGTACCTTGCAGATCATATACATACCGTGGTTTGTGAATCCTGCCGTGGTATACTTCAAATTACTATGGTATTACCATCTTTGAGGGGTCGCTACACACTCGTAATCTTTATGGATAATATGTTAAACTTGAACGTTGAAACTTGAAACGTTAGATCATAACATTTATGATAATGAAGGTGTTTCTTACCTTGTCTGCTGCAAGCGCATGATTTTCAAACACAACAGCGCGTGGACTCGGTAGATATTGCACTTCCGGGTGCTGTCACGTGCATTATGGGAGTTGTAGTTTTTCAACACGGAGTCAAATTCACTGACTGTATGTGAATCATAACTGATATTATGAAAATAACTGTTTGTAAATCTCAGATAAACCGCTCATCTCAAATGTTTTTTTCTAATCCCTGACGAATATATAAGGAAAAAAAGTACTTTCCTGTATTTTGTCGGTGTAAACGTGAGCCGCTCCAGATGGCCCTGGTTAGAGCTTCCACGTGCTGTTCCACCGATTAACAACACAATTATACATACAAGAGGGACTCATAAAAAACTTGCAATAAAACATGTAATTTCTGTGCACAGTGAGTGATAAACAACTTGTATTAATTTAGACTGGATCTGCAGAAAGTGCCAGAGCTTTACAGGGGCCACATGTGCCAGAGCGGGGCCCAAGGAGGCGGAGCCTGCAGCTGCCACACTGTAGAATCCGTCCAATGGGGTGGAAGTTTGGCTCTAATAGGAAGGTTGACACACACACACACACACTCACTCTCTCACACTCACTAACACACACAGACACTCACACACAAACACACACAATCTCTCTCTTTCACACACACTCTCACACACAGACACACACACACTCTCTCGCTCTTTCTCTCTCACACACACAGACACATACTCTCTCTCTTTCGCTCTCTCTCTCTCACACACTCACTCACACACACTCTCGCTCTCTCTCTCTCTCTCACACACACACACTCTCTCTCTCACACACACTCTCTCTCTCACACACTCACACACACACTTTCTCACACACTCACACACACTTGAGTTTAGGGGAACTGTTCTGTCCTCCAAGATTATTTTAGTGAAAACCCCCCAGAATATTATGAATATATAATATGTACAAATGTAGTTGAAGAACATATAATAAGTCCAAAGAAATGAGTGCTTTAAACGCTCAATAGAGGGCAGCATTGATCTACGTGTCGTCCTTCAGCCTCTCAGTTTTTCCTCCAAGTTGAGGTTCTGAAAGCACACCGAAACACACCAATATCAGTTGATAAACACCTTCAGGCGGCTCCTATTACACTCCAGGTGTTACACAAACACAGATCCAAAATGAATCGGCAGAGACAGTGTATTAAAGCAGCGCTTCTCCACAGGTGGGTCTGGATCCAAACAAACGTCACGGCCTGCTGGGAAAAACTGCCAAGATCCAGAAACTAGTGTAGTAGCAACACTCTCAGGAAAAAGCTGTGAAAAAAACACAACATCAACTTTAAGAGGAGAAAACGCTTCTAATAACTTCTGTTGATGATGTCACAGGCTGTGCGTCCAATCAAACGCCAGTATTGTAGTCAAATTAGATGGACAGACAGGCTGTGTGATGCCTTTATTCTCAAAAACCATTAACAAAACGACACAAAGATAAAAGAAAAACTGACAAAACTTTGTTCTAAGAGAGTTTTTCCAACGTTAACATGTTTTTAAAATGTTTTTTCTTGGTCATGTGATCACGTTTAGAAAACATTCCGTTTTATCATTCTTCAAACGTTATGGGAACGTTACTTTTGAATGTTCTCTGAACGTTCCGAAACAAGTAGCAACATTTAAAATGTAACAGAAAAACGATGTGTAAATAATGTCTGTGCTGAGAACGTTATTACAGACCAGATAACCTTTAATGAACGTTCTATTAATGTTACTGGAATGTTTGTTCATAACTTTGAGAGAACCTCTGCAGAACACGTTCCCTGTTCGGTCTATTCATTAAATGTACGTTTTTAAGGTCATTGTGAGAAGCGCTGATCTTTTAATGATGTCTTCACTCATCGGTCATGCTGACCGTGACCCGGCTGTGATCACTTTAACACTTCCATCACTTTTAGAGTCACTGCAGATCCTGATTCTTCACTGCATTGCTAGTTTTTGTAAAGTCAAGTCAGCCTTATAGTGCTTTATACAATACAGATTGTTTCAAAGCAGCTCCACAATAAATAAACAGAAAAATAACACACGTACCAGATGTGGGCCGACACTATGTTGCTGTCTGGGATGTTTCCATACAAAAGTTGGGAAATTAACTCATGCACAAAATTG
Source organism: Rhinogobio ventralis (assembly GCA_039654625.1). Lineage (NCBI taxonomy): Eukaryota > Metazoa > Chordata > Actinopteri > Cypriniformes > Gobionidae > Rhinogobio > Rhinogobio ventralis. Next base: position 916,472 of record CM077195.1, read on the forward strand.
GAATATTGCATAAAACATCTGCATTACATTCCTTCACGTGTTCAAGAGAACAAAATCCTTACTATCTAAAATAAACCTCATTCAGAAATCATTCGGATCACAGACTTTGACTCAGGAGTTTCAGAACCAGCAAACCAACATTTGAGATGCTGCGATGCCATTGGTCCGCTGGTTAGGCCAGTTATCCAATCACAACCTCCGCTGAGGCAAAGTCACACATCGAGGGATTTATTCAGTAAATGTGTTTTCATCGTAGTTTATGCGCATGTCTTCTTATTGGATAATAACCCAGACAGCAACAGAGTGTCCGGCCATATCCGATTTTCAAACCTGCAATAAAACTCATTCAGGTAATCGGCCAGTTGTTGATTCCCTACCGAATTGGGGGATGGTGTCTTGTAGTTTGTGATGTCTTGGCTACTTATTTATATTGGCTACATATTTAACCAATCGTGGCAATACACACATGTATTTAAACTGACTCGTCAGGTTGAGGGTGTCTATATTCCGCTATGCAATAACAGTGTCAATGTTACAAAATCTGTGCATGCAAAAGCAATAGTTCATGCAAAACTAAAAATTCTGTTGTTTCAAACCTGCATGACAGATTTGTACTTGCACGACTGCTTTTATACCCAGACAGCAACATCGTGTCGGCCCGGATCCGGCCCACATGCGGTAAGCGTTGAATTCACATGTACCGGATGCGAGCCGGATCTGGGCCGACACTATGTTGCTGTCTGGGTAGTATTTTTGTATAACTTTTCAGCTTTTGTTGTACAGAACAATGTGAGCAAATGTGAGAATATTAATTTCTGGGTTAATGAGTCAACATCTTTCCATTTGCGTGCAACCTTTCAGAAGATCTTAAACTGTAAAATCTGTGCTGTTCTCCTCCGAGCCAAACGTTCAGGCCCTAGATCCGTCTCCGTGCTCGTAGCCGTGCTTTTATGAGGCTGAAGTTATAACTCGGATTAAATGAATGAAGTGTCTGGCTTTTTTTGCATTTGAAAACGGCGAGTGCTCATTGAAGCCAGCTGTGTGCATTTCTCAGACTGCTTTGTTCGGGATGTTCTGGTCTTCTCTGGAGACGCGCGGAGCTTTATGAGAGATCGGCTGCTCGGATGAAGCTCATAAACATGCGGTTCAAAGCACTTCAACAGCACAGACGCTTCGTTAGGGGATTTGTACTTGTGAATGTTTAGTCTTTCTGATCCCAGTTTATGTCAAGAGAATGGAAGAGGATTTATAATATAATATAATATAATAGCTTCACAGTAATTATTCAGCTCAGTTCAGTTCAATGTTGATTCAGTTCAGTTCAATAACTGATATATAAAAATGATATTGATACAACACAACTTTTCTAGACCTATTTAATTTAATATTCTATATTCAATATAATCCCAGCTAACAAGTTTCTTTCAAAGTTATAAACAAACGTTCCAGTAACGTTAATAGAACGTTCTTTCAAGGTTATCTGTCTTTAATAATGTTCTCAAAAAAGCACAAAAACATTATTCATACACTGGTGATCACACGTTTTTTTCTGAAACATTTTATGTATGTATGATATATCGGCCACCATATTGGTATTGACCTATATATGTTTATTTCTAATGTTATCGTTATCGGTCCAGTAAGAAAATGTGGCCCATTAAAGCCCACAAATAATGGATTATTTCCTTCAGATGCGCACTGTACGCCATGATGGTTTTGAATTGCTTGAAATATGATTTGAATCACTTCAAAAAGGAAAATACAGTTAGTTCATGTAGTTGCAGCGCAAGTTTGTCATATATACTACATACAATTATAATGAGAAGATCATAATTGTGTGATTGGTTCATGGCTTTTAATGGAGAGTTTGGTTTTTGTAATCAGGCTCTCAAAAATTATATAAAAATTTGGATTTAGATTTATCGGCCAAAAATATCGGTTATCGGCTTTCAAATATAAAGAATTATCTGTTATCAATATCGGCCAAACATTTCATATCGGTGCATCCCTATAAAAATGGATCTCAAAATTATATAAAAATTTTGATTTAGATTGGCCAATATATCGGTTATCGGCTAATCGGTTCATATCTGTGAATTCCTACATTTTAGTTTGATGTTCGTCTAGCATTTTTTTAAATGTTGCTACTTGTTTTAGAACACTCAAAAGTAACATTCTCATAATGTTTGAAGAATGATAAAAATGGAATGTTCCCTTAACGTTCACATAACCAAGAAAAAACGTTTTTAAAACATTAAAAAAAAACTTTTTCGTAACTTAGCAAAACATTCTTAGAACATACTTTTGTTAGCTGGGAAGACATCAGTTGATAAATATAGTATTATTTAATATAATAATTTTGCAGGCAATCTCACAAGTGTCCTTGACAACCAAATAAATAAATTCCCTGTCTTAAAGTAGTTAGATGAGGATAATAATAATAATAATAAAAGAAAAAAAAGTTTTTTTTATTTAATACATTTTCTTAATGTGGAACTGGTGTGCAGAAATGACTGTCAAGTCAATTCCAAAAAAACTCCTTTAAAACAGTTCATAAACGTCTGAAAAATGAATAACGAGCAAGAGTATTCCAATAAAATGGCAAATATTTTACACATCTCTCACATGAATTCCAAAGAACGCCGTTAATGCATTTTTGAAGCATCGGTGCACAGATGTCCTGATTATGGACACCCGGTGAGGAATATTACAGTAGGAAAGAAAACGGCTCTAGTCGGTTATTAAATTATGATGTGGGTCCATGAGGGAAAGCATTAGACAGATGAATGAGGTACGGCAGGAATGTTCACCGGTGATGTCTCTGGTTACGGGGAACGGGACTCACTCAGGGGTGTTTGTGTATAAACGATAGCTCAACAGGGCCATGGAGTCCAGATTTATAGCTCCGCAGGAGCGCGCGGGAGTAACGCATACTGTGAATTTATCACAACGAGGCTTGGGGAGCGACGGGATTTCTTGCCCTTTGCTGTCCGTCATCTTCAGTGTTCCGATCAGACCCAGAGGAGATGGAGGAAAAGGCAAGCTTGCATTCATCTCAGGTAGTGCAGGCACATAGATATGTACACGTAGATGCCACATTCGACTGATGCGTCCACCATCTTGGAACAACATTTCAGATGCTGTCGTCACTCACAGTAAAAATCTATGTTTTTTTCCAAGTTGCCATAACACCCTGCAGTCTCCGGTTGTAAAAACCACCAAGATCAAGAGTTACTTTATTAAGCACAAACGAGAACACAACTACCAAAACTTTACTTAACCTTAACATTATATAATTATGTTATACAATAGACAATGAACTGAGGAAAACTGAGGGCTTAAATACACAAATGAGATCATTAACAGAACAGGGAACAGGTGTGAACTATACAGAAACCATGGCAACTGATCAACTCCAACACAGGCAAAGAAAACCATTACTAAAAAACGAAACGACAATGAAACTAAATATAACCGACTGTGAGTGACAGTACTTAATATGAAGGCATTTTTCATATTGATTTTTCAGAAGTGTTTTACCCATATTTTGAACTTTGCATTGCATTGTGATTTCGATTTAAAGGAAAAATGGGCAAGCGTAAGGATTTGAGCGAGTTTGACAAGGGCCAAATTGTGATGGCTAGACGACTGGGTCAGAGCATCTCCAAAACTGCAGCTCTTGTGGGGTGTTCCCGGTCTGCAGTGGTCAGGATCTATCAAAAGTGCTCCAAGGAAGGAACAGTGGAGAACCGGAGACAGGGTCATGGGCGGCCAAGGCTCATTGATGCACATCAAGGCTCTTCCAGCAGGATAATGCTCCTGACACAAAGCACAAATGGTTCAGGAATGGTTTAGGGGAGCACAACAACGAGTTTGAGGTGTTGACTTGGCCTCCAAATTCCCCAGATCTCAATCCAATCGAGCATCTGTGGGATGTGCTGAACAAACAAGTCCGATCCATGGAGGCCCTACCTCGCAACTTACAGGACTTAAAGGATCTGCTGCTAACATCTTGGTGCCAGATACCACAGCACACCTTCAGGGGTTTAGTGGAGTCCATGCCTCGATGGGTCGGGAGCAACATATATATATATATATATATATATTATATAAGTTATATATTAATCCTCGTTAAAGAGACAAAAGTTGTTCAGTCAAGATCAGTGAGTGATTCTCTCTTTGTCTTTTATTGTTTGATTAACATGCTGGGTGCAATATTGAGCTGCCGTCACTTTAAGTGTGTGTTTACATGACAACAATGTACTAAAAACGGAAAAGTTTTCCTTTGCGTTTTTCAATTCACATTTTCAATTCACATTTATTTGGATAGCGTTTTTCACAATACAAAGCAGTTTCAAAGCAGCTTTACAGAAAATGCATGCGTCTACATAACATTTTTCACACACAGATTCCCGTTCACACAGATCCGCGAAAACGATTAAAAACGTTGTATTATTTACGCCAGGCCAGTAGATGGCAATGTCACTTTGTAAAGAAAAACTATGCATCTATAGACTGAAAACATAATATGCAGGCAAATTACTTCACCGTTTTTGTTTACACAGATATGATAATGGTAAAGTTTTCACAAACTTGCACTTTGAAACCCATTTTCAAAAGTTAGTTTTTTCAGTCCCCCAAAACGCCATTGTCGGGCCCCAAAACGGCAATTTATAAAAAGTTTTAACGTTTTTTTTTTTGTTGAAAACGGTGTGTAAACACGAAACAGCCCCTAACACTGAATGCACGGATCCGATGTTCTGTTACACGTGTGTTTTCTTTCTGATCTATTTACGTTCACATAACCAGCAGTGTTTACTCAGCAAGACCGGCACTTTTTTCTGTTCAAGCACAAGGAGACGCAGATTTTTTCTGTGCGTGCACACACAAAGCTGTCTGAGACCCGGCTCTCTGTGTGCGTGCTCACAGGAGTAAGCCTGTGAGTACTGATCCGAGTTCTCTTCCGCGTCTTCTTACACTTGAATCTGAATTAGAGATGCACCGATCGATCGGCCAGGGATCGGAATCGGATGATTTTTTGCATGATCGGCCGGTCAGTCTCACGTCTTACCGATTCCGAGCCGGTTTTTGCTGCCAGCGCCGCATTCTCTCTCTCTTCTCTCCGTCAGTGAAGTGACACACATACACACAAACACACACACAAACACACACCCGTCTCCTCTCTCTCACTCGTCTCATTTGCTACGGTTAAATAGTGCTTGTATTGCGCATAATTTGACTAATTCCCGCAGGTTTATTGCTCACACCAAAAGCGCCACACCACTGATCTGTATAAGTGGAAAACACGGACGGAATCCAGTCATAAAAACAGAATGTACTGTATAACGCGAAATGTCTAGGAATTTGTTAAATTTTGGATGAATGAATCAAAAGTAGGTCAGTTCACTCAAATCACATGGCGATATGGACGTGTGTCTGTGAATATTAAACCGCAAGAAGACCGTTTGACTATGAATCCTGCATGTTCTGTGTTTCTGAGCGAATACGTTTATAACACACACACTGAAGCACGCGTGACACTCGCGGTGTTACTATGATGACATGAACTTCATCTCCAGAGCCGCTTCATGAGCATTTTGCCGTTAATTTTGAGAAAAACTGTCATATAATAAACACATAAACTCCAGATCTTCAAAGCAGCCCGTCAAAATAAAAGTTATTTATTCTATTGCCTTTATTTGTGCTGTTGTTTACATTGTGTTTATTTGTTCTTATTTTATTACTGTCTTTTTAAGAAAATAAAATTTTGCATTGCAGAAAAGTAGTTTTTTGTTTGTATATGCTGTCAATTATAGTTCTTCGGTATCGGCAGGTGACACGGTATCGGAATCGGCCAAGAAAATTGCAATCGGTGCATCTCTAATCTGAATGGCTAAAAATCGCTTGAATGTTTTAAATTTATAAATCTTAAAAACACATGCAAATTATAAACTTTCTTGATGACACTGGCCTGATCGGGCAAGTTACAACTCCGTCAACTGTCCCGAGTGTCTCATTGTTGATATATATAAGAAATGGGATATAAGGAGAGAATATATAATTTAAAGTGAATAGAAAAGCTGACACTCAGTTGAAGTCTATGGGATGATTTTTCTGCCTGTTTTATTCATCCCCAGTGCAGGAATTGAGTTTAATACTCAAGGTTAGGGGTTTGTTTAAATCTCTAGCCCTTAATATGAGCAATAGTAATAGCGATGCTTGGCTTAGTAAACAGCACTAATTAAGAGTTATTAAAAGAAGTTGACAGAGACTCGTGACACCAGGTCAGATCAGAGGTGAGTGGATTTATCCGTCTTTAGGGAGATCGAGCGACGCACAGCTGCTGCGTGTTAAAGTTATACTACTGCGGATGGAGAAGTTACGCTGAGTGCTGAGAAACTCTGACTTTACTGCCCTTCTCTGTCTGACACACACACTGAGCCTATAAAGAGACCGTTTGGCCTGCTCTCACCAGAAGACTAGTAAATGGCAGAGCGGGTTGTTTTGGCGGTTAATGATGCCGTACGTGTGAGGGCAGAGGGTTATTTCACGACTGCCGTCTTCTCTCGCACTCTTACTCGACAGACACTCGAGTAATGAGTGTGGAAAAATGACTGTGTGTGTAAATCAATATTGCAAATAGCATATTTGTTCTAAGAACGTTTAGCTAACGTTCTCATTAAACACTATTTCTGAGTGTTCTCTGAGCGTTACTCTAGAATGTTTTCTGAACGTTACTCTTGAATGTTCTCTGAGCGTTACTTTAGAATGTTCTCTGAGCGTCACTTTTGAATGTTCTCTGAACGTTACTTTTGAATGTTCTCTGAACGTCACTTTTGAATGTTCTCTGAAAGTTACTCTTGAATGTTCTCTGAAAGTTACTCTTGAATGTTCTCTGAGCGTTACTCTTGAATGTTCTCTGAACGTTACTCTTGAATGTTCTCTGAGCGTTACTCTTGAATGTTCTCTGAACGTTACTCTTGAATGTTCTCTGAACGTTACTCTTGAATGTTCTCTGAAAGTTACTCTTGAATGTTCTCTGAGCGTTACTCTTGAATGTTCTCTGAACGTTACTCTTGAATGTTCTCTGAGCGTTACTCTTGAATGTTCTCTGAACGTTACTCTTGAATGTTCTCTGAGCGTTACTCTTGAATGTTCTCTGAACGTTACTCTTGAATGTTCTCTGAGCGTTACTCTTGAATGTTCTCTGAACGTTACTCTTGAATGTTCTCTGAAAGTTACTCTTGAATGTTCTCTGAACGTTACTCTTGAATGTTCTCTGAAAGTTACTCTTGAATGTTCTCTGAACGTTACTCTTGAATGTTGTCTGAAAGTTACTCTTGAATGTTCTCTGAAAGTTACTCTTGAATGTTCTCTGAGCGTTACTCTTGAATGTTCTCTGAACGTTACTCTTGAATGTTCTCTGAAAGTTACTCTTGAATGTTCTCTGAACGTTACTCTTGAATGTTCTCTGAGCGTTACTCTTGAATGTTCTCTGAGCGTTACTCTT
>CM077195.1:928981-931481 GCA_039654625.1 Rhinogobio ventralis
TACACTTATAGTACACTTAAACGTATAATTTTATATACTAAAAGTGGCCCAATTTAGTCCCAAGCAGTCCCAAGTTTACTACTAGTACACATTGATATTAGTATACCTACTACATAAAGTATATTTAAAATAAACTTGATTGAACATTACTTAAGTATACTTCATAAAATGAATTTGAAGTTTACTTATTTTTCGTAAGGGTTAGCATTTTTTGCACATTGCTAACATGAATTAACACATTGCTAGTATGTTTTAACATTTTTAGCATTAATTAGCATGTTGCTAACATAAATTAGCACGTTGCTAGCATTAATTAATTAGTTTTTGCACATTGCTAACTAGCATGATTTAACAAATTGATTTAAGATGTTGTTAATATGAATTAGCACATATGCTAGCATGTTTTAATACATTGCTAGCATTAATTACCACAATGCTAACATGAATCAGCATGTTCTAACACTTTGCTAGCATTAATTAACACATTGCTATCATGAATTGACACAATGGTAGCATGAATTAACACGTTCTAGCACATTGTTAACATTAAATAGCATGTTGATAGCATAAATTAGCACAATGCTAAAATAAATGAGCATGTTCTAACACATCGCTAGCCTAAATTAACACATTGTTAACATGTTTTAGCACATTGCTAGCATGCTTTAACACATTGCTAGCATTAATTAGCATTTTTGTAGCATGAATTAACATGTTCTAGAACATTGTTATCATTAATTAACATATTGCTAACACGTTTAACACATTGCTAGTATGAATTAGCATGTTTTGTACATTGCTGACATGAATTGTCACATTGCTAGCATTAATTAACATGTTTTTGCACATTGCTAGCTATCATTACAGTTTTTTACGATTGTTTACACACTAAAATAAAAATTTCCACACAATTTGCAAAATTCTACTCCAATGAGCAAAACACCTCCACAGATTTACACAACATTACACACAATGTCTGCTTCACCCTTTTTGCAAAACATTACACACAGTGATTTGTAAAACTCTACACACATTTTCACACCTTAGACACAGATTGTGAGGTTACTTCCTTGTCATTACAAAGCCCCGGATTGCCAATGACCACACTAATGAACGAATTGGATAATCACATCCACCAGGTGTGGAAGCACACATGTGCTAATTTGAAAACGCAGCACTCAGGTGTGCTATAAAAGGCAGCAGGTGAGTTCACCTGTCTTCAACAAAAATGGAAAGAGCTAGAAGAAGAAGAAGAGTGAGAAGAGTGAGAAGAGTGAGAATGAGAGGGGGAGCTCAAAGAGGAGAATGAGGTAGAGGAAGAGGCCTAGGTAGAGGAAGAGGAGAAGAAGGAGATAGAGGAAGAGGCCTAGGTAGAGGAAGAGGAGAAGAAGGAGATAGAGGAAGAGGCCTAGGTAGAAGAAGAGGAGAAGGAGATAGAGGAAGAGGCCTAGGTAGAGGAAGAGGAGAAGGAGATAGAGGAAGAGGCCTAGGTAGAGGAAGAGGAGAAGGAGGTAGAGGAAGAGGCCTAGGTAGAGGAAGAGGAGAAGGAGGTAGAGGAAGAGGCCTAGGTAGAGGAAGAGGAGAAGAAGGAGATAGAGGAAGAGGCCTAGGTAGAGGGAGAGGAGAAGAAGGAGATAGAGGAAGAGGCCTAGATAGAGGAAGAGGAGAAGGAGATAGAGGAAGAGGCCTAGGTAGAGGAAGAGGAGAAGGAGATAGAGGAAGAGGCCTAGGTAGAGGAAGAGGAGAAGGAGGTAGAGGAAGAGGCCTAGGTAGAGGAAGAGGAGAAGGAGATAGAGGAAGAGGCCTAGGTAGAGGAAGAGGAGAAGGAGATAGAGGAAGAGGCCTAGGTAGAGGAAGAGGAGAAGAAGGAGATAGAGGAAGAGGCCTAGGTAGAGGAAGAGGAGAAGAAGGAGATAGAGGAAGAGGCCTAGGTAGAGGAAGAGGAGAAGAAGGAGATAGAGGAAGAGGCCTAGGTAGAGGAAGAGGAGAAGAAGGAGATAGAGGAAGAGGCCTAGGTAGAGGAAGAGGAGAAGGAGATAGAGGAAGAGGCCTAGGTAGAGGAAGAGGAGAAGGAGATAGAGGAAGAGGCCTAGGTAGAGGAAGAGGAGAAGGAGATAGAGGAAGAGGCCTAGGTAGAGGAAGAGGAGAAGGAGATAGAGGAAGAGGCCTAGGTAGAGGAAGAGGAGAAGGAGATAGAGGAAGAGGCCTAGGTAGAGGAAGAGGAGAAGGAGATAGAGGAAGAGGCCTAGGTAGAGGAAGAGGAGAAGAAGGAGATAGAGGAAGATGCCTAGGTAGAGGAAGAGGAGAAGGAGATAGAGGAAGAGGCCTAGGTAGAGGAAGAGGAGAAGGAGATAGAGGAAGAGGTAGAGAAGGACTTGAAGAGTTGATAGAACCTGAACAAAGAAGACGAGGACCAAATTTGACTCAAGAAATCCGTGCAACACTTATTGACCATGTTATCAACCATGGACTGACATTGATGGAAGCTGGACAAAGAGTT